>JAODKE010000114.1:8253626-8265141 GCA_026779605.1 Mormyrus hasselquistii | reverse complement strand
GGCCCGGGGGGAAGGAGAGAGCCGTTGGTCGCCCATCGGAGGGCAGAGGCGGGGGAGGGGGGGGGGGGGGGGGGGGCGGGGGGGGGTGGGGTGGGGGGGGGGTGGGCGGGGGGGGGGGGGGGGGGGGGGGGGGGGGGGGGGGTGACCACTGCACAGGGAGCAGCCACATCTGCAGGCTTTTATGTATACTATTCCTGCCACTTTTTCCATAATGTGCAAAGATATTCAACAACCTTATAAGCTCATCTAAAAAAGATCTGACATCATGGAAGAAGGAGATATGTTCTGTTCCTCTGTCTGGGCGGGACAGACGGCCAGCAAAGCACAGAAGCAGTGGCGGAGAAGCAATGTCCCTCTCTGCTGGGAAGATGCCAAGAGAGCTTTCTTTTCATTTGAGGAGGGGGGGGAATTTGCAAGAAAAACATCAGAGTTCCTGCAGATGGAACGGGGGGGGGGGGGGTACAGGGCCAAAATGGGAGCCGAGCCGCAGCGAGGGCTGGATGCGTCTGAGGGAACTTTGAGACGGTGTGAGCATCCAAGCAGCAGCTGTGAGCACAGCATGTGCTTCAGCTGAAGGCAAATATTCAGGCAGAAGCACCTCTCAGACGTTCTGGGGGAAATGGCGGTTCCTGCCTGGGAACACATGCTGTTCCCTGCCAAGCGCCTGATGATCTGCGAGACCCGCCTGCCCAGCAGGCTGCCGGATTATTGCAGCCACTATGTTTGTTGTTCGTCTTTGGGGTTCTTCAGCCACGGTGACGGGCCCCTGCCAGTTCTGTTCTTGCTATTAAACCTGGTTTCAACATCACCCCATGGGAGGTGGCGGGGGGGGGGAGCAAAGAAAGACATAAAAAAGGCCCTGGATAGGTTCAGAGATAGGTTCAGAGATAGGCTGCAGGTGCAGGTTGGAACAGGGTGTCGGTCTGGGGATGGAAACCATGGCGGGTGAGTTTATAGACCTAAGATGTGAAGTGGGCTAGGCAGTGTAACGTCAACTGCGACTGAAGAACAGTAGGAGCCGTCACACATTTCCTTGTTAAAGATTTTAGCAATCAAAAGCCATCAACACCATCCTCAGCAACCAAATGCCTGGAGGGATAAAGCACGTCTGTCGCATGTGTGTCTGCGTGGGTGCGCGTCTGACGAGCGTAGCGGCTTGAACCATCTCAAAGAGCAGGGTGTCAGGGAATCGTAGAATTGCCTTCACGCTAATGGAAAGCAGACAAACGTCAGAACGCTTAATGTGGTTGGGGGGGTGGTAGTGGCTGGTAACTGTTGTCAACATTCAGTCATATTATTTTTTTTCCCTCTGCTAGAGGGTCTGTTCACTGGGACACTGAAACAGGAGATCAAAAAAACAGGAGGAAAAAAAGCACAGGAAAATAAAAGGAGTGTAAATTTTCAGACAGCAGAGAGAGGTGCTATTTCTGTAAAAAAAAAAAAAAGTTCTCTGTTTTCCATTCTGCCTTGATCAGTAAGATCCTATCCTGACAAGACAGAAATCCCTCCCCACCCTCTTTGATGTATCATATTATTTATAATTTATACTTTATTTTGTGCTGACAGCATTAAAGAAAAAGTATAATTAAATTGGCTTTTTTAAGCTCCATTATTTGGAAAATCTATCTATCTATCTATCTATCTATCTATCTATCTATCTATCTATCTATCTATCATCTATCTATCTATCTATCCACCTACCTACAGACACAAATCCATACGTCAGCATGTAGGTAGGCAGAATCTTTTACGTGTTTCATAGATTACATTTTTTTCGGAAGCAGATTTCCAAGCTGTCTGACCCCAGCTGATACACCAGCAAACAGACAATTAGGAGGGTCTCAACCGAGACAATGAAATGTCAGCACTAATTATCACTATCCAACAAACCCGTGCCCTTTATAGTGTAAATCATTGCACGTTGCCTTCTCGGTGTAATCTCCTCAGTGCAGCTGTGACTCATACCTCATACCTCATGCCAACACTGGCCCTGGGTGAAGCTATTGACATCACCGATTACTGCACACAGCTCTTGGCCTCTGTGCTGCGTTCTGAAAAGGCCAGAGGTTGTTTGTTTCTGCAGACAGACCAATAAAATGGAAACACCTGCAATCAGGCATGGCTCTCCTCTGCAATGATTGGTCCGTGGTCTGTAACCTCTTTATAACTTGTAAACAGCCTTCCTGCTCACACTATATATACGTGTGTGTGTGTGTGTGTGAATATGTCACATTTGATCTTTCTCTTTCTCTCCCTCTCTCTCTTTTTCTTGCACAATAAGAGCATCATCTTCATACTCTGGGGTTTCTGCTCATCTTGCTCTTTTTTACTCTCCTCCACTGAGGTTCATTCTGCTCAGCACTGCTAGATGCTTTGTTTCAGAGACACTGTCATGAGGGTGACTGTCTCACAGCCTTCGCAGCCACACCACGAACCAGCCACGCCCCCGCCCCGAGTGAGATATCCCAGCGAGGAACCCTGTCACCTCACCCACTCGAGGGCTTCCAGACATCTGCTCCCCCCCCCCCACCCAAAAAAAATAGGGACGTGCGTTCTTCAGTGCATAAACATGGTGATAAACCGAAAGCAGATACTGAAATGGTCCAAAACTAGGATGCCAGTTTTATAGCTGAACCTACAAAGGCTGGACCCACTAATAACCCATCTTACACAGTAATATCAAAAAATTCCATTATTAAGTGTCTGCATTAACAGAAAGAGCGATTTAAATGTATCTGGGGATGTCAGTTTGTGCAGGATAACCTTAAATCAAGAACATGCATGAAATACTGGCAATACTTTTGGTATGCCCAATTTATTGCATATAATCAAATACACGCATACATTTCTCACATACTTACGTTATGCGTCACACAGAGGTTAGCTTATCTGGCCAACACACACCTGGTGCAAAGCAGGGAATGCTGCGCTCAATGGGCAAATGCTGCCTGGACCACAGCGTGGCATACATTATGTATGTGTCTAAAACTGTCATCTCAACACACTCTACAGTTGTTTATTTGCTCCTTAAGGCCTGTGAAATCATTGTGTTACCTACTGAGTACTAGCCTGCGGTTCTGCAGTACTATTTACTAGGAGTCCAGCTAAATAAGCACATCCATCTTCGAAAAACTAGCCTAGCAAAGGCAGCGGAGGCAGCAGAGTGCATAGATGTGCGCACACCCAAAGGGCAACTCAGAAGGCAGTTAACAAAAGCGCATGTTTTTGAACTGCAGGAGGAAACCGGGAAATACCTACAGGAAACACACAAAACGTAGCAAAAAATTCCACAGGGTGGTATTTCAGCCACCTAACGCTGTCCTGGTGGTACCATTCAATTTAATGAATTATTCAGCTTAATAATAACACTATGGGGCATGAAGGTAACTTGGGTTAGAGCTGGCCGTATACATGTACAATAAATGACATTAGGATGAAACGAAACTGAACAAGTCGGCGAGAACAATCCGTCGCATGTTAAACATCACTGCATCCTTTATTCTACGTTATACCGCAGTCCTGGAGGGCGCATTTTGATGCAGCAGATCCACATACAGTGAGCAAATAAACATATTGAGGCAAGTGAGTCGTTTTGATAAAGGAGATGAAGGCTCTTTTAAAATGGAAGTCACTATTGGTATAATACTAGCAATGGCACAGAGAGGGAAGCCAGCTATTTAAATGATACTCATGGTTCCGCAATAAGAAAACACGCTCATTCCACGGTAAACATTTTCACGGCTACAACAGAAATGTCGATTGTACATGAATGCACAATTAATCTACAGTAATTAAAGTGACATGCAAAGCATGCCACTAAGTGCATAATTAGTCCTGCTGACCAACCCCACGGAGTCACATATAAGTCAACCAATCATGAAGATTGGGTGGGATCAGAACAAAACAAAAGGTTCACCTGTGGGGCCCTGTTCAGGCAGTCACCGTGGTTATGAAGCGTCATAATCAGTTACCACTATTCGTTCAGTCCATTTGCAGGTCAGTCATTCATTATTCTTACTGCAGTGAGAAGCTACACCACATATCACCCATTTTGTTTTGTCAATAATAAAATGGTCCTTTTGGCAAACATTCTCCTGGCTGTGGCTCAGAGTCCAATTCCAAGAGACCATTTTGACGTTGGACAGATAACTCTTTCTTTGCACTTTATCAGATGCTTTTGTTCAAAGAGAGGCAGAATTGAGAAAGCAGGGTAAACCAGCCCCTGGAGTAATTGGGGTTAGGGGTCTCGCTCAAGGGGCTAACGGATTTGAACCACTAGTCTTCCATTCGCAAGGATAGAGTTCTAACCCACAGAGCTACACATGTGTAGGACACCAAGAGTGAGAAAGGGAACCTCGGTTTTTATAGCTATATAAAATAAGCTGAGGACATCATATGGCAGAAGACAACGAGTAACAAACTGGCAGAAGGCAACCAGTAGACTAATATTAGAAAAAAAAGAAATTTCACTGTATGTATAAATCATAAATTCACAAATCAGAAATAAGCTACTTGTTGAAAAAGTATTAATTTTTAGAAACCCAGTGGATGGTTTTCTGTTTACGGTGTTCCTCCAACAATTTCCTTTGGAAATCCTCTTGAAGAAAAAAAACACTATAAATACTGTAAGATTTTGAATGGAATTTGCCTATTTATGCTGACTAATGCATACATTTTATTGTAAAGTATTGACAGCTGCCTAAGTAATTTACCAGGATGATTTACAGTACAAACACAGTTGATAAAGGACTTAAATCCTCCGATGGCCACATACACTCTACATGCTCCTTGTGTACAGCTAAAGCACATGTGAAAACAATACCAGTAAAGACCATCACAGCGGAAAGGAACTTTGAGTAACTTAGTCTACCATTTACGCTTCTATGTGTATGAATGATTTTTCTTATCATGTAAAATGCACCATATGTTCAATTTCAATGCAGTATTATGAGAATAACCAGATAGCGGATAATACAAGTCACACTATACTGTTATCAGTTGCAACACTGCCAGCAGCAGTAATTACACTCCATCAACACCAGCATTATCTCTTTTTTGTTGTTATGCATCACTTAATTTATCCCAACCATCAAAAGTATGAAAAGGAGCTTTTTTTTCTGTGGTTCAGAAATTCCACGTGCTGTCCAGACTTGGCCAAAGGATGTTCACAGATGACTGCCTATCTGTCTTATAGCCCACAGCGCTCTCTGTCACAACACAATGCCCAAAATACCCCTCAGAATGGGGAACACCTTATCCAGTGATTGTCTTCCATTGAATCTGTTTTTTGCTCTATCTGTCGAGCACCCCGAGAGGTTGTTATACTGAAAAAATTAGTATTTGAGGAGATTTTCTACAACCAGAATAAGCACTAAGGCGGTGGTTCAACCAGCTACAAAGATAGAGAGAGGAAAGACGTGGAAAGTTGGGAGGAAGCCAAGGAGGAGAGAAGTGCAAAAATGCAGAAACCAACTGTGTCAAAGAAGTAAAGGAAGAGATGCGGAGGCATTGGGAAGCAAAGAATGTTAACTGTGAGGAGGGAGATCGAGGTCCCTCAAAAATGAGACAGGAAAGAAGACAAGCAATTAAAAAGTGAGTCACTGACCTCTGACCCTGGCATAGCAGCAGCCACACTTTGCCAGCACTTTTCGGAATAAGTGCTGGCAGGCACAGCCCTGGTGATGGTGACTGCCTTTCATGGTGAACCTCGGGAGCTCGTCTCAGGACTACAAGCTGCGGGCATGGCACAGTGCACGCGTAGTAGAGATATCCCTGCAGTGTATCCCAAAAAGGTAGCAGGAGGAAAAAAACTTTAAACCATAACGGCAGGGGAGAATCCTGCTGAGATATCCAAGAAGTAGGAACATGAGAAGGATAAGAAATGACCAAGAAAATCCAGCAGATTCCCAGTCTGGGAACCGGGAAAAAGTGGGAGGCAACGAGTCTTCCTCACCTCCCTCAGCGTCTGCTCTCCGCTGTTCAGTGTTTGGTTGAATAACGGGCTACGAGTTTGTTTGGGAAACCAGCAGAGAAAGAGAGTGCGTGTGTGAGAGAGAGAGAGAGAGAGAGAGAGAGAGAGAGAGCAGCAGAGAGAGAGAGAGAGAGAGAGCAGCAGAGAGAGAGAGACAGCAAGGGGGGAGGGGCTGGAGTCAGGAGCTCTGGTTGCTGGCTATTCCAGGATAAGACACCCCCCCCCCCCCCCCCCCCCCCCCCCACGATAGTTCTCCCCCCAACAGACAACGGAACACACCCCCACACCCCGCCCCCGCCCAACCGCGACCCTCCCCCCCCCCCAATCTCTGTATCATGGATTTTCCCCTGGAAAATCTGAAATGCTCACTGCATCCCAGTGCTCTACCACAGCCATTTACTCTCTGCAGCACTACCTGTCACTGCAGAGCCAGGTGCACAGTGAACATTTACTGGCTGCCACCAGAAGGAGTTTCCTTAGAAATTTTAATTGCCGCAAGACAAAATAAAGCAAATGGGTGCTAGGATCATGTATTTACGCTGTCAGATGCGTAGGAAAGTTTCCCATTTAATGTTAATATCACTACCGTAAAGGTGCCAGAATCTGTCTTCTGAATTTGTGGGCTACTGTAATGAAAAACATTGAAATATTAATGAGGATAAATTAAATGAAACATAAATTAAAACTTCCTGAAGCATTTCATCCTGTGGGAAGTACCATGTGAGTCTGATCTGCTATGCGTGTGTGCATATCCGTGTGCCTGAAATAACACAGGCAGAAGAGATCTGACATGAAATCTCCCCTCCGTCAGTTCATGCGTGACATTAATCATGTGATCGGTGATTCAGTGGCAGACGGAGAGCGGAACCGGAGGGCGTGGAAATGCGCATCGGTGAGAGAGAGCGTATCTGATGGGTGAAATGTGTCACCGGAAGGGAGGGAGGGAGCACGTCCATGCAAGGCCTGTCCCGCGAACTTCCTGGAAACACCGTGGTTGGTGCGGAAGGGCTTTGTGATGCAAACATCGCAATGACATGAAACCGGTGCTCCTGCAATGTTTTGCAATGACTTTAGCCATTGTTGTTTTGTGACAAGATCTATAGCTATCTCTTTCCCAGACTGGCTCCCTGCTAAGTCAGAGAAACCCTCCATCTACAACTGACATGCATCCAGTAGTAAAATTACAAAATTACAGGATTGAATCCCGTCCGAAATTTGTTCGAACCCCACCCTAACCAAACACCCCTTGAAATGGGCCTAGTCCACAGGAGTCACAACACGGAGAAGTGAATATTGATGGCCGTATCATCATGACTGTGATAGGAGGATAGGGTTGAAAAGCAAGCAGTTGATAGCTAACCCTATTCTCCACTGCAGTATGTGCAGAGCACTGGCTACACCAAAGAACATAAACATGCCGCATCTTGCTAAAATTCTTCGGTTAACCTCTCAGTCGTATTTTCCATATTTTCATCCCAGATAGAACCCGTTTTGCCCGGATATGTTTTCACAGCAGAGACTATAAGCACAGAATGACAACTAAGGTGGGGAACATGGAAATCTGTTTCCATGAGCTGCTGGAGGCCCTGCAGTGGGTGGAGCATGGGACACAGCACCCCCTGTGCACATCAGTTTGGCTGCGCATGGGAGTGATGAAGGCTGCTATTCTGAATGGGTCAGTGCCATCGGCCGTGATGCCAATGTGGAGCCTGGGTGTCTCTGGTTTGAACGTGACAGAGCAAAAGCAGGAAATGAAGTAAGAGAGCCTTCAGAACCTTTACCCCCGACTGGCATAACAGCCATTTTGTAAAACAAGTAGTTATCCTTGAGAAGGAAAAAATATATAAATTGGCAAAACATACACCTACAGGTTGTTTTGGGGTGGGGTACACGGACGACTGGCTGAGCCGCAAGATGTACAAACAAACATGCAGATGTATACTGACTCGTGTCATTCAATATAGGAAGTGGGCATTTATTACTTAATATATTAGTTGAAAAGTACAGGGGGCACTGCATGTCCTGTCTATACCAAACATCAACCGGAACTTTCAATGCACAGGTTTAATTCAGCTGTTTTACAATTTTGGACCCACAATGAACACAAATATATGAACCAATATAGATCACTGCAGGTCCTGATTCATGGAATTCCAATAACCAAAAATCAGATACATAGTCACGTAATAAAATTAGGGGTTTGAAACCCCGCCCCTCAGGACACCCCCACTCAGAAAAATCTCCCAGGGGACTCCTCCCCGGTCAGTAGGGTTGCTGGATGCCAACCAGCTATGGGATGGACACATAAATCTTGGAATAACATAACAAGCTAACCTGAAAATAGCTGAGACATCCCAGGGTGAAGAGTACGTCCGCCCATCATCAGAAAACTGCATCACTGACAAGCAAACTGCATCACTGACAAACAAACTGCATCACTGACAAATAAACTGCATCACTGACACAACGCCTTCCTCTTCCAGGTCAAAGTATTACACGAGACAGACATGATATTTGTTTAATATCTTACATGAATAATTAGAGACAGAGAAATGAATTATAATCTCAGAAAGGGGACTCAGAATGTGCATATGGAGTGTAATTTAAAGCATGCATGTGAATGCCTGCGGCCGCATGCGCCCAAATTACCACACCGCCAGCCATATGGAGTGTAATTTAAAGCATGCATGTGAATGCCTGTGGCCGCATGCGCCCAAATTACCGCACCGCCAGCCATATGGAGTGTAATTTAAAGCATGCATGTGAATGCCTGCGGCTGCATGCGCCCAAATTACCGCACCGCCAGCCATATGGAGTGTAATTTAAAGCATGCATGTGAATGCCTGCGGCCGCATGCGCCCAAATTACTGCACCGCCAGCCATATGGAGTGTAATTTGAAGCATGCATGTGAATGCGTGAGGGCGCATGCGCCCAAATTACTGCACCGCCAGCCATATGGAGTGTAATTTGAAGCATGCATGTGAATGCCTGCGGCCGCATGCGCCCAAATTACTGCACCGCCAGGACCTTCGCTCTTCTCACTTATGCTCCTCGGTCTTGCCTCACGCATCCAATCCGTCTAGAGCCCAAACTAGACTTTCCTGACGGACTGATGCCCAGGCTGCAAGAAAACACTTTTCCATCTGGTTTCCATGAGGGACAGTGCATTCATTTCCAAATATTCTTTAACTAGAGGGACTAATATTTCTTAGGTTGTGCTGACATGGGCTGAGAGGTTCCATTTCAGATTGTTATGCTGATGATTTATGTTTAAAATTTTGGCTTTATTTTATTACATTTGTTATTAAGCTGCTGTTATCTTTCTTTCCTTCTTCTCTAGTATGTTCATATACTGCATCACGTGAATAGTTCTGATTATTATATCACTGACACTGGATGATCATTTACATCACAGTCATAAAACTAACTGGCTGTCCCGGAGAAGGACGACACCTAAACACCATCTACATGGAGAACAGAAGCTTCCAAAGCTCCTTGACCAAAAATAGATGACACACTCGATTTGTTATTTGCAATGTTTGCATACATTGTTCCCTCTCTGTTTGAAACCAAACTTCCTGCACGTCCAATAACCCTAAACATGGGCTGGGAAAATCCAGGACATGGTGAGATAAGGGGGGGGGGGGGGGGTTTCCTTAACTCACAGTCTCAAAACAAAATGCATGTTGTCTCGCTCTCCCAGCAGGACATACAAATGTCTCCTTCCGGGACACAAATGTACAAAAACACCCAATTCCATTACATGCCTGCAACTGCACGTGCATGTAATACATCTATCAGTCCATTTTCTGGCGTAGTTATAACTTTAGTTTATGAACTGAACACCTTTGTATATCTATCCACCCATCTATCTTCCAAATGCTTCTCATAGACAGGGCCTTGGAGGGCCTGGACCCTCATCCCAGATAGCATAGGGCAAAAGATCTTGGGGGGAAAGCCGGCCCATCACAGACCATATACACAATCATATAGACAGAATTTAAATGTGACTGCATGTATCTATACTGCAGGGTGCAAACTGGAGGAGCAGGAGCAACTCCTCATAACCCAAGAAGAACATGCAAAGGAAATGGATCCCAACCCTGGAGGTATCAGACAACAGTGCTGCCCCATGCGCCCCCACTCAGCGTTCTTACAGCCATACAGGACGAGCATAACCCTAACCCTATCACAGGCTGAGGCACCTTACATTCACTCTTTTTAGGTTCCCTCCAGTCTGCCTACCCAACACTGGTTTGTGTTCTCAGAAACCTGTTCTCTAAATTGTGCTTTAATTTAATTGTCTTTGCCCTATTACTCACGCTCTCCATACAGCAGTGTACCATTTAAGGTAAGTCTGCACTGGGAGCACCAGGAGAGCCGCTGGCTTACAGCCTGCAGCGGCTTCATTGATATTTCCCTACGTGGGTCAGCAGGGAGCCAGTAAGAAGCTGATCTCAGCCATGCTAGGACAGGCTTGTGGTTTACACTGCCCTCAAGCTGTACAGGGGAGTACTGCATCTCTGCCCCTCTCCCCAAGAATAAATGTTTACGCGACTATGAAAAAAACATTGTTAGACACTCTTGCCGATCGTTGCTTTTCCCAAATCTATCAGAAGCCTTCAAAATCCACTCACACTCTCCGGTTCTTCCGCTTATCAGTTATCAGCAAATTCCGGTGAGACCAGCGTTGTGTCCAATCACCATCAACACTTGGGTATGAGACTCAGAGACTCACTGAAGACCCGACACAGACTTGCATGTCATGCAGCACTTGATCGCGCCGTATGAAGTTCATGAAAGTAACGAGAAGCCTGGTGAATCATTCGATTCCAACACAAGCACCATCCTTGGCAGCCGCCCCTGACCCTTGACCTTTATGAGATTACTCTCCGCACTCTGCGGAAACATTTCCATGTGTGTCTTTTTTGCCCGGTTGCCCCCTCGCCACGTTACACTCTCCCCTTAAACGGCCCCTTCCCTCCCGCCTGTAACCCCGTTTTTGCCATCTGTCCCGTTCACTCTCACTTTCATGTCGGTCTGCAGAACACCTTCCCTGAGGCTTTCCAAAAAGAATTATGGAGGAAATCCCTCACCAAGCACTGCATTTGACGTTAAACTTCTTTTCTCCCCCACCAGGCACTGCATTTTACGTTAAATGGCTTTTCTCCCCCACCAAGCACTGCATTTTACGTTAAACGGCTTTTCTCCCCCACCAAGCACTGCATTTTACGTTAAAAGGCTTTTCTCCTGCAGTCTTTCGCTACATGTGTCACAGCTCAGCCACAATCGCCACCCACCATTTTTCTCTCCTGTGAAGTCTATAAATTACCCAGTGTATAGTTTTGTTTATATTCCAAGCATATATTTTCAACAGTGAAATGAATGGAAATGAAAGACTAATATTTATACTCCTCATTGTATATGCTTCCACATGCCATGTACTTGGGGGGGGGGGGGGGGGGATTGTTTTTTTTTCTCTCCCTTCCACACCCATTTGGGCCCACGATTTTTGCAGAAGCCCGGATTCCCTGTAGAATTTT
>JAODKE010000114.1:8228147-8253526 GCA_026779605.1 Mormyrus hasselquistii | reverse complement strand
AAAATAAATATCAAACACAAACACATATAAATAACACTATTGTTATTTTCTTCTGTTTGTTGGGTGCCGGGGGGGGCGCGGGGGGGGGGGGGGGGGGGGGGGGGGATATGTTGTATTTCTCTAGCATACAAACACATATGGACACGCGATTTCTGCAGAAGCCAGGATTCACTGCAAGATGTTCTGCAAGGGGCCCAGTCTGAATGCATATTTATCCTGTGACTGGGAAGTCTGATCTTTTAATAAGTGCCTAAGAGTTAATTGTGACTCTGAATCTTAGGGTAGAGCCATAGAGCTGCACTGTTTCTGCTACCTTACAATCAGTAAAAAACACAACGTATGAATATTACTGAAATTATTTTTGCCTTTACAGTCCAAAAAGTATATATAGTAGTTTACAAGTGCCACTTTCGACGCAGTAACATTATATTATATACTAATATAAAAACTGACTTTTTTATAATGTCACTATATTTCAAGTCAATTTATACAAAATCACTGAAAAAAATGAAAACAAATCTTTTCACTCTATGAATACAGTTCCTTAATGTCACACCTGCTCATCCGCTCCTCCTGTGTGCCACGCCCCCCTCGTTAACCTCGTGTGGAATCCTTGTGTCATCAGCTGTTTCGAGTTGTTTTCATTAGTTCTGTGTATTTAAGTCCACGTCACAGTCTGTTTCCTAGTTCTGTCATTGTATTGTGAAGGTCTGTCTCGTACGCCTCTCTGGGTTCCCATTAAAACCCTTTTCACACAAGCCTTCATCTCCTTCTCCTTCTCCTTCTCCTGGTCCATGCCCCGCACCTTGTAACACTTAAACTGTTACTTGTGTCACCTTTTCTGTCAGTGTTGCTAAGACGACGGATGCAGACACAGTAGAGATGCATCTTTAGCAATAACATAAATCACACATAGGCATAAAAAGTGTGCGGGGTTTCGTGTCTGTGGTAAAATTCACATGATGTTGAAATCATGGATATGCTTTAGTTTGTTTCATTTTCCTGTTTCAAAAACTTAATACCAATCATAGATTTATGATATTTTGTTTCGAAATGGGAACCTCCAGTGTGTTCAGCTTTAATAGTGTCATGCTACTCATTTTCTGAAGTTTATAGGGTACATCAATGTGCGAAGGGATTGGTGACTGTTAGTTTGAATCTTCTTCATTCTGCAAAGCTTGAGATGCAACGTTCACCTGTGACACATCCTCCTCTTTTTGTACAGCTGAGTGGAATCAGGCTCTTAACTACAGCCATGCCGACGCTGACACACCAACGTGCACACTCACTCCCACATCGGCCTGGAAACCAGCCTCAGATCACTGCCCTTTGGGAAGAACCCAAGGGAGAAAAGATTGAGCACTCAGGGCACCGGAACCGCTGCTCCAAAACAGCTGGAATATTTGCGAGCGCAGCCCTTTTATGGGCATGGCTGCTTCCTCTACAGTGTTTCTCCAGAAGTCTGGCTGCGCATTCTCGCGATCGCTCAGGCAGGACGACTGCATACAGGAAGGGAGAAGGACATACATAGTGCAATTAGCCTGAACGTCACTGCTTGTGACAGCTCATTTCCTGTCTATGTGCTTTCAATAAGGGCAACAGACATCATAGGGTTGGCAAACCAGATCTGGTCGGCCTAGAAATGTATTTCGCCCCCTGAAAGAGGCTTCTATTTTTAATTTTCGTTAACCCACCACACCCCCGAATTGACCCATCTTCGATACTACCGCTAGTTTCCGAGTTTAAGATATTTCCAAAAAATTAGATTGTAAAGTAAAAAACAAATTTCAGATGACACCAGAAAAAAGATGAGTTCCATGACCTCAAATCCATTGTTTTAAAGCTATGATACAAACCCAGGAATGAAATTACACAGAACATGGACAAATGAACTGGAAAAGCACTTTTTATACTTTTATTTGCTATTTTCAAGACTGGGTAAACTGGAGATAGCGTGGGAAAAGCTGATGACATATCGTCTACGCTGAACCAATCGAGACAAGGTTTATAATGATATTTCCCAAGGGGTAGAGCATTCAAAATAATGTGTTTGACCAAGGACAGAAGTCTCCAAAATGCTTACAATGCCAAGGGAACCCCATGTTAGTATGTGTGTGAGCGCAAGTTTGTTTACAATTTGTTTGTTTATCCATGTTAGTAAAACTTTTAGAAATTGGTTTGTGCTTGATTTCAACTAGAACATGTTTGGGCGTGTTTGTACAAGTTATTTCAAGTGCTTTATTTTGCATGGTCCAATCTCTAGTATTATTATGGGTGTACAGACTAAAGGGATATAAAATGTAAGGTCTGTAACTTGCCAGGGACCATGAAGCTGCTGCAAGAATCATACATTATTTATTTTTATTTAGAGTATTTAAAACAGAGCTGCAATTTTATGTCTGCAAAACTATACTGCCCCCTCATGGAGCACTGTTGCAAAAACAAGTCTATGGTTGAAACAAATAGCTGAACCTTAATGTAGTGCATGTATGGAATTCCACCTGCATTGTTTTACAGATGAACCAATCTCTTAGTTTCAAAAAAATCTGGTCTCCGGCCACTCTTATTAACAAGGTGTTTTTAGCCGCAGAATTGCCTGACAGGATGTTTTCCGTTCATCACATCATTCTCTGTAAACTACAGACACTATTGTGTATGAAAATCCCAGATATTCCAGTTTTTGAGATGCTGGAACCGCCACATCTGGCACCAAGCTCCAGATCATTGATACCAGGTGTTTTGGCCAATCTAATGTTTGGCTCAATGGTAAGCGAACCTCTGCACCCCATCTGTGTGCTGCACGTGCTCAGCTGCAGTCACGTGACTCCTTTGTGTACTCCATTACTAATTTATTCATCTGTGGATTCATTCATGCATCATCAACTGCCTTCATTATGAAAAACGTGTTCATCTAAAAAAAGAAAACACAAAAAAAGGAACAGGTAAACTTCAAAAAAGACAACTTCTCATATATATTCCATACCTACCCTTATCCTATTTAGGATGGCAGAGGTGCAGACCCTATCCCTGCGGGCGCAAGGCCGGGAATGACTCGGGATGTGGGGCCAGCACATCCAAGCAAAGCTTCTCATGTCTACCCGTATAGAATATTCCTTCATGTTCCCTGGCAGTGAAAGGACAGACCCAGACCAGTGCATGAGAGCAGCTCTGTCCTGAACAGAAGCAGCTCTAAATTAGATGTAAATTTGACCAGTGTAAGTGCTCTCACTTATCTGACAGGTTCCAGGGGTAGAGCTCTGTCTCCAGTCACAGCAAACAGCCAACCCAGCAGCAAGAGCCTGTCTCTGGATTTTGTGAGTCACTGGAAAGAGCTGTAACTTTATTTTGCTTCTTCCTTTTTTTTTTTGCCCTCATCTGGACTATTTATGTAAACTGATACTGCTTCTTTTGGATCAGAAATAGATTCATTTATTTATGGATTGTGTGGAATCACACTGGATGGTCCAGTGTGTCCAGATTCCTTTCAGGGAAATCATGCCTAAATTGTCTTTGACAACATTAATCCCTTTAAATAAGGGAGTAATTCCACATGGTAGACGCAACCTCACAGTTCAAATCCCATCTCCAATTCATCTGTGCAGGTCATCTGATGCTCCCCAAGTTGCAGAGGCTTCCTCCAGGTGATCCAGTTTTCTCCCACTCCAAATTCAGGCAATTACAGGAACCCGTTACTAATTTGCAGATAATACAGGACACGCCCTGCCTTGCGCTCTCTGGAGCATCCGATTATTTATTCCGGCCGTCAGATGTCCTTCTACGTCACAATGTTGCAATTCCTGGATTTTGACGGGTTCCAAGTCACCCCACAACCCTGCACTGACTACAAGGTTTGAATATATATGGGCAGGTAAAATACTTTTTTACCCAAACAATAGCAATAACACAGATTATTTATATCTTTAAAAAGTTTGAACTTGTTAGTAGTCAGCCCCACTGAAATTTCATTCTGGATATTTACATACTTTGCCTCAGTTTTATACAGGGTGTAGTCAACCTCTTGATGAGTTTATATCGCAATATAACAGAGTATGTCCTGTTTTAGTTTTAAACCCATAGCACATTCCTTTTTTGATATTGATATACACTCCCGAGCTTAGAACTCCCAAATTAGAACATTCTTTTGTGTCATCTATGATACACGTCTCCCAAATTAGAACATTCTTTTGTGTCATCTATGATACACGTGGTCAGCGATTGCTACACTTCATTATGAGTCATCTCCCTGCTCTCAGTATATTTTATTACCGAAAAATGACCTTTCTGATGACAGTGCGGGAAATAACGAGGGAAATGGCAGCTTAAAATAGCTGTTGTGGGGCAGAATGTAGTAGGTGAGTGGTCTTGGTAAGTATGAGGTCATAAACAATGGCACAGTCTTGAGTTTCTGCCAAAGGCACCAGCAGCCATTGAGCTTCAAATGCCCACCAGACTGGTGAACCTTTATGTTCACGTCTCAGCATAAAGAAACACAAGGTGAAAAGCAAGAGGCACACGCAAAGTGAGGGCCGCCAACTCTAACTGGATGTAATATAAACTCCCTGCAGTCGATGTTACTCTTGTTCCTGGAGGCTGAAGAACTGCGGAAAAGGATGGTGCACGAGCAGAAGAATCCATTAGCTGGTGTGGTTTTCAACCAGCCGACTGATCAAGGCGACAGATAATTGAATCTGACTGTGACTCCTTCCATGAACTCAGTAAACATATTTTTTAAGAATGCCTTTCATAAATAATAGTAAATAAAATACCACAAAAAATGAAATGCTGAAAAACAGAGTCCTGCCTGCATAATGATTAGACAATAAAGAACAAAAACAAAAAACACCTGCTGAGGCACGTTTCTTAAGCAAAAGTGTAACCAAGCTGTCAAATCAAGTCATTTGTATGGAACGCGCCTTTGTTTTTCACGTGTAAATTACATTTAATAGAAAGTAATGTATGTGGATGATGGCGAATTTGGTAAATAAGTGCATTGAAGTCTTTACTGCGTGGGCAAAAGAAGAGAAGAGAAGCAGCAGAGATGGTGGGAGTCTTACTGTGCATCTCTCCCTGCCAGAGTCCACCTCAGTACCAACATGTAAGGCGAGATAAGGATCACCAGCAGTATCTACACTCTCGCCGATTCACAGCATCCCATACTAGGTGCAATCGGATTAAGGGCAAACACTGATTATAAAACTTTAAGGAAATTTAAGGAAAAAGGTGAGCGGTTTGTTCGCACATCTGGAACCTGTTCAGCTTGTTCCTGCTGCTTCCAGTTTCCTCTGTGCTGCTGCACCGAATCTGACCCGCCATCCTGCCCCCCCATCGCCAGCCCCAGTGGCACGTTTATTACCAAGATGCCAGATAACTCCAGGAAAAAAAACTCAAATCTGATGAAAGCCTTAACGAAAATCACATAGCGTTCTTTATTTAGCATGAATGCCTTTCCTTGTGTTAACACAAACCACCACAGTGGGATTAAGGGTCGCAGCAGAGAGTAGGTCGTGCACTGTTTACGCTTAATGTGACCCATCGCTTACTCCAATGTTGCTCCATATTACAGATCCTGGACTTGCAAATAGAACCACCTGTAAACAGCACAGATTTAGCTATTTATATATAGCTTAATTTTTTTACTAAAATTAATAGTAATGGATGTATGTCAAAACGTTAAAAAAACAGGGTAATAAGGTTGAAATCAACAATGATTTACAGTACATGCCGTTTGTAAATCCATAATTTATACATTTTACTCTTATAATAGTTTCTCTTGTGGTGTCTTCATGCTGTTGTTGATCTGAATTGATACTTCACCCATTAAATTTTATATTACTTTTAAATTTTACATTAGTTTTAAATAAAACGATTGAAATTATAATATCCTATCGGTCAGTCAATCTTGACTTGAAGGCACCTGATATCGGTAATGAACCCAGGTGAACTAGGTAAAGAGATAAATTATCTAGCAATTTAACCAGTGAAGACCTAAAGCAGACATTCACCTCGTACAGCAGTAAAACCCCCTGGTATCTTTCTATACGAGTCTCCAAAGGTGAAGCTTCTTAGCCAGCTAAAATTCACCCCATAAAAATTCCAGCTTGCCTTTAACCTGTACTGGATACTTATGGAGGATGGCACAGAGGCTTTGAGTCTCCGTCTACATTCCATTGTGTGTGGCGTTCGCATGCTGCCCCGTGTCATCATGGGGTTTCCTCTGGGTACTCCGGCTTCCCCCCACCGTTCAGAAACGTGTGGAGGTCAGTTCTGAAGTTGTCTGTAGGTGTGCTTGTGTGAGTGAATACTGTGTGAGTGAATACTGTGTGAGTGAATGGTGTGTGAGTGAATACTGTGTGAGTGAATGGTGTGTGAGTGTGCCCTGCGATGGGTTGGCACCCCATCCTGGGTTGTTCCCCGCCTCGTGCCCATAGGCTCTGGGCACCCTATGACTCTCAATAGGACAAGCGGTACCAGAAAATGTATGGTTTTATATTCAGGATGCCTGTCTTAATCCAGCTTGAACAAATGAACATAAATTCATGTAAAATAATTGGCTTAGTAATTTAAATATAGATTCAAGAAACCTAGTGGAAGAGGTTTTTTTTCAAAATGCTTTTCAGTGGTTATCCTGGGGACCTACCAGGTAATATAGTTTCATCACATTGAGTGAAATTTCATATGCGCATCATATGCGTTTTTCCAGACTGTGTCATTTATCAGTAGTTGCAGTGATTGCCATCTTCCTGTCCTGCGCCTGGAATTTCACTGCGAAGTGTCGGGATATCTGGGGGGGGGGGTGGTCCCTCGGGCTACTTTTTGCACTCATGCACGTGTCTTTTGGCATTTATAAAGAGCAGCCAAACAGATGCTGACACCCCCTTACCTGCTCCTGTCTTCCCAGCTTTCTCCAGACGGTGTGGTGACGTTCGCTCCCAGGCCGTTCCTACAGGACCCCAGTCAATCTGTTCTATTCCCTGCTTCTCTCCATCCATTGAGCAGCCATCTTTGTTGATCTCTGAAACCTGAACCATGGGATACAGTGTGAAACACTGTCATAAACTCTGATTACATATAGTACAGCTTCACCACCTGCTCAGCCTTCAGTCAGCTTCTGTATAGATATATTTTGACATATATGACCACACTGATTTAGAGCCAGATTTATGCCGTTTTCCTTGGAACAACATGGAACTGAACAAATATCGGTTGAAGCAACCAAAAAGTAATTATTTTCACCATTTAGGGATAATTTCAAGCTCCTGTGAGTTTTATTTACACAAAAATGTTCTGAGGCCAAAAGGAAAAATGATTGGTTCAGAGAGATGACCAATCAAATTATAGATGAGGTGAGTCCGAGCAACCAGAGGCGGTGGACCCAACTCTTCTACAATCTGATTAGTTATCTCTCTAAATCAATCATTTTTCCTTCTGCCTTCAGATTTTTTTTATATATGTAAAACTCCCACAAGCTAATTTAAATTGGTTCATGCAGTTAGTTCTTGGAGTCTTGATATCTGAGTATTACTCTGTCACATGGGTACTTTAGTTTCCCCATTGTTTACATTGTTGCAAGCAATCTGGTACATGCAGTCCTGCTTTTGATAATCTGTGAGCTTCCGATTTCATTCCATTTGAACTCTTTGCTAGTAAATTCCTAGTTGGAAATTTCAACTGGAACACCCCCTGATGATGGAATTTGTACTCGAGGTAAATGGAACACAGCATAAGATAGTTAGCTACAGTACAAACTGCAGAAAAAAAGTAGCATACATAAAAGCAATTTCACCAGTAATACTTAATATTAATACTGTAGAATACTCTTAAGGTAAATTAATTTAAAAATGTTAAACTTGATGTTAAAAGTAAAATGAAAATCTATTTTTTTTACAAGGTCCGCTGGTCCCAGTGTTTTGACGAGTTGAAATAACTATCGAGACGGGATATCGAGCCTATCTGCGCATGTGAAGTTCCACCGTTTTGGGATTAGGGTTTGGGGTTGGGGTTAGGGTTAGGATTAGGGCTATCGATTAGCATTACAGTGGCCTAACTAGACAAAGTAGCTCAACTCGACAGAATAATGGACGTGCCGCAGTCGTGGCCACATATCTGCGTTTTCAGAATGGTCATAAAATCAATCAGTCGTAAGTCACATAGGTTATAAGTCGACGGCAACCTGTAGTATTTTTTAACGATGTAGCGTTTTGCCACCCTACATTGCTATTTGTAATAAAAATAGTTACTGGAAAAGCTACAGCGTTTTAAAAGTAGTTGTGCTACTAATAAGCTACTCAAAAAGTAGTAAAGTTAGTAGCGTTGCTAACTGTAGTTAGCTACTCCCCAACACTGTCAATGGCACTGAGATATACAGCAGCATCTTTATGACCCGCTATTTAACAGGATTTGGGCCGAATTGTTTGTGCTGTTGCTCAGGGCGTCAAGGTATACAAAAATTATGAACTTTTAGGCCCAACTGTAAGATACTCCCCCCCCCCCTCAAGTAAGCAATCATAAAGTCTTGTCCCAATTTCATTTTATTGTACTCTAAGTATTAGTACTGGTATTATTACTTTGCATTAATTGGTGGTGCTTAAATAAGAGTGTGCTTTGTACTTCATTTGTTGATTAAAAAATCAATAAAGTGAAACAAAATTTACAGATATTCATTAAACTTATAAGTTGAGGTATATTTTTTGTTTTAACCAGGCAATTAATAACATTTCAATAAAAGATAAATGGCAAATTAACATATATTAAATAAATGAAGGGCTTGTTTAGGGTGAAAACAAGCCTCCGTCCCTTCTGCAGTTACATATCTTTACATTTAATTCTTTCCTTTCTGATAATGTAACTCCTTCTTCATTTTGTTTGTTTCCTTAAGGCCATGACATCTCTTCTCTTTCTGACTCCATTGCTGCTTCAAGAAGGCGGCATAAAAGTACCACAGTTCACGGTAAGCATGTATCATTAAGCATATAAAATAGACATTTTGGCATGTCCACTGCAGTGGTAAAAGTTAACATTTTATCTGAGCACAATTAACCATACCAGTCATGCCAGTGTTAACCCCTGGGCCCAGAACTCTTCAGAAAGGATGGCCCGGCAGAGAGATTTATTTATCTAGCTTCAACAACCTCTCCAAGCATCTCTCCTTTCCTCTTGAGGATGCTTCTGATCTTATCTCAGCTTATTTCTGGAATGTGCTTGTAAAAATCAGCTGCCACTCCAACAAGCAAAGGTATTGATAAGTTTCCCTGGCTTGGTGATTCAGAGAGGAGCATCTCAGCAAAACCCCTTTTCCCAGCATTAAAGAACACAATTTAATGGACATATCAAGATGACGTGGTTTTAATGAGGAAAGAG
Organism: Mormyrus hasselquistii; assembly: GCA_026779605.1. Taxonomy (NCBI): domain Eukaryota; kingdom Metazoa; phylum Chordata; class Actinopteri; order Osteoglossiformes; family Mormyridae; genus Mormyrus; species Mormyrus hasselquistii. The sequence goes on along the minus strand of JAODKE010000114.1, from coordinate 8,244,169 downwards.
TTGACGCTAACCTCAAAGAATTATAAAACATGAGAAATAAGTAGGTTGTATGCTGTGAAAATATGAGCTATATTATTCATCTGAATTTAATGTAAATACTTCTGCATTGTGAGAATAGTAATAATATGCAAAACAATAAAACTAAACATCACAAATTAACAATATAATTAGGTCTTCCTATAGATGTTTAAAAATGTCATACTGTAAGTGTCACAATAATGTCAGTACTGATAATCACTATGTTTACAAATTACAAACAGATTCTGTAAAAGCAGTTGCTGCGTATAAATGTACTGTATTGGGTGGTGTGGCTGAACCTGGACATTTGCTCTAGAAATATCATCATTTTACTGATAACTAAGACACATAGATAATTTTATTACCATAAAACTGGTCCTACAGGCACAAAACGTCATTTCCGTACTCCAGCTATCGTGCTCAATTCCGTGTTCAGGACGCTCCATCGCTTTCACTTGCCCCGAACGGCGGGTGTACAGCAAATAGCCGAATGCAACGGCGGGATTTCTTATACACAGAGGTCTTGTGACTTACCCATTGGTGGTTGGGTATGGCCAATGAGGTCAGCATGTCTGCCATGGCGCCCAAGATGCGGTCTGTCTGCCCCTGATTCTTCTGGAGAGCGTTCATCCCGCGGACCTCTCCCCTCCACCTCTGCACTAAGCCTTTGCCTCCTCCGGCAGCCTCTGCAGTTCCTGTCACTTGTTCCCTCTGGATCTCAGCACCATGGGCCACAGCGTTTCTCTCGTTTGTCTGAGGACCAAGAACCCTCAGCCACATAAATAATGCAGACTCACTCCGGAAAACATGTCCCTGTGTTAAAGACGAGCCGGTTTCTTCTTCCCCGCCTTCCTGACTGTCTCATTCCTTCAAGGTCAGTTCATCTCCTCAGGCTCGCTTGGAAATACCTTTGGGTTGCTTTTCATGCGTATTCAGCTATTCCCCCGTTTTCTTTTCCAAATTCCCAAACGTTAAAGCTGTGTTGTGTTAAGATTAACCATCGCACCCTCCCAAAAATTCTGTTTCCAAGTTTGTCATTGGCTATCAGACATCACCTCCCCTTCTCTGAACCTCGCCTCCTTCTTCAATCCTTCCCCTTAGTCTTTCTCTCAATCCCACCTCCCAGCTCCCTCTGCAGTGCTGTTAACCTTCTCCATCTCTCTCTCCATCTTTCAGCCCTGTTCCTCCTCTCCTCCCAAGACATCCCATTATTTAAATCCTTTCCACTTTCCACTTTGCTGCACATGGCCTGTGTAAACCCTCAAGATGGTTCTCATCAGCCCACCCATTCTAGGCAAGCCTGGGGGGGGAAAGTATGTGCACAAAAAATATATAAATGGATATGCTTGGCTATCTTTTAGAGGGTCGGGTTTTGAAGTCCCCACAAGACGAAATGCTTGGTAAGTTGAGGGGACTTGGTCAAAAAAGTGAATGTTTTATTAAAGAAACCAATTTACAAAAAGGAAGAAGAAACTGAAAATGCCAAACGTTTTCGATTGCTACTCTTGTGAATTTTGATTTCACTAGAACTGGAGTCTGTGATACGACTATATAAATGTAGTAATACATAATCTGGGTGTATGTAAAAATAACAATAAGCGTTTGTAGGATTGTGGATCACAGAAAAGTTAAACACACACAAATAACTGCTTAAAACTCATTTGGGCTGACAGGGCTGTTTAAACTGGCTCTGGCATGAACTATGGAGCTAATATTAGCCAAACATGTGGCTTTTGTTAGAAAGGAACCTTAACCGTTCCTCATACCGCTACTTCTGTACCTGGGCTGTCTGCTTGATCCGCGCAGGACAATATAAGCACCTTGTCCACTGAAATTAAAAACTGACAAAATATGTTTACAAAGCTGAAGTGATGACAATTATTTCTGTAGATTTTATTAGTTCCTCACCTATGCCATTCTGCACATAATATATAGCATCTAATTGCAAAAGTTAACGTCATTTAACTAGGGCAATACATTCTTGCTTCACAGATACTTTGGATATCATGGAGTGTTGAAAATAGGCGTTTAAAAATATTACTAGTAACGGGAAACAATAAATCACATGGCTATCTGGTGCTTGGTGATATATACTTTTCACAGAATGAAAGTGAAAACGACTTCGCGCTCTAACAAGTCCTATGGCTGCAGCACGCCCCCTTCTGGTAGACTACAGCATTACAGTCAAAAGAACATTGTATGATTAAGTTTCCCTGTTAACGCTACATGATTGGACTTTATTCCTTTCCCTGGTGCTTTTCTGATTAATCGGTCTTGTGTGTCAGCTCGTTCAATATCGATTTAATGTATTTCATGTTTTTAAAGTTTTCTGTTTTCTGTATGTTAAAGTTTTGCTGAGATCTCAAGTGTTATGTTTTTTATTAAAAAAAATGCTAAACATGAAAGTATAAATCAGTTTGGTCTGGCTATGTTGAGTGAACAAACGACCCATTTGGATTCCGACCATTGGCACAAATACTTCAAAAAAATATCCTATTACAAATTAGAAATACTTGCGCATGAAAATAAAAGACAAAATACTGGTGTAAGAAATGCATTTAATTAAAATAGGAATAATCTTTCATTTGAAAATACAAAAATGCATATAAAATAGTAATTGTTCACCACGAATTCCCTAGTGATGCAGCTGTAGTAATGTGGGTAAAAATACTTGAGTGGACACAAATAATGTATTATACTATTACGTATGATTAACCGCAAGCTAAGTGTTAGTTACAAACTAATGTAATGTATATTCCTCATAAATGAATAATGACACCGCTTTCTTCGTAAGTAGTATTTGTTCATGATTTGTATTTCATCAGTAATTGAGTACTTAGTATTTATGTTCCATCAAGTAAAGTTTTACCGTAATGGGTAATACTTACAAAATAAACAGCGTCCCTAAATTTAAACAGAATAATATTTTTTGCAGTTTCCATATGTTATAATGTCTATTGAAATGAAAAATGATTTCTGTAACATTATATTAGTAATGTAATGAGAGTTCCGTAATGCCCTCAATATACACTCAGTGTTTCACACGGATTTAGTGGCAGTGGCTGACAGGGGTGCTGGTGGGTGTGTATGCATGCAAGAAGGCACACCAATGCTTTCTTTAATTATCATAATACATGTATTTACTCCTTTGTCTTGTTGTAGGTTGCCAAACATGCGCAAATTCAAAGAAGAAACTGTTTTTCATCTTTTTTTAGACATTCGCTACAAGTTCATTCACAATTAAGTTCTAGAGCACAGCACTGCTGTTTACTAATTGCTCTACTTTTCTGTCCTATAATGACATTCAGTGGGCAATAATTGATAGTATATTTTACTACATACTTTACCTTAAGGCAGTTTGCTCGGAACATCAAAACAGCTTCCTTCCTTGGGAAAGTGAATTCACACGGAGCAAGCTGGGCACAACAGGACGTGTCAAGTGATTTACTTGCATCTGCCAAAGACGGTGATGGACTATTATTAAATGTCTAAAAACCAGGTTTTTAAAATGACAGAAAATAAATGAATAAAATGACATATTAAGTATTTTAAATATCTTAAATACATAAAAAACAGTCTTTCAAAGTATTTTGTTACAAATTATGTAAATACTCAAAAATAATGAAATACATATTTTAATACATTTCATTGAAATTCTGCCCATTTCTGACTGTGGCTGCATATGTATTCCCATGTGTAGGTCTACATAACGCTTCTGTCTGGTTGTTGTAATGTCATTGCACTACAGATAAAATTCAAGTTTTCTTCCAAATAAAGACAGATAAAGCTTTATCTACTAGACATTGTATTTTCCTTCTTAAGATAATCAGCACTTGGATGCAGATATATCAAACGAGTTTCCTCTTAGTGTCCATCATCATCATCTATATTGCCGCTTGATTTAAATATGCAATTTATTCAGTGTTAAATATATTAATTTTGACTTTGTTCATGGGCGGTGTGGTGGGGCAGCGGTTGGTGCTGCTGCCTCACAGCAAGGAGGTCCTGGGTTTGCTCCCGCGTCCTTTTTGTGTGGCGTTTGCACGCTCTGCTTGTGTTCGTATGAGCTCTGGTTTCCTCCCACGTTCCGAAAGCGTGCAGGATAGGTCGACTGGTGTGTCTACATTGGCCCTGTGACTGTGTCTGTGCCCCGCGGTGTGTTGCCGGCTGCCCAGGGTTGGTTCCTGCCTGCACCCGTTGTTCCCAGGATAGGCTCCGGTCCCCCTGCGACACTCGTAGGGTTTCAGAAAAGAGATGGATGGATTTTCCACAATAAAAGGTATTGCACTTATTCAACAGGCAAATATGAATACAACATATATTCAGGTTCATAAGATTCTTATATCAAGTTTAATTTGTGCCAAAATATGGGGAGTTAATGCTATTTAAGGGATCTTGGAGGTAACTGACCTGGGTTAGCTGGGGAAGGATCAAATCCCAGTGAAGAAACAGCCTGTGCTACTTCCACCCTAATCTGCCTGCTTACCCCACCGGGACCCTGCTGGCATCATGTGTGAGTGTTTGAGCCTGCCAATGCCCTCCCCTGTAAACCTGTGGCCATCTTTAGCGGCCCATGTGACAATGCTGGCTGATTAGGAAGCTTTACTTAATAAAGAAGACCTCTAGATCTGAAAATCAACAAAATGACCCATACATTTAACATAGGGGAAATGTGTAGCATAAACAGTCATGTACTTTGCACATTAGCTAAATTGTAAGAATTAGTATAACCTCTATGTGTGTAACAGCCCAAAATAACATTCCTCTTACATATCTAGCTCACAAACGTGTCGACACTGATTCACAGCTGTGATGCAGTGACCGATTAAGGCTGTGACAAATGCTAATATATAAATTATGACAAAACTCACTTCACAATAATACATTGCATAAATTAATCATTCTACTAATAACATAATGTATTACATATATGTAAAATTACACAGATCCTTCGAAAAAAGATCTACGGACAATCTTTAGCATTAAAAACTGCCACAGTCATCATGGACCTGTGAGGTCAAAGCTGGTCATGTGACTAACCGATCACCGTTCGAGCCTCGCATAAGGAGGAAGTTCTGCTGTAACTCCAAAGGGCATCTCTCAAAGAAGGAAACCGCTCTGCACATTCATTCTGCATCTGTATCATATTCCATTAATCATGCGGAAGTTAGCAAACTGCCTACATTACTTTAATCATTATATTATAAAAGAGACAAAACAGGAGACAAAACAGGAGAGGATAGGAAGAGGAGGAGAGAGCGACTGAGAGACCCGGGACCTTCAGCCTATTAGCAGGTCAAGCTTACTACTGTTACTCCTCCTTAATCCCCCTATAAAATCTCCCGTGAGGAAGACGAGCAGCACCCCTCCAGGATTAAGCAGAGCACCTGCATGAAGACTCAGGGGGATCCTCTGACTTTCAGACAGCAAAAATGCGGGACCATGTACACTTGATGCTGGCTTTCTGAACAGTAAGTCAAATGTCCGCTACTACTAACTTTTACATCTTTGTCATGGGGAAAACTTGAATTGTTATTTTACATGTCATTTTTGGTGATGTATTTATGAGTAACATGTCCAAAGTTTATACAGAAACCAGCACTATACAGTTGAGCTATGAAGCCATAGTGATAGCTTAACATGGAAAACTCAGCTTGAGATGGGGGGCAAGTTCACTGCGCTTAGAGGGACAGACGCTGCTTCCTATTGGAATGGGATGGCAGGGGTTCATCTGTGAACACACCTCACATCAGCCCAAGTGTCCTGTATGTGTCCTGGGCGTATGACAGCCCCATTCAACAGACTCCCCCTCATTTAAACGTCAACCGTTGGAACAATTGTGATTCTGTGAGAGAAAGCCTTTCTCTGTTTTAATCTTCTTTCCCTATCTTCATTTCTGTCTCTCTGCGATAAAGACCCAGCAGTGTTAACTCAAAAAGGCTGCCAAATGTAATCACATGACCTTTAGGAAAACTCAGGCACATTTTACTTTCTCTCCATTGTGTATTTGACAGCTCATTTAGTGGATTGTGATTGGACAACTTATTGTGATTTCACCATGGTATTTCAATGACTTGCTCTGTAATTCCTTCCAAGGGTAGAGAAAGAAAGGATTCAAGTATGGCTTTTTGTCAAATTATGTTTCATAGGAAATATTATGACCAATTTCATACAATGATCAATTGTGTCCAGGGAACTGGTTAAAAGTATCTCGTATAGCCACAATGAATTAATAAAATGAGACACAACATTATACTGAAATGGCCTTTGGGGTGACAGTCATTATGATTCTTAAGGACATACTTATAGCTTAAAGACTGCTCAGCTCACAGGAGGTGCTGTTGGACTCTTAAACAAAGTATTATGATCTTCAGTAAGGCATAGCAGAATATTCAACTGCATAAATGGGCGTGATTTTAACTCATTTTAACTTTGGATGGAAGCAGCAGAGAATCACTAATCAGCAATGCTTTCTCAGGATGAGTAATTATCAGTAATTAGAAAACTGCAAGCATCTTCTTGCACTGAATGACATGAATAGAGCATAGGTAGAATAATGAGTTTTATGAGTAAGAGATGCCTGCTGACATAGAACTGTGCTAGTTAAAGTCTGTAATGACAAATATGAACACCTACTAACTACACTGCCCAGACTGTTATTTCTAACATAAGGTCTGTGAATCCTGCCCCTCCCAAATCTCTGTTACGCAAGTTGGTTATTTTGCTAGCAATATACTGTATTTACCTCAGAGAGTAGTAGTTTATCCTTATCAAGTATGAATATTTATTCTGAAGAGGCAAAAAAATTGTGTCATGAAGATTTGGACATAGAGGGAGGGACTGTCAGTAACAGATGTAACAGTAGGGTATGGCTTCATGTCACGTTCTGGCCATATGCTCCATCTGAGCCAATTAAAGGCAGCCAACCTCCTGCACAGGTGGCAGTTGCGTATCACGTGTCATGCTACCAAGGCCGAGTCCTGCATGTAAATCATAATACCGATTCGAGCGCTACCATGGCCATTTAGATTAAGGTAAAAATTAAGAAAGTCCGAAATTTCGCTTGGGCATCGTAACAAAAGTCCCTGCCTGATTCTTGCCATTTACTCGCAACAGTAACCACCCTTGGCTAGTGATGCAAATCTGAAGAGCACAACTTTAATAGAAAACATCCTTTTCTTGGGCAACAGAAAATGTACACTAAGTAATGCCAGGCTTGGGGTTTTGCTAAAAAAGGAGTTTTTCCACAGTGTATTACAGAGGAGAACATCAGTGAAAAATAACTATGAAAAGCTGCAGCCACAAATAAACTGGACTAGATACAAAGAATAACCAAGGCCGCTCCTTTATTAATTCACTGACAATTGTATTCTTTAAAAGAGAAACTTTTATGTATGTGTTGACTTATTGATTTAAAATGCCTGAACAAAGCTTTTGCTTCTACCTGGGAGGACAAATAAATAACTGTATGGTGTCACTCGCCATGTTACCATGAACTTTGAAATGAAACATTGGGGTTTGCGTGTCTCTGAGGGTTTCAGCTTAGGATATGGATTTATGTCCATTTACCACTGACTAGGTTGTCTACTTTAGACTGATTTTCCAGATAGAACATACTGTTCCATTTGGAACACAACGAGAGGCTTGTAGACATTGCTTCACGAGTTTATGCCACATGGTGTCACTATATCCACCACTCAAAATGAGTTGAGGGTCTAACACTCCACCAGGGCGGCGGTGTGGGCAGTACTATAGCTCAAGGTGGCGCTGTGGGCAGTACTACAGCTCAGGGTGGCGCTGTGGGCAGTATTATAGCTTGACACCTCCGCAGTTGGCAATAAAAAGCCAATGTCCATGTGTCTGCACATTTTCCCTGTGTTATGCAGGTTTCGTTTGGAACCAGTCGTTTGCACCTAGTCTGAAGACATGGCATATGGAGTTATATATATATTGATCTTTCTTCCTGATGCGCTTGATAATTTATCTTAGTTACTCATGTTTCATTTTAATGTTTCACATGTCACTGTTTATCACTCTAATATCATTTTTGCTGAAAAATGTCTGAAAATAAAGATGGACTTAAAAATAAGACTATGCAGCACTTCTCGTAAGACAGCACTGAGTGATATTTTTTCCTTGTAGCATTCCTCCTTTTAAATGATCTTTCTGAATCATTTGAATAAGGTCTGGTACTATGCTGGCTTGCTTTGGGGTCAAGTCAGACAGTCAGAGATTTTTGTTGAGCATTAATCATTTTCTATCACATACCTTCTCAAATATGTGATTCTTTTATATATTTTATAGTCATGTTGGATTCCTCCCACAGTCCTATGACACATACTCGCTAAATTGCCCATTACAGATGAGTTTGTGTGTGTGTGTGTGTGTGTGTGTGTGTGTCTATGTGCACTGTAATTAGGCTTTGAAAATTCTGGGAAACTTTTCATGGGAAATAACAGGAATATATGGGAATTGATGGGAATAATTTGGAAATTGCAAGTTAACCTATAACAAGGAATTTAAATATAGTTAAAAAAAAAATCTCGATAGCAGTAATAGTGAAATTGTCACATCTGGGACAGGAAGCAGGCGGAGAGAGCCGTAAATAAGGGCAGACGGGGTTTATTTAGACCAAACAAAACTACAGACATGCAACATTAATGACAGACCTGGGGAAATAGAGTTGAATGCGGACTGAAATACACAAGACAAGCCGAAAATAACAGGAAACAGATGATCACAATCGGGGTAGTACACATGGGTAATGAGGGGGCGTGGCACACACAAGGACAGGACGCGCAGGTCATGACAGATATCATTGTGTAACCAAGTGCTTGTGAGTAACTATGTGTGCCAAGGTTCTACATCAAAACACTGCTTATAAGTCATATTCTATGTTGTATTATTCATGCATCTTTGCTTTCTTTGCCGTATCTGAGAGCTAGTGTGGAGTTTCAAAGAGTTCAATATTTCTAAAATTCCAAGCTTAACTTCCCATGGAAAGTTTTTGGAAAGTTACCAGAAATTTTACGCTCCTTTGCAACCCTAACTGCAATGGACTGGCACACACGGTTACCCCAGCCTAATTCCCTCGTTAAATATGCCGTGTGGGGGTGCTGCACACCCTGCCATGGTGATACTTGAGTATTACTAGGAAGCAATATGTTACTATAATGTGCCTTGTGCCCTATTTTATTGTAATGTCATCATCATACTTAAAAAAAAAACCAAGGTGATTATAATCTAAGCTAAATGATCTGTTTTAGTGTTAAATCAGCATACAATCATATTTCAAATGGTCTTTAAATCTTTTTCATTATGATATTGAGACACATCCACATTCTAAGCTTTGTTTCCACCTACATGATCAGGGACCGTTTAGGATGCAGCACAGGTCCCTGGACTGGGCATGACCACAGGAGCCAGATGACACATATCAATACCCCGGCTACGGAGGACCCCCACCTGGGCTTGGGTCTGCTCGATGACCCCTCAGAAGTGTCCATCTCCCAGGATGAATCGGACTCAGGGAGCCTGCTCTCTGATGATTCCATCTTCCCCGATTACGAGCGGGCAAAGCGCTGGTCCTGCCCTGGAACTACACTCTATGAGGCCTGTGCCAGGAACGAGGCCCTGATGGTACGCAGAGCTCTGGAGAGGGGTGTCACCCAGGAAGAGGTCATGGAGCTTGACATCAATGGCAGGGTAGGAGAACGCATCCATCCACATAGCTGGGACTCACGCCAGTTAATGCCAAACCACTGATCGCTGCGCTGTCGTAACTCTGCTGTGTTCAATGACAGAATGGTCTGATGTTGGCGGCCTGCAATGGCTTTGTGGACATCGTGTCAGAGTTATACCACTGTCCCTTCCTGGATGTGAACCATCGGGACAATGACGGCAACACGGCACTTATGATGGCATCGCAAGCAGGTCCTGCCAGGAAGCACGTCGCCGCTTTCTAGTCATTATTGTGTTTCTGGTGATCAAAGCTGCTCGGCCTTGTTCCGTGACGACCAGGCACACAGTCCCAAAAGAACAATAGCAGACACAACATGACATCACTATCATCAAACACAAGGCCTCGGGGGCTAGGACAGGGACAAGGAGCACACGGGGACGCTTTTTTTGAGCTTCAAACTTGGAGGAATCTCAGTGTCTCTGGGGGATTAGAGCATTCTGAATAGATAGTATAATCAATCTATACTCATGTATATGCAGCACCAAAGAACTTAATAAAGGCAGAACACTTTAGGCACCACAGTCAGCAAAAATATGCGTTTAAACAGACGGCCAGGTTAGATGGAAACTAAGAGAGTACTGATGGAAACGTGACTGAAGAATGCCGTGAGGATGAAGGAGCCGTGTCACCATCCGCCTCTCGGCCTCTCGTGACGCCCTCTTGTCCTGTTCCTTCAGGTTTTATCACTATTGTGAATTACATCCTGAACTACTTCTCCGGCGTGGACTTGGAGGTCCGGGACACCCGGGGCTTCACGGCTCTCATCAAGGCGGCCATGCAGGGCCGAGACGACTGCGTGACAGCGCTGCTCATGGCCGGTGAGCACCTGCCTGGCACTTGGGAGGGGGTTCACACGGATGCAAACGGGGGATAAACCAGGAAATATTATAGGATGCAAAATCCAAATAACACGGTGGCAAGGTCACTTAGCAGCTAGCATTGATGGTCCACAAGCCCAGGGAACGTGTCCATGTCTCTTTATTCTAGTATTGGTTTCTCTGAATTGTCCTTACTGTCCGATTGTGAGTATGCAGCCTTCAATGGACTGTCATGCCCTTCCAAATTATTCCCTGCAGAACGAAGGAAAATGCATGGATAGATATCCAGAAAAATAGTTACCTGTAAAATTTTGAGTCTCCCTGTTATAATGTCAATGAAACGCTCTGCATGAACACTCTGCAGGATGCTATCTGTGCCTTTATTGCAGTCGGATATCCATGGTCCAGTCTACATGGTCCTTCATTTCTGAATACGCTTACAAATTCTTTGAGTTACTTTCACCCAGAACATTGCTGCTCCCATTGACAGCAGTTCACATGGCATTCTGCAAGCTCAACACAATGTAGGTCCCTCCAGCCACAAACAGTGATGCAAGGAATCATGGAAAATAAGAGGGACATCTGAGGACATGTTTTCTGATCTCCTTGCTAATCTCTAACATCTCTCAGAACAGTGTGGATTAGCCTGCCGTGGCTCTAGTGACATATTAAAAGAACTGTGAGTGATCTCCCGATTTAACCAACACCAGCTCATTTCACTTGAGCATTCCCAATCACAACCTAATCATAGTTACCAAATTCATCCTTGATATTTCTTCCTGTCTTTCTGTTCTGCGTCTTTTCTCACGACAATGTTAACATAAGCAGGTGTCATAATTAACAACACAGTTTTGCAAAGCTGCAGAAATTGATGTGATTAAAAAGACCTGTATTTCAGTTATATTCTCATCTGTTGTACTTAAAAAGTAAGACTTTAAGGGACAACTAATAATACAATACTGTATATAATACTGGGAAAAATAATAATACCTAGTAGGTAGGAAAGAATGTCAGTTCCTTTTCCTCTTCCATGCACAGGATATTCTGGAATGCCAGGAACATAATATTTCACCTCGTCCAGTTTGGCCCGACACAGCTTGCATTCCGCTCTGTCTCTGGCCAAGCAGAGTTCCTGACACTATCTGAACAATGATCAAAACAATCTCTTGCCCTTGCTTTGCCTGCTGCTGCAGCGGCTAAGTTCAGCATTTGTTATGTGACATGTTGTATTACTTGTAGTTATCTTCCAGTATAGAAGCAGTGTTTTGGCAGCAAAGACCGTAAGAATGAACAGTCTTGCTACCACATTCCCATATCATTCAAAAAACGTCGAGTCAGACTGTTTATTTCTACTTTGACATGATCTATTTAAAACCGCACATTTAAATGCACATCACTAACAGAGAATGAGCCTATATTGAGTTGGACTTACCTAAAAACGCTTTCCTAGGTGTTAAGGTGATTATGTAAGCTGTCCCCTGACCACTCAGGGGTAAAATACAAAAGACCCTTTGTGCAGTCACTGATAACGTGAACTAGACCGTGCCTCAGATTTAACCCTGGCTGCTAAAGATCCTATTTTAAAGCACAATATTTTTCCTAAACTCTATTTATTAAGACTATTTCACTTGATCCTCAAAAGGTGGCCTGGTACACTTACTTTACTATCAGAAGAATTAGTCCAGTGAGAGTCACCCTACATCCATAATCAAAGAACTTGCCCTGGTAAAATAGTTAAAATACAGACACAGACTAAAAATAGTTACAATACAGACACAGACTAAACAACAACAAAACAACGTCAAGTATTCCACACAGGCAAAGCTTTACAGAAGAAGATCATTAAAAGACACACAATAACTTGTTGTTATGCATAACATTCTGTCATCTGTCAATGACATTTTAAAAAACCTAAAAAGTTTAAAGAGTAATGCAATGCAGTGTTTGTTTCCAGTAAAGGTTTATTGGTTATTTTGTTCTTTCTTCTAAAAACATAGTGGCAGTAGTGGCTCCGGATTGGCTGGCAGTTTTGTCTCCTGCTCTTCTATAGCTGATAGTACCATCTGGCAACCACAAGGAGGAGTTCTGCAGCAGCCAAATATAACCAGGAACATCCTGCCACATAACAGAGGGTTACAGGCAACTAGGATCCTCAGTTGCATAAAGCAAGCGAGCTCTTAATCTCTATCCAACAAGAAGAGGTGCTCTGCTCCTCTGGGCCTGCTACCTCTCCAGCTCAATGATGTGTCGAGTGTTAAAAGAAAACCGTCACTGACTGGCGATGCATATGAGTGAAAAGTCTGATAAAGCATCCTGACTGTAGTGTCTCAAGGGGGTTAGAATGAGAATGAAGGGTTCTTCCTTCCTTGAATACTTGGGGGAGCAAATTACTTTTTCCTCGCATTAAAAAAATCTGAGTTGTCTGAGCATACTTTTTGCATATCTCTCCACACCTTCCCTTTGACTAGGAGCCAACGTGAATGCCGTAGACGCGGCAAAGGGAAGGATCGCTGAGGACTGGGCACTAAAGACCGGTCGTTTTGAAACATTCCGGAAACTCCGGCGCCTGATGGCCCGGCCCTGTGCGGAGCAGTTTTGTGAAAGGTACATCCCAGAGTGGCCAGATCTGAACGAGCTGGTAGCCAAGGCAACAGCAACCAAGACAAAGGGGGAGCAGCTTGCCCAGTGCCTGCAGTCCACCTTCACCGTCAGCTTTCCCAGGGATCCCCAGGACAACGGCGTGTTGGATCACATGGTCCGCATCACCACCAGCGTACGCAGCCCATTGGTGGTCACCGGGTGCCGCCCACTCCATTTCATCAGTCCCCCAGAGGTGGGAAAAAGGCGTTTGGCTGTACCTGAACTGGCACAGCAGTCCACAAAAGGGGTGCAGAGAGAGCCGCCATCAATTGCCGCCATGGAGTCTCCTGTCAGATGTATTTCCTCCATCCCCTTGACCTCCGGTGGTTCAGGCACTCAGCCAAATGTCCCTAGGCTCTCCACAGTCTCCAGCAGCGTGCGTAGCTACCTTCCGCGTCACTTTGGTCGCCATAACAGCATCTTCCCGACCTGTTCCATCCCTCCAATCAAGGTGATAAAATCAGGGGAACGCACACCCAAGAAGGAGAAGAAGAAGAAAATGTCAAAGCTCCACCTGGAGCCACCTGTGTGGAAGTACAAGGAGGCCAAGGAGGAAAAGAAGAAAGAGAGGCTCAATGCAGAAAAAGAGGCACTGATCAAAGAAAAGAACCGTAAGACCCAGAGGGAAGCACTGAATCCGACCAGGCGTCAGCAATGAAGACAGCCAGTATGAAAACACAAGACTTTGCATCACCTGAGCGTTAGCTTTTTCTAGAAGCTAATCTCCCACTATTACAGAGGTTAAGTGAAAAATAACGACAATGGCAATCACTTTTGAATTGCTAAATTATGCCTAAAATAGCACATTCTTCTGATGTATCAATATTTTGTCTTATCTATACTGGATATATTGCTACCCATATTTTTCGACAGATAGTAACTCTGCTGCTTAAAATATTCAAACAGTTTATTAAGAAAACTGTATGCTTAAAGGGTTAATTTTGACTACCTGAAGTCTTTCTCACCAGCAACCTCTGTGCCTATTGTGAGAAGCTAAAGAAGCCAAACAGTGTGCAAAGCAACACAAATGATATTCTATTTCCAAAAACATTTCTGCGAAACTAAACTTCCTTTTACAGATCCCAAGATTTTACGTATTTTACACATGTGAAAGTGTTAGCGTTTGCAACCGGAAAGAGTGAAACTCAGCAGTGTGGACAAAGAAGGCACCACAAGACACAATAATTGTAAAACTAAAAACAGAGCAAAAAAAAAACAGCAGAGAAACAAAAAATTAAATGTTGATGTACGATCATTGAATAAATTCTGAAGATTCTGGAGTAACTTGTGCTCAGATTCCCCCATTATCCCTTAGATGTTTGCCATGCAAAGATACAAAAGCATGTTTGTTGTATCTATGTAAATAAGACATCTGTCCAATTCAGGGTCACCGCCGGAAGCAGAGGCAACACACCAGGCAATTGGGAAAGGCCAACCCACATGAACCATGGGATGGAAAATGCAGAACCCCACACATACTCCATACAAACTGGGTTGAGGCTGAAGAAAATTCTCCGGAAATAAGATCACAGCCACCACAGCACATTGACATAGAGGCAATGTATATGCACTCATATACTGTACACGGTAAGGAAAACAGAATCAGTACATTGTATACATAGGTAGATTTTCAATGACAAAATTGTTTCTGTTCTGTTTAAAAAAAAAAACGCAACAGTTCTGTGACAAATGCAATTACTGTGAACAAATGCATCAGTTATTATGGGTTAATTACAGTGCAGTATCTAATCAATCCCAGTTCCATAAAAATCTTAGAGTGCTGATTTAGAATCATTTGGGCATATAAGCACAATCCAGAGCAATTAAATTAAAATGTCAGTCTTCAGAACAGTGTACAACAGAATGAAAGCGGAACTGCAACATGCAATAGCAACAATCCTGCAAGTGTGAAACAGAAAGCCTCGGTGGGGGGGCTGTCTATGGAAAGAAAATCATGTTGGAATGCAGATTTAACACTCTGAAAGCATCGACTGACTGAAGGCAATAGAAGTGCAAGAGGCAAGTGGGGAAACAGGAGAATACCCACAATCTGCCCAGTGCAAAGGTTGTCCTCTGACAGACGGCTAGTGCGGATCTGCAGTGCGAAAATGCCTCGTGGTGATGCAGGCAAGTGAGATTTTTCACAAAACAATGGCGTCAGATAGTTTCCTTTAGATATGTACAATATAAATAAATAAAATCCAAACGGAATATGACCAGCATTTCATTATGACTAAACTACAGTGGCTTTTGTGAGATAGAAAGTTCCCTATTTTCTATAAACGTGATTTATAAATAATCTTCGTTCCTCTGCACGAAAACCGCCGTCGAATTCATTTTTCATACAGATAAGGCCAAATAATCGTAAAAGGCAGCATAATCGTAAAATCAGCATTCATAATCTTAGAATCACTGACCTTAATATCTAAAGGTGTGTAGATAGAGCATGACAGTGAATCAATGGCTCTTGAAAGGGACCTCTAGTTATTAATTTAGCCAGAAACAAATATGTTGCTGGTTCTGCCACAAGCAAAAAATACATGTGCATTTGGAAGACATTCGGGACTGATGAAGAACACACTTTTAGACAGTTCAGCAAAACCATCTAAAACTGGGAGCAGTATTAATTAACCCACTGATTACACTTAACTTACATTCCATTTATAAAAAGGCATTACAGTAAAATCCAGTTGCAACGGACTTCATGGGATCTGGCAAAACAGCCCGTTATATCCAAAGTCCATTATATCCAGAGTTGCTGAATGGCCAGAACACGCAACTACAGGACACCATTTACTCATGCC
>JAODKE010000114.1:8202938-8213776 GCA_026779605.1 Mormyrus hasselquistii | reverse complement strand
AGAGCTAGAGGGAGATGATCTGCAGCTTCTCAGCCATCTCGTTGTTCATCCCATGTCACATCCCACGTCACATCCCATGTCCTGATTAGCAGTTCAGAAATTATAAACAGTCTTATCTGGTTTCAGCACCCAAACACAGTTGAGTTAAAACATGCTACCAGTTCTGGGGAACAAGTCAAATCTGTATTTCTCAATATGGCAGAGGCTGTTTATCGTAACATTTCCCTCTTGCATCCCATAGCACCTCTGACCCACAATTATAATCCAATATGAATGTATACAGAATTAAATAACTCAATAGCTTTGAGGTTGTGTAACTAAATCTAATTGTGTGGAAGATTGCATTTTACTTCACTATAAAACAATTATAATTCTGGCCCTGAATAGATTTCACAATTACACATGTGGCTGTTTATTATAGGAAATTAGACACGCTTTGTTTATACTATAGAATAATATTGTATTTTTTGTTCATATCTGAAAATCAACTATGCATTTTATCATTACAATTTACAGCTAACACGTTTCTGAAAGACGATCTGAAGACTATACGGGATATTTGGTTTAATACAGAGCTGAGGAAAGACGGATCCTGCTGGATTCTGAATACACATTGCAGTTATTTAGTGCTTTTAAAGACACGCAAAATGCTTTACAGAAGCGATGGGGGAGCCACTTCAACCACCACTGTGCAGCACATTCTGTGCCACTAGGCTCAGCACACAGTGTTAAGGGGCAGGAGGGAATTCACCAGTTACACATAGGGGATGATGAGGAGGCCAGTTTTGAAACAGCCAGGCTATCACCCCTGTTCTTTCCAAAGATGCCCTGGAATCTTTTATGACCTCAGTTTTATGTCTCATCCACTGGACAGCACAGCTTCTCTGTCACTGCACTGGGGCATTTGGGTCCACACTGCTCACCACACCAACGCCAACCCAGCTTTCCTAGTTGGTCTCCCATCGGAGTAGCAGCCAGGCCCAAAGCTGCTAAGCATTAGGGGGATTTCCCAAACTACATGTGGTACGGCAGTGTGTAAATGCAAGGCAGGGGAAAACCGGTTCAGTATCATGTCGAACTGTTAAAACGGTCTATACACATCTACGAGGTCATATTTACACCCATGCAGCAAACGGTGAGCACGTCATGAATCGTACTCGGAAGTAAGTTCCAGAATGTTTATGAATGTTTTTGCCGTGCACCAGGAATTAGCGAGGAGTACCAGGCCCCGTTCTTTGACGCAGTGCCTGCTGACCCCAGCTTCGAGGAGATGAGGAAGGTGGTGTGCACAGACCAGCAGCGACCCAGTCTCCACAACCGCCTACACTCCCACCCAGTGAGTCCCCAGTTACTGATTTACTGCTAAAACAAATCCTGGAAACAAGCCGGAGAAACGCACCAGACCAAAACCACCTCAGAGTTACCTAGGGTTTGGTTTCTTGTGAACATTTTCCCAAACGTAACCACAGCTATTGCATTACTTATAAATAATTATGTTAGAAGGTGTTTCCCACCAGTCTTTGTTTATGGCGACATGGATATATATCATGCTGACTGCTGAAATTTCCCCTGTGGGATTTGAGACACATTTGTTGCTTGACTTCTGCCGTATGTTATTTTCATTGTTGCAAGAGGTTTGTTGTTTTTGAGAAATGCAATGTTTGAATCAGATTTCAGTTTTGGTGTCTCTGTTCCTGTCCAGATTCTATCTACGATTGCCAAGATCATGAAGGAGTGTTGGTTCAAGAGCCCTGCAGCTCGACTCACTGCCCTGCGTGTTCGTAAAACCCTGTCCAAGCTTGACCAGGACCAGGATTACAAGCCAATCAAACTCAAACTAGACCTCTAAGTATTGGACCACTCTATTGGATGGTCAAACTGACATTCCACCAATCAGTGGCTTTTTGCTTTTTCCTTTCTGTTTCTCGTTGTTGCTTGCTGGGTTTTCCATGAAATGCCTTACTAGCTTAACACTCACTCTGAAGGGTGCAGCTCTGTTGGGCTTTCCATGTGATACTGGGGCCTGGCCAGTCTGCCACAGCCTGGCCAGAGCTTCAGAGTGAGAGAGATCTGATCTTAAATCTGTTCTGATGGAAGCACCGTGCACCGCAGAGCTGTCTGTGTGGGTCCACATGTCACAGTCTCTCAGCTTTTCACTCGCCGTACTGCATAACTGTCCGGTGGGTCTGTCACACACATCGCCCCAAAGCCAAGCCCTAGAAAAGGTGTTTGCTGGTCTGCCTATTGGCATAGTAAAGCCCAGTATTGTGTGTCATCCTGGGATGTGTGAAAGTTCAGATGTGCAAGGCTGTGTCCCTGTAAGCGTGAGCATGGTGAGCAGAGGGAGTCAGAGTTTCACATAACTCCAAGGGTTTAGTGTAAGATCTGCATAATTAGTTTGGACTTCCTCTTAATTGTAATATAATATAATTGTATTGTGCAGACGGTGAGGGATTTCCACAAAGATAGGTGGACAAATGTCTCTATTGCACCTTTACTCAACTCTTACTCTAAAAAGAGACATATTAGCATTTGTATCGTGGACGAGCATTGAATTTAAATGCAGCTTGCTGTCAAAGTTTTTTATGTTGGTATTTGTATGTTTTCAGTTTATTTTTTATAATATCTTTATAATTAAATTCAATATAGTATTTATATTTGTAAATCACTGTGACTATGTTTAGAGATAGGATGGTATAATCATTAATCTTATTCTAAGATGAACACATTTAAAGGATTTCAAAGGGAAATTTAATAAAATTCGTCATTTATATTAAAAATCTATTTCTCCTGCACTTTTATTTTAATATGATTTTGTACTTCCTGTGTGTACTGCCCGTTTCCCAGGGAATACATTACTTAATAAAGAAAAAAAAAAGCAATTCAACTTGTAGTACTATACTCTGTTCACTAGATGGTGTTGTGTCATTGCCTGTGTTTGGCTACAAAATGTAGGCGTATCATAATCTCACGTTTAATGTTGACATCAGCAACTTCCATGACTGCCCATGTTGACACGCACTATTGTTGCTTGCTAGTTCATATAATGCTCAAACCACTAGTGCATTATATTAAACCATCTCCTTTTAACCGGTAACTGATTAACTATTTAGTATGAGCTGGATGTTCAACAATCATGTCCAAAAATGTTTTGCTGCTGTTGAAAGATTATAAATGCTAGGGTTTATGACCCCCAAGATCAGCAGCCAGTAAGCGGCTCGGCACTCGGGGACAGGAATCTGAGTTTGAATCAAATTCAGCTCACCACCTGTGATCAAATTACATATGGAGCTATATTTACTCCCGTTCAGACGAATATCACAGATAATTTTTCCATGGCAACGCAATTGCCATATCTGGGTAAACCCAACTCAACACAAACATAAGTAGTCATATATATATATATATATATATATATATATATATATATATATATATATACTTACAATTTAGAAAATTTGAATATATGCACAATTGCATAAGCATGAATATTGTTGTTTGCACTGGCATGACACCATAAATCAACATGTCCACCCATTTGTCTATATCTGGACTCTGTACATGCCTGTCTGAGGATATGTCTGTCTGTATTCAGGACTTCAGAGAGATAACACTTCTTCAAAGCCCCTGTCTGTCTGGTAAGTTAGGGTGGGGGGCTATTTTTAAAAAAGCGTCTGTATGTGTAGTTGGGGAGGGGTGGGGGGGTTCATGAGATTGCAGGAGTATCTGTGTCCTTGTTCCCTAAACACTGAGCAACACTCAGCAATGTCTTCTCTTTCTCCCTGTGTCTCTCTCACGGTCTCAGCAGGCTCATTCCAAGTTGCACAGCCTTGAAATTTGGACATAGCACACACAAGCATGCACACACACACACACACGCACACACGGTCTGTACTGAGAAATCTGCCGCTACATTTGACAGCTTGATAACAGCTAAGCTTTCAGCTACATGTTGCAGTGGCAGAGCAAAGTTGGGGACAGGATCCCCATGGAGGGAAAAGTGATAAGGAACTAAATTGATAATGCTTTCAGATTGCAAAAGAAAACTGTAGATGCTAAACACACTTTCTCTCCGGCAAATACGAAAGAGCTTGGACACAGGCAAGATTTGGGATCTTAGTGATACATTTTTGTGCCTACAGGGAATATATAATTTTTTGAACATGTGGCCTCGGTCACACATTCATCAATTTATCACAAGGGCAGCAGAAAGATGTTGAAATGTATGGAGTGATAATAAGGACAGTTATACCTAACAGGTCATTCATGCACCCTGTAAGAAAGGTTTTCATGGCTGCCTACAAGTCATAAATATCAATATGTCTGTGTACCAAAAACTGTAAAGTACTCTTTAAACAAGCACATAGTCTTTCAGGGACTAATTTAGCACATAGATGTTCTACATTGGAAAAAAAAAACTCTCTGTGCTCTCTTCTCTTCCAGTTATCACGCTTCCTACCATCCTTGACAATTAAGGTGGAAAATAGATTTTAAGGTGGAACTTAACTCATGCTTAGGTCAAAATGCTGTGACCGATCCAAGTTTTAAATGGGGCTTTTAATGAGGCTATAAGACATGTAAAAAAAAGACTCACATGCTGTTAATAATTTAATTCACACTGGACTAACAAATAAAGGGCACCTAAACAGCAGGATCTATTTAGTCCATAACATTCTATTTAAGTCACGATGCAGGGCTCTGCTCATCCAAGGGGATCCTTCAAAGAGGGCATTCAAATGCTCCTTTTTCTGTCCAGTTGTTTTCACCACCTTGGCAAGGCAAACGCCAAGTGCCATGAAAGATGGTTGTGTGTGACAGACAATAGGAGACAACAGACTGGTAGAACATCATCAGTTGTACCGAGGTCCCAGTCTCTGCAAAGCTGCCAATGTCTTCTCCTATGCCAAGAGCTCGAACCAGCCCATCTGTCTGGAAGATTCTCACATCCCTCGCTTCTTGCCAGAAAGTCTTGGAAGAAAATCTTTTGAAGCTTATTTTGTGGCTGAGATGAAGATTCTCACAAACTCCACTCTTTATCTAGTCGCTTGCCAATGCTTTTGAACGTGGAGGCCGTCCAGACGAATCGGCTTCTGAGTTATGCATGCATTTACAGATGCTTGTTGTGTGTTTGTTAACTAGCTTTTTTGCATTTTTCTGCATTAAAACATTACGTGTGTGTACAGAATGACTGCGGATTCTAAATTGTGAAAGCTTTCCTCAGTACCAATGAACATTCTGATTACTTACGGAAAAAAACAATAGAAAATGGGATTACAATTATTAGCTAAACCATCTTTTAGTTTTTCGTAGGCTAAGATTAACATTATACATAAGGCGCAGCATAAACCAATTCTTTTACACATTGGAAGAATTCGCGTTCATTTAAAGAATATATACGGAAAGACGTAAAATGGATGTATTTTCAAATGATCCGCGCAGATTTACTGATGTGGCTAAGGTTCATATCAAAATTTCCTTAAGAAAACTTTAAATCGTACAGACTAAATACGCATACTTGCGGCACATTCTGGCAGACGTAGATCTGGCATGTTTTGCAGATCTTAAGCAAATGCACAGACGCTCGTCTGGATTTGCGTTTCAAATATGCTTTCTGACTCATGTCCCGAACTAACCTACACAGCCACTTTGTCCTACACAGCCACAGAAAGGGAAAATGCCTCACCGCAACAAAAGGGCCAGAGCGGTGCGGCGTCCCCTTTAAGCGGCATATCCCTTTAAGCGCCTGGCTGGCCGCGCTCGCTGTGTGTTTAAGGTCTGGCTCCCTTGTCAATATCACACTTTGAATGTATCAATGCAAAGCGATGGGAATCTTGCAGACATGGCTACAAGACGAACGATTTTAACACTGCTGGCCCTGGCAGGGCTATTTAGAGTCTCAGTCGGTAAGTACAAGAAAACATTTGATTTATCTTCGGCTATCTCCTGTGTACCTATTTATTTATTTTATCGCGATGTGTAAGGCGAGTTGGAGTACTAGGCATTTCCTACCATGATCGCTTAACATGGCGCTGCCTGGGACAGTCACTCAGGCGTGAGATCATGCTGATTTATAGTTTGCTTGCTATTTAACTAGCATTTTTTTCCTGCCGCAATTTATCACCGATCATTAATACCGAGATAAATCTGTTCATTGCAGTTAATGATTCAGTATCAGTTGTGCATCCCACCTTTCGGATTCCATGTATTGTTTCGATCGATAAATGGCTGTTAACAGTGACTGGGCGACAATCACTCGCCTCACCTTCGGCGATCCGGCGGATTTAATCGGATAGATTTCCGCAGTGAAAGGCTATTTTTGTCATTTGGAGACTATGGCCAACTTGTTTTATTTTTTTTTTATAACCGTAAATATTATTCGGCTCTTTGTAGCGCTGCCCCCTTAACGTGAGAAAGCTAAGCTAGTTTAACTGGGACTGATGTCTGTATGATGGCAAAGTAATCGGACCCCGGTGTTATTAGGCCATCAGACGGCACACTAATCCATTTTTCCATTGAAAAATGAATGATGTCGCTTCATCATGGATACTGAAAGCTGACAAGCTAACTAAATTTTCATTGAACAGCGACCATGATCTTACGGGTTTTTTTTTCCACCGTTGCCGTGTTTATTTTTAATTTTTCTAGGTTTTAGATTTGACGTTTGTGGCTCCAGATGGTGCTTCACCATCTAGATTATTTTTGTCATTGGGTAATGGCACCGGTTACCTTCATTGAGATGAAACCAGACAAGGGTTCAAGCCAGTCTTTTTGGTGAACAGCAGCGTTTTGTAATAATAATGACTCCGTATAAAGCAGTATGTACGTGTGCTGTGAAAATGCTGATTTTTTTTTTTAAAAAAAGCACCCGTGTATTACAAGTAATGAAAGTTATTTGATCCATTAGTCTCGTATCACAGCGGACCAAAACAAGCAGTTTCGGCTCCGTCGCGTTGCTCGCCCCCGGGTGTGCGCGTACGTGCACGCGGCTCCGGTGCGGACCCTACGGTGTGTTTAAAGGTTGCATGTTTCGGGGTGGCTGTAAATGCGACCAGACACCGCATATTGAACTCTTTACCCTGTTCGTTCATGAATTCTACTTAAACTGATTTTTCTGCTTTCGTGAAGCTTGTTTACATCGAACAGGTTGAATTAAAGGGGCTACCAATGGGGAGTTAAGAGGAAATGGGAAACAAACGTTTTAAATAAATCAAGTTACCGTGACAGGTTGTATTGAGTGACATTTGCATGGCAATTCTCAATAATTATAATATATTTTGGGTGTGTGCTGGCCCATACGTGAATGTGGTACAAATCTGTTAAACTGGAAAGTAAAGAAACGCATGTACGCATGACAATCGCTTGCTTCAATGACTGCCCCCTTTACTGAATATCACTTCTGTAGGTTTAAACCAATGCTCGTCTTTTGAAGTAAGTCTGTCTGCAAAACTAATTTACAATTCGTACTACAGATTTGTAATGTGTGTGTCAGGTAATCCTTGCATGGACAAAAACTGTATGCAAGTTAGATTGCCACAAAACGTGCTATGGTGAAGTGCGTGTTTTCCTGATCGGGCAGTAAAGCTGATATTCCCGATGACTAAACGAGATATGCCCTTGCTGCTGTAACGTGTTTTGCTGCTTTGCATATAAATAAGGGGCCGCTTTGTGACCAACTGTTACGGCAGCCTTGCATTCATCCCGTCCAGACCAAAGTCAAAGTTGAAGTCTGGGCGCTTTGTGATGAAAATGAGGGTAAACGTGGCCGTTTTTGCACCTGAGGCGGACTGAACAGCTGCCTCTTGTCTTTTTTGGCTGAGCTTGTCTGGCTCCATCTAAGACTCTGACGACTTTATTTTTGTCTTTGGTTTAAAAATGCCGAGCAGTTTCACTGTTTCATTAAAAGCACAAGGCCGATGTCGAAAAATATTTTTTCCCTGCTGCCTTTATTTGTCATTATGAATCCATTACCCTGCTAGTCAGGGTTACGCATGATGTTTACTTAGTTACATAATTGCTTGTTTAAGGTGTAGCGTCCACACTTTACTCCACAGAAAGGCGATGGATTTGAAAGACAACAGTCGTTTTTGATTTAGAATAGGGGTTATTGTGCTGCGTCATTGCTCCAGTCTGCTCCACAGCAGACCCGAATTTTAATATTAATTTCATGGGGAAATGCCACGTGTTTAGTGTTCTAGTAGAAAGAAGTTTTTAGGGACACTTCCATGGCAGGATTGCGTGTTTGGGCCTAGAAACTGTCACTTCGCACCCTTCAGGAGGGGAGGGAGTTCTCTTGTCCCAGCTTGCCACACCGAAGGCGATGGATTCGTTACCCCATCGCTGACTCTTCAGCTCAGTCTGCATCAGCAGGGCTGTTGGCCTTGTGCTGCTCTGTCATATTAGTTTGAAGTGTAACACACTCCTTCTACATTTTTTTTTATTTATTTTTTTTAAAGACCCAAAAACAAATGGTGAAATAGACTTTGTGGAAAGATAACTGACATATTGTAAAATTAGGTGGATTTTTTTTTTGTATTCCCCACTTTTTTGTGAAAATTTACTTTTGACTGTGTGGCTCAAATATCACACTCCGTCTTCAACACAGTGGCCACAGAGAGGAGAGAGTCTCTTGACCTGAAGTGATGCCCTTCGTATTCAGGGTTTGACCGGCCGGGCTGGTGGCCACTGGGAGGGGGTAGTTTAATAAGCAGGCATGTGCGGCGGGGGCCAACGGCCTGTTTAGCAGCATTTTGGAGTGTCGTCGTAAGAGCTCACACGCTCTGAGAACCACGCTGACTCTGCTAATTCTCCGAGTTAGGAGACCTGCCAGTGACGGTCCATAAACATGTCCACCTTTAAATGTGATACGACTGCCAAGTCAGGTCTGGCAGTGAGATTATCATCACAGCTTGCTTGTTATTAATCTTACTACTTAAAAAGATGGCCAGCGGGTAATTGTGAAGGTTGAAGACATGGGCTCCGTAACTGAAGGATGTCGGTTCAAACCTCTACCGTAATGCCTTTGAGCGGCTGTTTAGCCTGAATTGTTCCATTAAACATCCCAGCTGGTTTAAAAAAAAATCATGGGTACTTTTTCAGTTAAATGTAAATTAAATGTGAGATCCGAGTTGTGTGCTGTTCATCAGACTTTTTTTTTTATGTTGAAGTGAAATTGTTCTCAGACAAGTGGAACAGTTTATTCCAGGTGTAATTAGACCTGTTTCAGCAACCAGAAAAAGCTTTCAGAAATGAGACATTAATTCTTGGGAAAAAAATCAGTATGTTGTAGCTGAAATGTATGGCAAATGTCTGTGGCGTATGTCCAGAGCCTTAAGAGCACATCCGTCCCCTGCCGTTTGATATTCCCGTCAGAAGCAGACACCCTTATTCTCACAGTCACTGCACAAAGTTGTGTTTTTCCCCATTTTCTCCTCTCCTCTTATAGGCATGGCTGGACTTGCTTGACACTCCTGCGGGCACAAGTGAACATTCAATTCTGTGCTACCCTTACGCCATTGTGCCCAGAGTGAAACGGACCTGTCTTTCTGCAGGGTTTTCACCAGCTAAACATCTGATTTTTAAAGGTTTTTTTTTTTTTTTTTTTTTTGGACTGTACACTGAAATTGCTAACAAAATAAATTTATTCAAAGAGTTTTTTTTAGGGGTACAAAAGATTTCTTTAGTCATTGGTTGGTTTTTGTGTCGCTGCTTATCTGGGGCAGGTTTCCAGAGAGACTGGAGGCCGTCCTGGGAGGTTCAGGACACGCCCTGGATGAGATGCCAGCGCGTTTGGACGTACACACATGAACACCACAGTCACACACTGAGGCCAGTTTAGCAACTTCATGTCATTAAACTGCATGGTATTTAATTAGAAAGTACAGCCGCTTTGAATTGAGTGTTTACAGCTTTGAGACCAGAATCGTATTCTTTTGATTCTGTGCTGTGGAGAAATTGAACATTTTATCTGTGTTACTGATGATGCGTATTTCTTTTAAAAACCCATCTGTATGTCATTTTGCCAAAGATAAGTTCCAACTTGGGCTTCTTGGGGTGGGAATGAGCAAGTGAAACAATTTATGTGAGATTCGTGTTTTATTAAATGAGCAGACAAAGCATAGCTATGCGTGTCTTTAAGGATGAAAGCCAAAGAGCCTACAAACAGCTCTTTGGTGGGTGTGTGTGTGTGCGTGCGTGTGTTAGCTTGTGCGTACACATAATTGTGCAAGGATGCTTGTATGGCTGTAGAGAAGGCTGCTGGTCATGCACCTGAGGTCAGGGTCATGGTTAAGTTGGGTTTGGGGGGGGGGGTCCGTTCTGTCAGACTAGCCACTGAGCAGGGGAGGGTATTTCCGTGTTAATGGAATGTCCAGTAATGTCTATTGATTTGAAAAGGGTTCTTTGGGGGTGTATTACCTTAATTGCAAATGTAGACAGACTGGCCTTGGTGTGACCTGGCCTGGGAGATGTTATTGTGTTACTGAGGTACAGTGCCTGAATGATTTCCTGTGTCTGTTTTCTTGATTTCTAGCTTTTCCTCTTTCAGTAATTGCTTGATTTATTTCCTTGTTTTTTCTTCTTCTTTTTTAATATAATGTACAATGTATCATTTATGTAATTATGCTATTATGGTTGAATGCTAATTTATATTTATTATTGAAGGTAGACTTTACTAAATGCCAGACCATCAGTTGACCTTTTTCCCCCATCTGGAGTGTTTTTTTTTTTTTGGGGGGGGGGGGGGGGGTTTAAATCTTTGTCCCGCATTACATAAAAACTGCGGGTAGGGGGGACTTGGCAAGGCCCTTTGTTATTTAAGATGTAGAAAAAAATTTCGAGGT
>JAODKE010000114.1:8190829-8202838 GCA_026779605.1 Mormyrus hasselquistii | reverse complement strand
CAACTATCTATTGAGGTCTCCTTGGTTGAACTTTTTTTGTTTGGGTTGAAAAGTGTTACCCAGGTATAAAATGATGGGACAAAATGTCGAGTCTAGTACGGTTTATGTCAGCGTGTATATGAGTGCGATGGTGGCAATATTCAACGGCAGAATATTCCCCCGGAAAACCTGAGACGATGTTAAACGGCTGTTTTTGTTTGTGTCTGTTGCGTAATAAAGGCGAGATGAGTGCTCGCCTGAGCGTGACAGATTGGAGCGACCCGTAAAGGAAGCATGACGCACTGCTCCTCTAGAGGGGTGCCGGCATGCCACGCTCCGGATCGGAAGCTAGGCCCAAAGCCGGGACGGGTTCTAGAGCTGGCGCAGCTGCGGGATGCATGAGAACGTGACTACGGGGGCAGTGGCTGTGCTATAGCAGAGAACAGACCAGAACGGCTCGCCTGGCTGAATCCGTTACCTTGAGGAAGCTGTCTGTATCTTACATAATAAAACAATGGCAGTGCTGCTTCTTGCGATGATCATTGCTGAGAGTTTATTAGGGTTTATTTTATATTCTTGGTCGTTAAAGTCATTTGTTGTTATTCTGAAATCCGAGTTTCAGAGACTGAGAAATGTCATAGATTTGACATTAAGATCTGACGTCAGTAAGTTCCTGAGAAGCCCTTTGGTGTGTTATAGAGCGTTTAACCGAAGGTGACGCAGGTCCCACACAGAGCTCTCTGCCCTCCATGTATAGTTTCAGTAAAGTCACACCACTTCCCTTTGAGGATGAAGGTCTTATTGCAGCAGCTTTCACGTTCAAACCTTTTTTTTCCCCCTTGGTAGAGATTAAATCTCAATAGTGGCTATAAAATGGTCATGTGAAATTAAAGCAATCTCTTAAGTCAGAGTCTAGACTGTGTTTAATGATGCCTGCAGCTGGCCTGGCTGGCAGACCTCTCGCAGTTGGGGGTTAAATGCCTCTCTGTCTGCTCCATTGCTTTTTTAACCCTGCCCCCTCCCCCCAACCCCCACCCAGCAAGCAGGTATCTCACCAGCCCTTTTACATGCGCTCTCTCCTGACTCTTCTCACGCGGCCTGTTCACACAAAGGGTCAGTGCGACTGCACTGGATTCCGGGGTGAGCGGCAGTTCGTCGCTCGGCACCGCTCACCGGCGCACCCTCGTGCGTACGCACGTCTGCAGACACACCCTGCGTGCCGCATTGTAATCCATCTGATTACAACAGTCACCTACTGCAGCTGTGTACTTGCCTAAAGGATGGACAATGGTACTGATGTTCTTCTGGTCAGATCTGGGTTGCAGGTTTGCTGGAGATGGAGGTGGGGAAACGCTCCTCTCGCAACCAGGTGTCACGCTGAACTCCTGGTGATCGTTCTGGGAAAAGTCACATCCACTGCGTGGTTTCTGTGGACCGTGCTGGTGCTTATTTAACTTGCCCCCACCCCCCCCCCACCGTGTTTTCTTTTTTTTCTCTCACTTGGCTACCAGCTTATCCAAGGAATCACTTAGTTTTGCACAATCCGGAAATTGTCATGTAATCATAAATGGGTGGGAGGACGTTGAATGGACTGTTATCGGAGTCTCCAGATGAAGCAGAGAGACGTGGCTCTGATTACCCAGACACCCTCGCACACTAATGCACTTGGATGTGCTCATTGTTTTGTTTCAGTCGCCAATGGCAAGGAAAACAGAAATCCCCCTCTCCTGCTCTTTTGTATTCCAAGGCAATCATCTGGGTAAACAAGGAGAAGGGGCTGATTTATATGTGTGTTATTCACACTTGGAAAAATTTGTATTTATGTTAACCAATACAGCAGCTTGAAAAAGAATTTTTCTCATTTAAGTTCATCGCATTGAGGCCGAATTGACGTTAAGCTGTGGACACTTGTTTTAGCGACACATTACGGATCTGATTCTCGTTGAAGATTTCTGTGACTTGAATGATTTGATATCTTAAATATTTTTCTGTGTCTTTACAAAAGACTTCCCATGTGGCTTGACAGTTTTTATTTGTGTATTTTTGTGGTCTGTGTTCGTGCCCTGTACCTGTCCGTCCAGTCATCGCTTTTTGATTTAAATATTTATTTTCATCACGTGGGGACATTTTTTGGGAAAGCTCGATTTCATAAAAATCTAGGGCTACAATTAATAGATAAAAAAAATAAAAAAAAATGCAAAAAGGAATTGTGTGGATTTGTTAGCTGTGGTAAAGGTTATGCCCATATAAATGAACGGAGATTCCGCACAATGATAGGAATATATGCACTGTCCGTACGTGCGTGCTTGTGTACGTGGCCCCTGTAGCAAGCAAACATATGCAAAAGATGGTGTAAGGTCACCCCCACTGTTTGAGAATTAAAGAGCTGACTGTCAGACAGACTGGTGAGAGTGTAATAAAGAATAGCCTGAAGACTGTATCCTCCGTGCTCTTTTAGCTGAGCCACACTGGCATGCCCCCCCCCTCCCCCCCGTCCACGTGCAAACCTACGCTCCACTGGACGGGACAGCAGCGCACCGTAGTGTGGTTTCTAATCCCACAGATGTGTGCATCGTCCTTTTTCCGTGAGAAAGTCACTCCTCTGGAAGCGCCCTAACTGAAGGCTCCCGCTATGAATGGGATGGCTGCTCTTAATCTTGTTGAACACTGAAGCAGATGTACTGGAGATCATATCTAACCCTGCACTCAAAGGTTAAGTAGAATAGATATTAGAAAATATTTGCTTGACATTTTTTGTTCTGGAAAAGCAAGCCAGTAGGAAATTCACAGCATTTGTTTTCCTTGAAATATGGTTAGTCAAAAGTACTAATTATGAATTATTAATTACTAAATGATTGGGCCTGTCGGTTTGCTGGAGTAAGACAATAGGGAGAGCTTTCTTGCTGGCTTTTTAGCATGACATGAGAGACATTCCAGCAGTCATGGTGGATATAGTTGCTGTTTTGCCTCGTTATCTGGGCCTGGTCACCTCTGTAATGGACAGGAAATTCCTTGTGCTCGCACACCATTGTCAACTTGGAAAAGCTCCACCTCCCGTTACTTGGTACTTTGTGGTCTCTTTTCTGTCGCTTGAACTGGGAGCCGTAAATTTTACACGCTTGTCTCAGAAGTGTGTTGCAATATGAGTGTGGATGCTCATGTCGCAACCGGCTCCCGCGAAGGCCTGTGGGAGTGGTGAGGTCAACCCAGAGAGGGCTTATAGGAAGCCTGCAGGTCCGATACCGTAAGCGGCTGGCTGCCGTCCACAGCACATTTGGATGGTGCCACCACGGAGTGATCCTGTTAAAGACGTCTGCTTGGAGCCTGTGGTCCCCAGGACTTTCTCAAACCCCCTGATAACGCTTCCAAACCCCAGTGTAGGACACTAGTCTGACATTCCCACCACACAAAATCTGATCTGAGACATCCTATGTCTGGTATGTCAGGCCATCCTCTAATAACGGGGGTAGAAAGGCTTAAAAATGAAGTTGTGTATTTAGTTCAGTGGCAATTTCAAACGATAACCTTTGCATAATAATAGATGTGGAATTATGTTTTGCTTTTGTTTAAATAAAATGAGCAAATAATGGCATGTGGACTTTAGAGGTGGAGAAACTTTGGAGGAAATGGAGAGGTTGATATTCCAGCAAGTGCGTGAAGAAAGATCTCCTGGGCTGATTTTAGTCAAAGATGATGAAAGACCGTTCAGAGCTGTGCATTATTGAGCTCTGGTTCAGGATAAGGACTCAGATGGCAGTGTGTGCGTGTGTGGAGTGTGTGTGTGTGCGTGGAGTGTGTGTGTGTGGAGTGTCTCTCATTAGCCATGAGCTGTTCAGCAGTGCTTCACCTCATTTCAGCACCTGCTGCACTTTCAGTCAGTGCCTCTCGACAGACAGACTGGGACCATCTCCTCCCTAACCCTCCCCATAGGCCCATACGTTTTGGACGCTGCTGGACAATGACTGTTCTATAGAAAACGCACCTCGATTGCCTTTTATTCGTAACCATTTTTGTAAATACCGACACTCGTTTGATTTATAGGCGTCCTGTATTTTCTTGCCCCTCTGCAGAGGGATATTTTAGCAGTAGGAATTTTAATATATCAGCAATGTCACTGTATCCCACTGTAATCCACTGGATGTTTGGCTGCTCCTGCTACTATAAACACATTAAGACCAGGCGTGGATGTACAAGGAGCCCTGTGCAACACATAAAACTAAAAATCCATTTCTGCCACTTCACAACCTTGTCTCATACAGTTCACTTGCAGCTGTAGTGTGTTTCATGTGATACTGTCAAGCAAACAGGGACCATAACTTCGAAGTAGTTTGTGTTGTCATTCTGGTTTATGTTGAGCGCCCCCTGGTGGTCAGTTCTCAGACACCTCACCTAAGGATGATAGTAGCTTTGCCTAGTTTCCACACGTGCACCGAACCCACCCCATCTCCCCCGCACCCCCCCAACTCTCCATTTGCTCCTTGCTGCCCAGCTTTGAGGTGCAACTGCACGCAGTGTGAGAAGACCGACTATGAGTGCGAGACAGACGGCGCCTGCATGGTGTCCACCTCCCACATCGAGGGCCAGGAGCTCCACATCCGCATCTGCATCACGCGGGACAAGCTGGTGCCGCCGGGGCAGCCCTTCTACTGCCTGAGCGCCGAGGGGCTGCTTAACACCCACTGCTGCTACACCGACTACTGCAACAGCGTCGACCTCAAGGCCCCCATTGGTGAGGTGCCGTGCCGCAGGGCACTGGGCATGCTTGCCATTGTGGGGTCCCCCCCCCCCCATCCTTCGTTTGATTCAGCACTATAACTTGGGCAATGATTCACTCCTTCTATGTCTCTCCCGATGGTGGATGGGACATCGAAGGAAGTTCCGCTGCTCCTTTTGTTTGCTTTTATGACTGTTGAAACTGAGGATTTCCATCATAAATCCCTGTCAGTGCAGTATAATTTGGCTTTTGTTCAAACACACATGTATGTTCCATGTAACGGTCGCTCATGTCAACCAATCCCCGGAAACATCTGTGTCAATGGCTCCCCCCCTCCAGGAACGGCAGAAAAGCAGGCCGGTGAGGGCTGGCTGGGCCCTGTGGAGCTGGTAGCCGTCATCGCGGGCCCCGTGTTCCTTCTGTGCGCGCTGCTCGTCGTGGCCGTCTTCCTGTTCCAGCACCACCAGCGCACATACAGCCACCGGCAGCGGCTGGACGTGGAGGATCCCTCCTGTGATCATCTCTACCTGGCCAAGGACAAGACCCTGCAGGACCTCATCTTCGACCTGTCCACATCCGGCTCCGGTTCTGGTATGCATGCCGTTCGTGTTCCACTGAGGGTTTTCCACCTTTTCACTTGTGTTCATCTGTGTTCCAAACCCCAGACCCTGACGGCCAATCTTACACTCAGTCATAGTTCCTCCACACCCAAGCACATTTTCGTGTCTCTGTTATTTTTGTGCCAGTGTCAAAACTTCTCCCTTCCTTCGTCTGCTCTCATGCCACCCCTGTTCCTTCCTTTCTTTCATCCCCTTATCACACAGTTCTTTCCTCTATCGCACCCAGAGCCCGGCCTTACAGGTTAACCGTAATTAATGCCCAGCGTCACTATTTTAAAGTGCTCAGCACAGTCCCAGATGCTTATGGGTCTCACAGAGATGCCCTGCAGGGGGGACACGTAAGCTAATATGGCAGCAACACAAGGTCACCCGAAACTAGACACCGAAGCCTGTTTGTCACTCGATTGGAAATCCGTGGCAAATTATCTGCTTGGGTCCGAGTGCAATGCGATACGCGCGACCCTTGCTCGCCTCTTTAAAATGTGCTGTGGGCCGGTCTGCCAGGCCTGCCCTTGTTTGTACAGCGGACTGTGGCGCGGACCATCGTGCTGCAGGAGATCATCGGGAAAGGCCGCTTCGGGGAGGTGTGGCGGGGCAAGTGGCGTGGCGGCGACGTGGCCGTCAAGATCTTCTCATCCCGCGAGGAACGCTCCTGGTTCCGCGAGGCTGAAATCTACCAGACCATCATGCTTCGACACGAGAACATCCTTGGCTTCATCGCCGCCGACAACAAAGGTACGCACGCCCGATTCCAGTTCCTGCCCATCATCAGGGAGTTTGTTTTTGGTCGAGCTGTAGCACCTGGACTTCTGTGAGCATCGTTACAGGGATTCCAGGGTCAGGCATCTTCTGGCTCATTCACTAGACTATATCTCTGGCGTCCCGCAGACAACGGCACCTGGACTCAGCTGTGGCTGGTATCAGACTACCACGAGCACGGCTCCTTGTTCGACTACCTGAACTACTACACCGTCTCCATCGAGGGCATGGTCAAGCTGACCCTGTCGGCAGCCAGCGGGCTGGCGCACCTGCACATGGAGATCCTGGGCACACAGGGTAAGACCATCAAGCGTAATTATTGGGTGACGCGAGGCAGTAGTCGGAGCACGGAGGAGGGTGAAGATCTGCGGCTTTTCTCGCGTGGCAGTCGGTCACTTGTAGCCAGGAGGTCGCTCCGATAAATATCTAGCTATGGCAACATGTGATAATGCGACGATACGAATGATGCGACGAGGTGAATCCACGTTTCATTGCGCAGGTAAGCCGGGAATCGCCCACCGTGACCTGAAATCCAAGAACATCCTGGTGAAGAAGAACTGCACGTGTGCAATCGCAGACCTGGGCCTGGCCGTGCGTCACGAGTCCATCACAGACACCATCGACATCGCTCCCAACCAGCGCGTGGGAACCAAGAGGTACATCACACATACTCCACATTAACTGTATCCTCTGCCAGCCTCCAGACTGACATGCAGCCCTGACCACCTGCTTCCTTCACACGTTTTCATAAACTTTCAGCTCAGAGCTCTGCTTCTAACACAGTTACTACTCACCCTGATGTTACTGGCCAGCAGTCTTTAGCCGTTGTGATTAGTGAGCCTGACATTGTGGTCACTCGAGTGCTCAATGACACTTAAGAGGTTCAGTTCTGCTGCTTGTATACTTCAGCCGAGGCGATGAATGAACGGGAGGCCGTGTGGTCCCTCTGAGTCTGAGAGCGTTTGTCTTGCATGACAGGTATATGGCTCCCGAGGTCTTGGATGAGACCATCAACATGAAGCACTTTGACTCGTTCAAGTGTGCTGACATCTATGCTTTGGGCCTGGTGTATTGGGAGATAGCACGTCGTTGCGGCACTGGGGGTGAGACGCCGGGCTGTGACAAAATAGGGGGGTGCAAGGCCTTCCAGGTCTTCTGAGCATGTTTTATGGTTTACAAGAGCAACAAAGTAGTAATCCTGGCAAATGACAAAATATTTCAATTACAAAAAAATCTTGTATAGTTATAAGGTTGGACTATAATATGAAGAAGTCACCATCTGTTTTTGAGATTCTTAATCAAGGGGTAAGAACTAGTACATGTTCTGGTTCTGCATTCCATGCCAATATCCTGTTTAATTTTGAAACCGGTTATTTAAATTAAGCTTTAACATAAACGTATTGTGCGGCGTTAGTGGTGGAGTTCTGTGCAGGCCGATGCCTTGTTATCTAGCGTGATGCAGGTTGCTTAGCCCCAAAGTGGACTTCTGATAGTACATCCAGGTTGTGAAGACACTGTCATGTGCCCAGGAGTCCACGAAGAGTACCAGCTGCCTTACTACGACCTGGTCCCCCCTGACCCATCCATCGAGGAGATGAGGAAGGTGGTGTGTGAGCAGAGGCTTCGGCCCAGTGTGCCCAACTGGTGGCAGAGTTACGAGGTACGAGGTCGGGCTTAGCCTCACCGCATGGCTGTGTGTTCATCTGTCCAGTGTACCTGATGCCCCCCCCCCTCCCCCCACAGGCCTTGCGCGTGATGGCGAAAATCATGCGGGAGTGCTGGTACGCCAACGGGGCAGCCCGACTAACAGCTCTGCGCATCAAGAAGACACTGTCCCAGTTGAGTGTGCAGGAGGACATTAAGATCTGAGCACACGTTTGTCATCATTTTTTACTATATTTGTTGTTGGAGACGCACAAGGGAGGAGACAAAGGACAATTTTAAGAAGACCTGCCAGTTTTTATAGTCACAGTCCAGGGTGTGACAAGGCCTACCTCACATTTTCAGCCAAAACTACTGAACTCAGCCCCTCCTGTCCCGCCCATTCTTTGTTTGCCATCTACCCGGCCCTCCCCACACCCACTCAGCTCCCCTTACCCTACCCATAGTGGTCCGGCCCTTTCCAAGCTGGCTGCCTATTTTGAGTGCTACTACTTTCAAAATTTTCTGTTTATGGCAGGAATTTTAATGATAGTGATTTTTTTTCTTTTATTCTTAGTTTCCCCATTGAATGAAAAAAGAGAAAAAAAAAATATATATAAACTTTGGCATCCTTCTTTTAACATTTTATGTTAGGGATTTTTAGTGGGTATTTATTAATTTTGTGGTATTTGCTTTACTTTGTGTTTCTGCTTTTCCCTGCAAGGCTGCTTTATTTTGCTGTGCTGATAATGTGAAAAAAAAACAAACTTCAAAAATGAGGTAAATCGCCTCGTAAACATACAGGCAGGGTGTAGCATCTCCTACATGTGTTTAGCTCCAGAGAACCAGGACACGGGCTGGAGAGGTCCCTGTGGGACCTGCCTCACAGGTTAGTGATAGAGAGTGTTCGTTCCAATCTGTGTGAGCTACACGCTCAAGATGGGAAGAGGGCCTCTTTTCAGCTGATGTAATTACTATCCAGGTGCTCGCAAATCAAGTTGAGACTGTCCAAAAGTCATGTGATTGGTGCGCGACCTGCAAAGGTGCGAAAGTGGTGCTCCTGTTGTAGCCGCTCTTCTGAGAGCTGACGTGCAGCTCTTTGAGGCGTCTGAACCGATCAACTGCTCACGTATATAGATCTGTTACAGGGCTTCTCATTGGTCCGTCATTTCAGTAATTTACACGAACGGATCTTTCCCGAATAATCACAGCGTCGAATGCTTCATCAGGCCGTATAGGCATCGGTGTCAACATTTCGAAACGGTGAAGGTTTCAGGTCACCTTTGAAGCCAGGATGTAGTCGTGATGAGTTTGCAGGACGCCGGGGAAACCAGTTAAACTGACAGTGCTGTACGACCAGTAAGACGGACTGGCTCTGAGCCGGAGACTCCCCAAGTCACCGCTTACAGCCAGTGGCATACTGTGTGGTGAGAATGGTTTGCAGGAAAGGAGAGGTTCCTTGGTGACCTTGCCACTCAGGCTCTAAATGCTGCTAGTCCCGAAAGATAATTTCTCCCTTTATTCACTGATGGTGTCCGAAACACTGAGCAAATGAAGTGAATGAAATGGCAGTTTGTAAAATATCTGTATTCTGTATATAAATGAGTCCAGTCATTTCGTCGCACTTCTCAAACTACTGTATTGTTCTCTTCCCAATCAGATACAAGGTACAAATGATCTGTAATAAACTGAACGTTTACAACTTCAATGGTACTATATTTATTTATACAGCTTTTATAGATTTTCATGTTCTTCCCTGGAAAGATGAACGTTCTTTTTTTATACTTGTAAATATATCTGCATGTAACATACTTGCAAAACGCGTGTTTTTTTTTTGTCCATTTCCCCCTTTCTTCCATACACAAACTGTATTGTTGTATAAATACATTGTATAAATTTTTGTGTTTTTTTTTTCTAGTAGTAAAAACTATGGTCCCAGCTTTGGAATTATCCTTAAGGAATACCGCTGTATTTATAGATTAAAACCTGAGGTTTTAATCCTTTTACTTTTTTATAATTATACAGCGCCTTTAATAAATGTAGCTATGTTTCCAGTGTACAAAGGGTAATTCTTATTTTTATTGCCAAGTTTCACAGGAACACCTTCTACTCCTGCTGACCTAATTGTGATGTAGGACTTTACCCAACGAACAGCTTAGTATATGAGCACACTCCAAGGGTCACCTTCTTCCAGCAGAAACAGAAGAACATAGGCTTGTCCCCCATGAAATGAATCAGGAAACTGGGTGAAATCTTATAAAAGGCAAGTTTATTATGAAATGTATTAAACTACAACGGTGTATTTTTAAAGCCAGAACTAGTGGCTGTGCTGCTGTTTGTACAAGGCTGGACAAAATAATGGAAATACCTAACAATATCAAGGACTTAATCAGGATCCTTTTACCTACAGAACAGCCTCAATCACAAATCCTAAGCTGTGTGTAGTGGGGTATTTCATCATTCTTCATGAAAAAAAAAATCCCTACAGTTTAAGGAATGAAGGTGGTGGAAATGTACTTGTTGCACTGAGCTGGGTTGGTGATGTTTGAATCTGATGGCTGGGGAGGCCACTATAGAATTTAATAGTGTATATGGGGGTGCTCTGGTAGGGAGCGGTTTGCGCCATAGGGAGTACTTGTCCTGTCAAATGGCCTCCGATTTGTTTTCACGGCCATTATATGACTATGCAGAGCAATCATTGGATTTAAGAACTCCCACAAGATAACAACACTAGATAACAGTTCACTGGCATTTTTGCGGCCGTACTTTTGTGGTTTTTACTCTGCTTCAGGTCAGAATCACTCTTCCTTTTTGCCAGTAGTTTCTCCGTGTTTGGCATACACCTCCACATGTTTTGAGGCTTTCCTTGGAAGCATTCAGAAATTTCTGTTACTAATACCGTGCCCTGCAATCGGTTGTTCCCTGCCTTGCGGCCGTAGCTTTTGGGATAGACTCCAGACCCCTCGTGACCCTGAATAAGACCAGCAATTACAGAAAATGATGGAGGTTACTAATGCACTCACAATTCTGACTGGCTATCTTTCCGCTTTGGAAGTTAGTTGCTTTTGAAAATTCACCAAATGGCCAAATCCTCACTCACCCCAACCTAATGTGACTAACCTTTGTAGCTGCTTTTGTAATTCTGATACAGTTGCTTCAAAAACATTTGTTTTTTTTTGTATGGGGTTTGTTGTTTTTCTATGCTGTTTCTTTAAACAGATCGTAGTTATCTAGTCCTACTACTGTCATTTTTCTTGCCACTTGAAAAACAGCTTGTAAACTGCTGAAGGGAATTCCCCAAGTAAACAACCACGCAACTAAATGCCAACTGATTTCCTGTGTGTAATGTGGCTGAAACCCATGCAATAGAAACTTCACTTAATCCCACTTCCTGAAAGAAAAGTAAAAAATTCTGATTGAATTGAAACCATACTGACGAAGTTGTGAAGAAATTATGACGTATGAATGCATCCTTGCGGTTATTTGTATGATTACAATAATTTGAGTGGGCGGGCTTGGGGTGTAAAGTCAAGATAGCTAGATCTGATTATTCATTAAGCATCACTTTTTCTGGTCTCGTGTTCAGTTCGAAGCTAAAAAAAGATTTTTGTTAATGAGTAGCTAGCAGGAAGCACCGGAAATTACGCCAACTAGGAAATCCAAGTGTAAGTAAGGTATGAAAACTTAGAATGAATCCTACTCCAAATTATACAAATGTATTAACCGTCTGGTCACACAAAGATGAAACATTTTGTCGATTCTTGCAATGCCTCTTTCTCGTACAGCCACTCTACAAGTGAGTAATCAAGTTGGACTTCAGCTACTTGCAGTGCTTCTGATGACAAGAAAATGTGTAGGTGTGTTTTTGTGTGCATAACACTTTTATGCCCTGCAATCTAAAATTCACAAGGCTGGGGTAATGTTGAGTTTTTGCTGGCAAGTGTTTTGAAGTCAGAGTTATAGAAATTCAATATGCTACAATACTTTGAAGATTTTCAATTTTTTGTTTTAAAGCAAATTTTTGCAGGAGGCGTTTGTAAAATGTAAGTGAAACTGTAATAAAAGCCTTTTTCCTATTTTCTCTTGTATCTTGATTCCTTCAGTTTATTATCAGGAGAAAAAAATCTGTACAGTGCTACTCTATCAGCATAGCGTGTTCAAAGTTAACCTTCACCTGTCAAACTCATTGGTGCATACAGAATTATGTGCTATCATTCTTCCACTCTAATATAAACATGCAGTATATATATATATATATATATATATATATATATGTAGACTTTATATTAATTAAAA
>JAODKE010000114.1:8149026-8189487 GCA_026779605.1 Mormyrus hasselquistii | reverse complement strand
TCTCAAAAGATGAGTAAAAAAAAGAAAAAAACGATAGGTGTGTGTCGTTGGGGTTGGGGGTGGGGGGGGGGGGGGTGGGGGGCGGGGGTTTGAAACTAGATCTAGATCAAAATTTCCTGAGTGTTATTGTTGAAACAGGTTATGATAACAAACCAGTACAGAACAATACAAATATATTTAAATTTCAGTTTTATTTTTCTGAACGAAATAAAGCAGAGACGGTGAGAACTGGAAAGGGGGAAGCCGTATAAGAGAAACATACAACTTCTGCTGTTGTCAAAAATATATATACACAATTCAAAATTATATTCATACAAAACATGCCACATACAATAGAAATTATAATCTTAAGTCATCTCCCCTAAATGAGCTGTGCTGTACAGAAGCATGTTCTTAAAAAGTAGCTAATGCTTTAAAAAACCTTCAATATAATCATTTTTCATAAATTAAGTTTGCAGAGAATTTAAGATCCAAAATAAACAGGTCAAAATAGTTCAGGCAAAAAAGTGGGCTTTAGTATGCTCCGTCATACTTGTCCCCCTAAAGACAAACATTTAATAAAAATGAAAAAGAAAAAAAAATAAATCACAACTCCTGATTACATTTTTTGTGCAAAAGTCTAGCCCTCTAAAGTAGTATTTCACAAACACTGAGAAGACAGTTCATCCTCATCTACGCGCACGTGATGTCAGCGGCTAAAAATATGACAACAAGATGATTATCTAGTATCACGCATGCTTTTCCAAAACAAATGACAATGAGCATAACTGATGACGCCAATAGTGTTTGGGGTTTCAAATTTGTATTTTCCATTAAAATCTTCCATTGCTTCTCAATGTAACCACTCCAGAAGGTCAGATTTGGACAAACTAGTAGTAGCCTGATTAGCAGATACGTCAACAATCTTCTGAAATTAAATTTGTTTCACCATTTTCATTTTTGCAATAGGTGAATCGTTAAAAATGAAACAACCAAAACTTGGCAAACAGAACTCCTTTGCTACAGGGCTTGTGTTACACATGACAGTTATTCAAGTCATTGCTGAAAACACATTCTGTACTTCTCCTGCAGCAGGCCAGCTTGCAAGCTTGCAACAAAAAGTCTGAACAGAAAGGGGTGGGAAATGCCAACAGAGGAGGAAAATTCATATACATAACGATAGTAAGTCTGCCATTATATATTTATATATATAAACCTTTTAATAAACTGATAT
The DNA here is from genome assembly GCA_026779605.1 of Mormyrus hasselquistii. Lineage (NCBI taxonomy): Eukaryota > Metazoa > Chordata > Actinopteri > Osteoglossiformes > Mormyridae > Mormyrus > Mormyrus hasselquistii. The sequence goes on along the minus strand of JAODKE010000114.1, from coordinate 8,188,274 downwards.
CCAGTGGTTGGTTTTTTAAAATCTATGATTATTTAACTATTATTGATTTTAAGCGATCAAATTTTTTGCACCCCGTTTATATATATACAAAATTTGTACACTTTCGCATTTTTAACAGATGAGGTCATAGTTCAAGGAACAAGAGAGGGAAATCAAATAGGGTTGCAAAGACACAATGCAGCTCCCTTTTCAAGATTAAAGTTTTTATTTCTAAAAAGTAAAAATAAACTAATGCCCTTTTTATGCCCTTCGCCGCCTTGCTTCAAGCCTCTGACAGATAGGACCACCTGTAAACCCACAACACGCCGAATCTGCAGGCTGTAATAAGGCAGGGAAAGGCATACTACAGTAAGTATACGACAGGTCTGCGCAGACGTGCACTCCTACATCATACAGGGTGACAGCGGCATCCGAGTACTGTGTGGAGTTTGAAAACAAAAGGGGAGCAAACAGGAGGGATGCTGGAATCAACACAGAAAAATGAAGTCAGAAGTCGTCACATCATCGTTCTGACATAGATACTCGAATGCCGTAAAAATGTAAAAAATATATTCTTCCTTCAATGAAGGTTTGGTAGCCATGCCAAAACACCAGTTACTAATCTGTGACTTCAAATAAAATCCATAATTATTTCATATATGCTTAAATCAGCATGTGGAGCTAGCTGTCCATGTTTAATAGCAATCCACACCATCCACAGCTAGTTTGATTTTGTGCGTTTGCATGTAAAACATTAACACACACGCGCAGAGACACACACACACACACACACACCCATCCACACATATTTCTCCATATAAAATCCAGAAGCACTGTTGTTAAGATGAGAGTCTAATAGGCTTCAGACTTAAATCCTAACTGCATAATCTCACCCCAAAACTGTACATTTAATCTGCATACATAATCTGTGACAAAGATATGGGATAGTTACTTTACGTCATATTACTGTAATCTAGATAGAGCAAACCTGCTGCTAAAATTTTCCCTGCATGTCCGAAAAAGCTTTTTCAACAAGAGCACTCCCACAGTCCCACTCCTACACTAGCAGTACTATATTTTACAAAGCCACAAGCTACATGCTCACTGAGGTAGAATGGGTCGCACTAACCCACCTTCAACTACACGACAAACACGTGCCGTCTTCCGACACCAGACCCAGCATCAACAGTGTCTTTCCTCTGTCTCCACCCACGATACACGGTTCTACTGAATAAGCCACCGCAGGATTGTCTTGTCAAAAGTATAAACAGTTACTCCACACAAACGAGCGAACTTCGCATTCACGTAATAGGTGCAACCTAATGCATCAGCCTGTTGCGGTTCTTGGAAATGGCTTTCTACGACTTCTTCAAAGAACTTTAAGAATCTACCTTGTATCAACCTAAGTTTGGAGCAGTCTGGACATGATTAAATAGGACGTGAAGAAAGGACAATAAAAACGCTCGGTTTTGGCAGAGAACTGCTTGTTTCTTCCTGTTTTGTTCCCAAATCGACAGACTGTCCCATCATCAACTTTGGCTCCTGGTTATGAATGTAGAGTCAATTTCATTTTTGCTTTCATTTATGTATGAACAGGTTGCGTCTACTGTCCATGACCTCAGTTAATAGAGGACTGGACCATGAAAAATCATCAACAGCCTTTGGCCCAAGCATATAGTATATATGTTCTGGCCCCGAAACAGATGGTGTGTGGCATCCTCTACCACCGTTCTTCCTGTCAGTTCATCCACTTGCGGCAGTTCCACGCTCCACAATGGCAGGGAATCTTGTGCTGATCATCCTCAAAGTCAAACTGGTAATCATAAGTCAGCTGGAGAAAAATGCAGAGGGAGGGAGGGGCATCATTATCACAGCTGAACATGGACCTCATTCGTAACCTTCACTTCATAAAGAGTGCTTTGGATCTCTCACTTCTTCTCCCTTGGGGATCCTGCGGCTGGAGATGATGATGATCTTGTCCTCCTTGTCAAAGGTCACAACCTCAGCCACACAGTTGGGGGCGCAAGAGTGGTTGACGTAGCTGAACAGAGAAGCAGATTTTAGACAAAGAAAAGTGGGGGGAGGGGGGGAATACCGTGCTAACAAAAAAAAAATGTTTTAAAACCAAGTCAGGTGACCCACCGGGCCGGACCACCAGTCAGTGTGGCATCAATGACATGCTCATTGTTGATCCGAAACATGTAGATCCCACGGTTCTGAAAGTACAGTCATTGCCTCAGCTTAATATTATGGAATGTTAGTTGTACTACCCTACAAAGGCAAAACATGACAACACGAATGATTTTGTAAATACTTTCCTCAAAACTGAGCATAGTTGAACCAAGACATTTTGTCATAAGATAACAGAGCATAGAGTCAGAACTTACTTTTGTTAATATTCAGTTGCCGTGTTTTGCCTTTGTAGTGCAGTGTAGTAGATCTTGCATTACAAAAGCACTTTTTACTGCCTACAGTGTTCCAACTCACCGTAAACTCATGATTTGCATGACTACACACAAGTGACGGGAGAACTATGCATCCCCATACACTGGGAGGCCTTACCACAAACTGACAACCACCACCAACTGCAGTCAACAGGGACGCCATCCACGCGTACAGCAATCCCCCAAGTAGTGGGTTCTTTCACTGCTACCACCCACCTGCTCCTCGTAGATCTTCTCTCTCCGGTTGGCCACCTCGTTGCGGATGATGGTGCCGATGTACTCGATGACCATGGTGTGCTTCTCCAGGTCTTTGGCGGCATACAGCCCCAGCCCCTGGATGCGTGAGCGAGCCAGGTACACGTTGTTCTTCCACTCCGTCTTCAGCCGGCGATACTGCGAGGATTTGGAGTGGACAAACTGCTTGCTGTAGGGTGTGTTGATCTCGCCGGTGAAGGTGCTCTGGTAAGCCTTGGACATACTGGTGCTGTTTAAGGTGTGAGGCCTGGAAAAAAGCCAGAAGTGGAAACAGACATGATGAAAATTTCTGTAGCAGATAAAGGCTTTGCATTAATGAAACAAGATACAAATGAATGAGGTACGTGTAAACTGACGCCAAATCCAACAGGGAAAAAAAAAAAAAAAAAAAAAAAAGATTTAACTTAGAACCCTCTGGGAACACAAACACGGTGTGGCCTTCAGCTCCCTCACCTCTTGCAGTGGGTTAAGCTCTTCGGCTCGGAACGGGCACAGCCCGTTGGGTTGATCATGAGCGGAAGCTCCATCAAAGGGTGCCGGCCGTATCGGAAGACGTAATTCTGGCAGCTTTCCACCCCGGGAAGCTGAGGGGAACACGAACAAAGAACTAAAGTCGGCAGGGCATTCTCCGATGCAGGGGTGCTGCGTCAAAGCAGCCAGAAGGCCCGTGTACTCACAGACTCCGTGATGCGCAGCACGGCATGCAACGTCAGGCCATACATCTCCTCTCCCTTCACGTGCTCGGTGAAGAGTTTCAGCATGGAAGCTTCTTGGCGCAGCTTAGCCACCTGCTCCACCACACAGCTCCAGATCCCTGGGAGGACAGAACCAGATTAGTCACATTTAAAATGTGGAGGGACCAGCTAAGAGGCACGCAGTAAAGATGCAAGTGGGGCGTACCATCAGGAGTGGTGTCCCGGAAGTGCAGATCCTCCTGCCCCGGCTCCAGCACCCGCACCTCAAAGAGAGGCCGGCCGTCAGCCTCACTGATGCGACAGCGGTAGCGGCAGCGGCGGTTGGGCACCCGGGTACTCCAGTAGATACGTGTGGCCTCATAGCCCACGGGGAAGATGGCGGTGGGCGAGTGGAAGGCAGCCATCTGGGAGGGCAGCAGCTGGCCCACGGCGTGGAAGATGAGGCCGCCGACGCGAAACATGTGGACACGGTCGCCGCGCTGCAGGATGCAGGCGATCTGCTTGACGTCGTCCCGCTCGATGTAGACGCGGCGGAAGACAGCGAAGTTGCTGAGCTCTTCTTCACTGGGGCCCTTGAGCTTGTGCTGCGTGCAGAGCATGGTCTTGTCCTTGAAGAACATGCAGCGTGCGCGGATGGCACAGGCAAAGTGGTACACGTTGGGGCAGCGTAGCCGGTTGCAGCTGTTGGTGGCGCCTGTTTTCTGGCAGTAGGTACAGCGTGTGCGCAGCCCGCGGCGCAGAGCCACCTCCACGTTCATGAGCGCCCCGCCCTGAGTCTCATACACCTCCGTGGACCACAGTGCACAGTTGAGGTGCACCCACAAGTCCACGTCAATGTTGAGCAGGCGCGCCGGCCCGTCAGTGGCGCCGTCACCCTCCTCGTGGCAGAAACAGCATTTACGTCTGTCGCGGGGCAGTTTGTCAGGCCGCAGTGTGATGCGCAGGCGCTCCATGAGCTCGGACACCTCCCTGCTACTCTCCTTGCGCGAGCCGCCCTTGCGGATGGCGATGACCAGCTGCAGCCGCTTCCAGCGCAGCCCCTTCCACTTCTTCTCTTTGGGTCGTGCCTCCTCGCACTCCTCTGGTGGCGGACGGCTGCGCTGCTTGCAAGTCTTTGGGGAGGAGTCATGCATGGGAGAGGCGCCGACCTGCGGGGTCGCAGCCTCGGTTGGAAGAGCCAGCAGGGGCTGCAGGATGGGGTCCTGCTCTGGCTCACTCTTAACTATGATGGTCAATGGGCTGGAGGTGAGAGGAAAGGCAGACCGGACAGGTTCCTGCAGGCCAGGTGGAGGAGGGGGCGGCGGCGGAGGAGGGGAGGGAGATGGTGGTGGAGAAGCCTCCACGGGAAAGATGGGAAGGTGGCGTACGTCTAAATCTGACACGTTAGTCGCATAACAGTGCTGAACTGGCTTGTCTCCTTGTTCTTCATTCTCCTGGAAAAAAAACAGATCTTTAGATACCCAAATAACTCAAAAACCTAATCTACAGCAGGATGGAAAATCACTGGCATACAATCAAATCAAGGACAAAAACCTGTTTAATAAGGGACAGGATGTCCACTGGCTTCTTCAGAGTACAGCCAGGCAGAGAGACGTCAAACTGCTTCAGCCAGTCAGCACTTTCTGGATTTTGGCATGGAGTCTCAGCTAGAAAAGGTTTCACACAAAGAATCTATTGGAAAAAAAATCTAATCCTCCTTCTGCTCCTCATTTACATGGTATTTAGATTTATTATTTACGCTTTAGTATAAAAAATAAATAAATAAAAGCGGTAAGGCTACCAGTGGCTGTTGCGTCGGGTACGCCGTCTTGCTCTCCGCTCCCTTCCCGACCTGGACTCTGCGGAAAGGCCACTTCGTAGGACACAGGCATCCGCATTTGTAGAAGCTGTGCCACAGCCACCATCACCGTGTTCAGATTCTATGTGGAGGAGAGGGGGTCAGACAGCACAGTCCACATGGAAGGAGACGGGAAAAGGAAACCACTAAGGCACTGGGACGCGGTCACCTTTGCCGCAGCAGCAGAGAGGGTGAAGGTGACGGACACCTCGCTGCCTTTGGCTTTGTCCCAAGGACCAGCTCCGGATATGACCTTCCCTCCCTGATCCAGGGATACACAGAGTCCTTGCAGAGGTTTATTCTCAGGGAAAACTAAGACCGGAAGGGAAAAGGATGGTTTTAAAAACACATTTCTGACCGACGGAGGCCAATAAGGAGTGCGGAGAAACGGCGCGTCTGCTGCAGCCGCCGTCCCCACCTGGGATTGAGGTCTGGGGGATGAGCGGGATGATGGGGGAGATGCTCCTCTCATGGTCCTCCCGCTTGAGCTCCCTCAGAAGAGGAAAGCGCCGAGCTTCATCCCCCAGGACGCTTTCGGGGGATGAGGGGAGCACGATGCTTTCTGAAGCGTCGCTGTCCTCATCGCTCTCCATCCTTCTTAAAAACACAGGGGGAAAATGAATGACATCCTGACCCAGCGAGGACACAGCAGGGGGGGGGTACGAGCTCTTCACACACACCTGATGTCCTCATTCTGGTTGTGCGGGGGTGTGGGCAGAGCGGCCAGCAGGTCCACACCCTTCACCTCCTCAGCCGCAGAGCCTGGAGGCAAACGAGAGATCAGAACCCGCTAACACATTGAGCCTGGACATGTTCTGACATTAACTCTGGGTCTGAACCACCCAGCTCTTACGCAGGTTCTCCTCAGGGCCTTCAGCATCCTTCTGGGACACTGTCAGTTCTTCCACAGCAGTGACCCCATTCAGCATTTTGTGCTGCACGGAGGGTGGTGGAGTGGGGGGCAGCGAGGACGGCGGCGTCGGTGGGTTACTCAGGTTGTTCTGTGGTGATAAGCAGCAGAATGAATGTTTCAGGCAAAACAAATGCTCTTGTTTACTTACACGAATCCTTGTTCACCAACCCTTTGCACAAATGCTGCATGACTAATCCATGAACAAGACATCATACCATACCTTTGCAAGCAGCTGAGAGTAATAGTCTGGGATATTGTCCAGGACTGCATTCCCAAAGGAGCCCTTCAGCTGCGCCTTGCCACTAGCTGGGCCGCTGCCAAAAGGCGCAAAGAGATCCAGGCTGGCAGTGATGGAGGGCTCCATCAGAGGCAGAAGGGACTTCAGAGACTCCTGCAGATAAAAAATTTACACCATGCTGATGGAGACACTCCACTCAGGACAGAGACCAGGACCACACGGCACAGTGACAGGCACATGCCGGTTTACCTGCTTCAGCTGCTTCATCAGGGCTTCTGCATTCCTCCCCACGTCCTCCTTTTTAGTCTTTTTTCGAGAGTTCGTTACTCGCTCGCCAGCCTTGGCAGTTCGCTTCGCCTTCGCTGCAGGAGCCTTCTTGGAGATGGTCTGCAGATCCTATTGGAATATAGAAGGAACATAAATGTGATTGATGAGAGTCCTTGGGGAAAAGAGAAAAAAAAAAAAAAAACAAAAGTCCCTCATCACCTCCATGTTGCGGGGAGTCCCTTGCAGTTTCTGCTCCAGCATAGCTAGTTTACTGTTAATGTGACCGTTCATCTCATTGGCGGTGTCTTCCGAGGGCCTCTGAGCCACAAGCTGCGGGTTTTTTGTTCGAAGGAGCTTCTGCAGCAGCTGCTGCCCGGTCTCAGTCCGCGGCACATGGGGTCCTGAGGGCAATGCAGGGTTCTCTGGACTGACCGCATGAAGGCCTGTCAGACCTCTAGAAGCCGGAGTTTCCACATTCACCTCTCGCTTTATGCCTCCGGTGCTGGCTTCGTCTCCTACCCGTGTATCACACTGCATCTCTCGGGGCTCTTGTTTGATGTTCTGCAAAGTCATCGGACATAGAGCCTCTCCACTTCGGGCCTGGGCTTGCTGAGGCAGCCGGCTCAGCGGTGATGTGTGCTGTGAATTCGCTCCAGACTGACAACCGGGGCCATTAACTTGGATAAGCGATGTCCCATTGTTTGATAATTTCTCTGAGGGTTGAGGGTCAGGCTTCAGACCTGCTGAATCATTAGACCCATTAGCCTCACTCAAGGGAGAGTCTCCGGGCTCTGCTGTCTGACTGAAAAGCCTCGTGCCAGATGCCTGGGAATATTTTTTGGGAGAAGCAACATGTGCTGGCATTGGAGGTCTACCCATGTCTGGTTTGCTGTTGGAAAATGTGCTCAAATTAGATTCTTGTTTTTGGACAGCAGACAGCAGGCTCAAGTCTGGGGAGGCAGAATGCTTTAAGCCTGCTGGGGAGCCAACAGTAGCAGGACAGGCCTGAAATGGGCTCGAGGATAGTGGTTCGGGGGCCAACCGGCACGGCATCGACTGTGTTGGAGATGGCTGATGTACACCCATGGGGTGGACTTGGGAATGTGGCTGCACAGAAGGATCTCCAGGTGAGTTTTGTTTGAGAGCCTGATGAGGTGACACGGCCATCTGAGGAGCTACATGGGCCTGACCCATCGGACCAAGTGGCACAGGTGTTTGGCCCCTTGCCACTTGCTGCTGCAATATTGATTGTTGCTGGGAAACAAAACCGTGCTGGTGTGAGGGGACATGTTGCGAGGACGGATTCATTTGATGCTGTTTCTGTGACTCGACCATCATATTGGACAGTGGAGGCTGCTGCGGCGAGCCAAAGTTGCCTCGCTGCAGCTGAGGTGCTATTCCTAGGAACTGATCCATCATTACCGGTTGCCGGGGTGAACCCAGAGTCCCTTGCTGTCCCAGTGATCCATGTTGAAGGTGATGCGTTGGGAGTTGTTGGGCTCGGTCCTGCTGACCCTGAAGGTGGACTGGACCCAGGGGTTGCCCTTGGTTTGCAGACATCCTCAGCATCTGGTTGTGTTGTCGCTGGGCAATCATGGCTTGGATTTGTTGTGGGGGGAGGTGACGTAGCTGAGGGTTTTGCGCAATTAAAGCCTGAAGATTTACAGTTGTCCGAGGTTGTGCAAGGGGCATTCCAGGTCTCTGACCCATTAGTCCACGCAGGCCCCTTATCATACCCATCTGATTCATTGCTTGTTTCTGCTGCTGGGCCAGAAGAACCTGTTGCTGGCTAGGATGGGACAGAACATTTTTCTGGGCCTGATCAGATTGACTCATGCCTTGCAGCTGCCCCATCACTTCATGCTGTTGCCCCATTACTTCTCGAGGTTGTTGGCTAATTAAGGATTCCTGCTGCTGGGTCATGTAACACATTGACTGACCTTCCTGCTTCACTGTGACCAACTTCTCTTCAGCAGAGCTTTGCCTCTGCAGTGGAAGCTGCTGCTGCACTTGGGAAGACATGGCTGCTTGCACATTGCTTAAATAGCTCTGCTGATGCTCGGTTCCAGACAATGGGGGGGGGATGGCCATCTGCTGTGCTTGCTGCTGCTGAGCCATAAAGACGTGCGTCTGCTGATGCTGCGACACTGCAGTCCCATGCTGTTCCCCAGCAGGTCCTGGATGCTGCATGGGTATAAGAGCAGGGACACCCTGTTGCTGTGGGGGTGTTCTTGGACTGAGTATCATACTCGGTTTGGAACCCGAGGTTTGGACTTCCTGGGGATGCTGCAATGCATCCACAGGGCCTTGTAGCTGTGAACCATCCCTAGAGTGGTGAGACTGAGGGGTGGATCCCCCAAGCTGTTGGGGATCTGCTGGGGATCTGCCTACTTGAGACAGAGCAGGCTGAGGATGGCTTCCCGCCTCTGGCTGTGGATTATTTGGATTTAAAAAGCCTTGCGACAACTGGCGATGTTGGACTGGTTGCTGCTGTAACGGATTCTTCACAGAAGTTGGCTGCTGCTGTGGTGTAAGAGGAGCTTGTGGCCCTCTGAAAACCTGCTGCTGGGGATCCACTGCTCCTTGCTGGCCAATCAGGACCTGTGGACTCTGCTTGTGTTGCAAAGGTGCTTGGTTTCCCATTACCGTTTGCTGCCCTCCCAACATGTTTGATTGTGCGTGTGCCATGGCCTGGTCTATAATCATGCCTTGTGTGGCCTGCATTTGGCTTGGCTGACCTTGCTGGTTACCCATCATCCCAGGTTGTACAGCTGGCTGCTGCTGGGCCAGATGACTACCCATCATGCCTTGCTGTGGTTGTCCAACTAAACCCCCTTGCTGCTGACTCAACATTCCTGGCTGCTGAGGCAGTATGGGCTGTTGTGCCATCATTCCTTGCTGTTGTTGCAATTTCTGGACCATCTGCATTCTGTGTTGATGCTGCAGCTGCAGCTGCCTTGCATCTGGCACGTGAGCTGCAGAACCTTGGGGGAAGAAACCTGAAGAGGTCCCAGGTGAAGAACCCATTGGGAAAGGCTGACCTGGAGTCCTCACTGGCATGCATATAGGCTGCTGGCCCATCATCATCTGTCCAGGAAGCTTAGAAAGCATACGGGGACCTTGTGTCGTTGGACTTGGGGCCAGTAGTGTAGAACCCTGTTGATGTTGATGCTGTTTGCTGCGGTATTCCGCCATCAGGTTGGTATGCTCCTTCTGCTGCTTGCGAACCTGGTCCAGCTGTTTCTGTATTTTGCTCTGCTGTTCAGTAACCAGTTTCAGCTTCTCAGCGTCGGCCTCAGCAAACTCCCGGCCCGCCTTCTTGGCCGTGCGCTGCTTGGCACACAGCGCCTTACGGGACTTGCGGTGCACGCCGATCTGCTCCTCCAAGAATTTGAGCTGCATCTGCAGGAGCTGTTGGGTATGCAGCAGCCATTCTTCATACTTGTGCTGTTCTGTGTCATCTAAATGCACGGCAGACAAAGACATCTTAAGATGGGAAATGGAACAGCACAGAGTCACTGTCACAGAGCAAGAAAGACAGTATTTTACAATATAAAGAATTTAACACTGTCATCTATAAATTAGTTATTTGGTGTAAGTACTCTAACACCAGGGATTCCAGCTGCTTCAGATGTAAAGAAACAAAATGAAAAAGAAATTCACAAGTAAACAAAAACTGAAGAAAGCTTACTGATAATCCCCTGAACAAACTGAGGTGGGTTGGGTCGGCACTGCATTGGGTCACTGCTCTCCCCCTCCTGTGAAAAAAAAATAATCCGTATTTTAAAATGTATCACAGAATATTAGAATTAGAATTTTGGTGATCAGTGATCATTGTTGACACATCACAGCACACGGCGACAAAATGTGTCCTCTGCATTTAACCTGTATGTGACATAGCAGGGGGCAGCTAATTCAGCGCCAGGATAGCAGTGCTTGGGGGTGGCACCTTGCTCAGGGTACCTCAGTGGTGCCTTGCTGGTCGGGGATTCGAACCAGCAATCTTTCAAATATCATATTAGAAAATATTTTCCAGATTCTGATTATCCAGTCACGTCACTTAAGACCACCACCCGTTCTTTAGCAAACGATAAGGTCTTTATTGGACATGCATTTGTGTAGAGCATAGACGGCACTCACATTGGCCAGTCCTGTGTGCATCCTGCCTTGGGTATCACTGGCACTTGGTCCAGTGCCTAGCTTCTGAGCCAACAGGGAAACCTGCTGCCTAGTATAAGAATATGAGCAAAGAAATTAGACTTTAGCCAGTAACAATACGCAAAACCTTCAGCAGAAAAGTGGCCCCTTCACAATATAGCACATACAGGACCACGCCTCGGATCTGAATACCTGCTGATGCCAGGCGGCACGCCAATGCTGCCTTGAGCCATCACTCTCTTAATGCCCTTCAGAGCCACCATTTTTGCTTTGGCAATAGGGTCCATAATATCATCAGCTGCAAACTTCTCAATATCTGTAACACGGCACCGTACAATCAGTGATTCTTTAGTACAGAAGGTTAAGATACATCAGACAAAGGTATTACTTTGAGTAAAACGGCATCACACCCATTACCTTTGTCTTGATAGAAGTTGTCCGGCAGTTGTGGCTGTTTGCCCACTGGCTGCTGTGGCTGCGGCGGATTGGTCGTTCTTAGGATTCCTCCGGATTGCCCAGCTCTGATCATGGCCTGCTGCTGAGCCATAGCCATGTGGGACTGTGCGGCCATCTGAGTTCCCAGCATCCTTTGCTGCTGTTGCTGCTGAGACGACAGTACGAGCGGCGGCCTGGGCACCATCCCCACCTGACCCACGAGCCCTTGGGGGGGTGGGCACCCCAGCACAGGTGGGCACGGGTGCTGAGAGAGGAGGCCCTGGGTTGCATCCTGAGGAAGGCTATGGATATGCGTATTCATCCCTGTCTGCTGGAAAGAACTGAGCTGCTGTTGCTTTTGAAGTTCTTTCTTCTCATGCTCAAGCAGGTCTTGGATCAACAGGGGGAGTTCACTCTCCTCCAGAGAGCTTTCCACTTTCAGATCAACAGAAGGCGAGTGCTGACCACTGCCACCTGGCAGCCCAAGAGGGTCTTCATCCAGGTCAGTATTTGTGGGAGCTGATGGGAAAGACAGATGGTCAGGAAGAGAATATGGAATTCCTCCTATTCTAACAGAGCTCAGAGAAGCAGAGTTGGTGCATTGAGTGTTGGGAGGTTTGGTGGTCATCGTGGTTTCAGGAAGAAGCACAGAGGCTGTTTCTCCCACCCCTGATGGTCCTGGTTGTCGTGTCTCTGCCTCAGTTGGATGGGGGCATGATGGGGTTTGAGTGCCAGTCAGCCCAGAACTCAAAACGGCATCTTCAAGTTTAATTACAGGTTCCCCAGATGGGCCTGAACGTACAGATAGACAAGAGGAGGGGGCACACGGCTCAGAATTTGATGGAGCAACTGAACCAGAGGAAGTGGAAGCGGTAAGAGGATCCTGCTGTGACAAGCCCAGCTTTGACGTCTCTTCAACCTTGATGTTAGGAACAGCAGTGGAAGAAGGTCCTGGGACCTCACTCTCTGCTTCTACTAGGGTTAACTGGTCAGAAAATGCATCCTTGGGGTCACCCTGGTCAAGTTCTGGGTCTGTATAAGCCAGAATGTCAAACTCATCACACTTCAGCAGGTCATCCAAGTGTGGGTCTGCAGTCTCCAAGTTGTCCAAGTTGCCTAAATCATCATCCCCCTTATCAGGATCCAGATCTAATGGTGGAAGGTCATCCTCTTCATCTCCTGCCCCTGTCAGCTCTTTGGGAACAAACGGGTCTTCCAAGTCCGGTTCTGCAAGGTCAAGGGTGCAGGTCCTAGCAGGAATGTCTATAGGAGCAGCTTTTTGTTCCCCTAAAGCAACTGTCTGTCGGACTGGTTGGTGGGTTCCAGGCTGGGTCTCAGGGTTGGAATTTTGAGGGGGCAGCAAAGCTTGAGGTGTGATTTTCTGGGGTGGTATAAAAGCCAGGTTATCTTGCTGCATTCTCAGCCTGGGGTCCTGGGTACCTTCTGCTAGAGAGGACAGGGTAGGGGGCATTGTCTGAGGCTGGTGAGACGGAGCGGGCAGAGACAGTGAACGCTGCATGAAAGGGGCACCCACGTCTTGCTGTGGCATGTAAACACGCGGCCGAGGTTGTGGTCCTCGCGGTAAGAACTGTGATCCCACAGGCAGCCTCTGAGAGTTGTGCCTCAGCTCTATGAACTGTAGCGGCGCTCTTGGTGTACAGTTTTGTAGGGCCTCCCCTCCCTGGGCTGGTCCTGGGGCATGAGAGGTGCCAAGTGCCTGCATTCCTGCTGGTAGGTTGAGGGGATGGTTTACAGGAGCACCAGGGTGATGTCTGGACCCCTCTGCTTCCACACTGGATGGTGGGGGGAACCTCCGGAGAGCAGTGGCCTGCCTCTGCCACTGAGGATGGAAAGGAAGGCGTGGATACAGACCCTGTGGGTTGCTTGGCCCTGGAGGTCTTCAAAAATAGAGAAATCGATCAAAGATCAAAATAGCCTCTCTCAAAACATCAATTTACAATGTCAGTTTAATTTGAGTAAAGTTACTATTGTTGTTTTTGTACCTGAATGTTGAGGGATCCACCACTGTAGGCGTCCCAGAAGGTGGTGGACAGTTTAACTTATCCACAGAGCTGATCGTAGGAGGAACAGCTCTGGTCAGCGGAGCTACACCAGGGGCAGCAGCAAGCCTGTCCTGGGGGAACAAAGGCACGGGAATCCATGACAACCAAATGAACAACCAATCTGGGAATTCCGAAGTTCATTTCGAGTCATTTAAAAAAAATCAACAAAACAGCACCATTACAGGTAGAGTTTTAGTGTTGTTCTCATAACCGAAAATTTAATTGCTTCCATTTTCTTAATCTACTAAACTAATTTAGATGAAAGAATTAGTCTATGCACACAGTTTTTTCACAAGATGCAAAGATCGTGAAACACGGTGATCTCTTCACCTGCGGATAAGGAGGTGGTGCACGCTGATTGATATCGTGCTGAAAGGGAGCCATTTCTCCCCCAGGCCAACAGGAGGCGCCACCATTGGCAGAAGCAGCTTCTTTCTCCTGCCTGAGTGAGTTTCTTTGCATTTGTTGCCGTTTCAATAGTTCTCTCAGCCTTTGTCTCTGCCAGGGGAAACAATGTATGTGCATACACATTATATGCAATACGCGTTTGTGTGTTTACACATGTAAAATTAACATCAGTATAAATAGTCAAAACTTATTCCACAAAAATTGACTATATTACACACATTACTTCACTAAGACAGACTTAAACAGGCAGCCTAATTCTCCAGCATTTGCAAAATCTCAAAAGTGCTGCAACAATTTGCTCCATTGTCATTATCCACAGGAAAGTCCCAAAGCAAATAGCCATTAAGTATAAGTGGGATTTTGGAGGTGCTGAGATAATGGAAAATGAAAGCAAGGGGCACGACTGGTAGCATATCTAATATGGTTAGGCTGACACTCATTCAGCCCAAATGCAGTCATAGTGTCCTTAAGCCATTTTCTGGCCCAAGTAAGCAATCTAATTAAACACCATACTTTGTCTAATCCTGACAAGTGGTTTTACAGAAAGAGAGAAAAAAAGTCTTTTCAAGAGATGGAAACCAATTCGTAATGTTTTGTTGAAGGTTAATGTCCCGTTTGCCGGCAGTTAATAGGCTTTTATTTAGTAGAGATCAAAATCCAAGAAATGAGTTATACCTACAAAATAAGAAGAGAATAACACACACAGGCTTGTAAAAGAACTTGAGTCGCTGGCTAACACACCTGCAAAATGAACAGCCTTACGAGAGGGTCAAGCGTTTGCTAAACCTCTGGGGAAGATTCATCAAACCATTAAGCACAATCTTACCCAGCAGAATGAGTTCTCAAACACCAGCTATGAAAAAATAAAGCATTACCACCATCAGGTGAAAGATACCATTCTCTGCATACCTCCTTATACTTAGTCCTTAGACTGAGTAAGAGATTCTCCCACTATCGGCAGACCTACCTGTCTGTGCTTCTCCAGCTCCGACGGGCTAAGGCCGATGAGCCCAGGGTCCTGGCTCACAGAGATGTCAGGCAGCTCCTGGGTACCTGCCATGTTCGGGACGTTTGCAGTGTCCGGCACCCGCGGAGACCCGCCGTCAGGCATCCCAGGGGGCAGGGACATTCTGGCTGGGAATGTGTCAGTCGTGGGGTGGGACTGAGGCTGAGCCGGCTGGCATTCCCCAAAAGGCATGCCGACCTGGGACTGTGTCCCAGGAAACATGGCCAAGGTAGGGCTACGATTAAAAGAAGGGGATCCAGCGGGCTTTCCTGAGAGGGGGTCTACCAGGGCAGGAGAGGGGGGAGGCAGAGGAAGCTGCTGACCAAGCTGGGGAGAGCCCCGGAAAGCTGGGCTGCCCTCAGGAGTCGCAGAGGAAGGCCGGGGAGGTTTGTGCAGAGAAGTGAAGGGGTCCCGGGACTGGGGGCGCGACGGTGGGCGAGAGTAGGGACTGGAAGGAGACTGGAAGCGAGGGGACTGCACAGAGAACGCGTCACTGGACAGGGGTGACTGAGAGCTACCCTGCGACTGGGGGCTGGACGGCACTCTGGAGCAGGAGTCCTGCAGGGCGGGAAGTGGCCGTGGGGGCAAGGAAGGGCAGTTCTCTCCTGATGAGGGTCGGGGTGTGAGTGGAGGCTGAGCATAAGGGTCTGAAAAAGGGGTGGAAGGTGATTGACGGTACCCCTCCAAAGCTTGATTGGGAGAGGCACTGGGTGGGATGAAGCCCGGGACGCCGGCTCCATCCCCTTGATGGCTCCGGGGGGTCAAGGGTGCCTTGAACAGTCCGTCCCCTGCCTCCAGCATCCCCGCAGGAGAGCCAGAGCCGAGGTCCTGGCGCACTGCTGAAGAGGAGCGGGGAGAGGGCACCCCCATGAAGTCTGCCCGCTGTTGACTCGCACCCGCCGGAGACGAGGAAGCCGCAGCAGGAGACGGGGCCGAGCCGTAATCTTGCCGCCGGAGATGGTCTCCAAAATGCGAGGAATGAGTTGGCGATAAGAGAGGCGAGTTCCCTGGGCCACTAGCTTTAGAGAAAGTGCTCTCTGGGGGACCCAGCACCTCCTGGGGGGCCTGTTGTAGCGATTGTAGCGGGTGGCCCTGCTGTGGTTGGTGTCTACAGAATGGATCCACTCTGCTGGGCGTCCCGGGTGTCCCTGGATGCATGTCGACGGAGCCCAAGTTGGGTGGCCGGCCCTGAGGAGCGCCCATCGAAAGATGGGCACCTGAAGATGGAGGCATCAAGGGGTTTGAGGCTGGCTGGGAGTATGGTGTGGAGGGCTGAGAGTGAGAACAAGGGGATGGTGGGGGCAGCCTAGCCGCGGAGTCTGTAGGCGGATCTTCCACTTTGAACGCTCCATCTGAGTAGAGGGCTGCAGATGCCCCCGAGTCTGAGGGGATGGGGTACGGCCTCTCAGCCGAGGAAGGCTGGGAGGGAGTGGAGAAGAATCCCGATGGGGGAGGGATCTGGAGGTGGAGGTGGGGCCGATCTTTTGGGCGACCAGCCTCAGTCTTTACGGGACGTGCGACCTGAACCTCAGCCTGACGTCAGGAGAGGAAAGAGCAGAGCGTCAGCTCAGGAACAGGCAGGACCCGTTTCATTTGCGCCCCACACACTTGTGAAAAGAAACCCTGCAGACTATCCTCACCTTCTGTGTCTTGTTAATTCGCTGAGCAGCTCTGTTGTCTTTGGCCTTTTGCTAAAGGGGGGACATCAGAAAACAGAATAACATTAGAAATGGCCGCTGCACTGACTCTTGGATGTTCCCCAGCATTACTTTGGTGATATTATGATTATTTCATATCAACGCTGTAATTTTGAAGTGGGGAGGTCGTAACAATAACACTCACCAAAAAGGGAACCTTGTCAGCAGCCGGCACTTTCCTCCAGATCTTCATGATCTGTTTGCAGCGGTTTGTCCAGTCTGTTGGAGCACAAAGACAAACCCGTCGGTATCCGCCGTCTCTCGCGTGCAGGGAGCACACAGGCAGTGCTACAGAAAGCCCATTTCATTCTCACCTGGGTAGTCCTGCTTCAGGTGGGGGAAGTTGATGTTAGCGTATAGCACGGGGGAAATGGTGGACAGCTCCCCCAGCTCCTCATCCTTCTCCCAGCGTTGAAGGCTGCGCTGGTTGTAGGAGAGGCCATCGCCTTCCGGTTCGGTGGGGGTCGGAGGTGTGGCTGGTGTGGAGGGGGTTGCCCAGGGGCTCTCCTCTCCCTGGTCAGGACTGAACAACTCCCCCCGGTCTCTGTAAACATCAATCAGAGAGACTAAAATGACCGAGCAGAGACTGAGTCGAGCACATTCACACAAAGTAAACAAAGGTCAGATAGCAGCAGTAGAGCAGGTGAGAGAGGCATTCTTCCTAAATCCTTCCTTAAGTTACAATAGAAACCGAAAAAAAAAAAAAAAAAACACTTTAGTAGTTTCTTTTCCAGGGTATTCCTTTAAAAACTAAAAGGTCTGTTTGGTAAAAAGGTAATTCATGAACTTCATCTCGTGAATATGGAAGTGCGCTCCCATAGGGTCGTCTTACCGGACATCAAAGTACGTGGACTGGGAGAGAGGGGGGAAGGTCTCCATTACACCTGCAGATGGCAGTGACCCTGGCAGAGAAGCACCTGTACCGCAGTTGAAATGGCAAAGCCCCATCATTCACTTGGAATCGTAATAGGCAACAACGATTTGCTCAGTGCTGCGATGGAATGGAACAGGGAGTAGTGACGGCTAAATGAAGTTTCATGAACCATTTGCTGCAATTTTTTGAGCCCACTAGATGGCGGTCTTGCTTTTGTTGGGGCATACACTGAGCCCGCCTAGTGAGGTCAAAATATGCCACAAATGCTTGTGAAGCTTCATTTGTCCATAACTAGAATAGAGCCTTTGGATTGCCCTTCGAAGCCAACTGGAATCTTTTAACTTGGCACCAGAGTACAAGCCAAACTATTCACCTCCCTGTTTTTCCTCACATTCCCACAAGTTTAACCTAGACGGCCTTTGCTCCCCGCCCCCTCCACCACACCTGGAGGGAGGTTCCTCTGTGGCAGCCCACCGCGACTGAGCTCCACCTTCACAGGCTCCATGATGGATGCGACGTCACCCTGCAAGGTCCCGCCTACGTAGGCACTCTCAGTCACACCCAGCACCTTCCGGAAGAACTGTTCAGTGTCTTGGCTCTCTACACCCTGAGGAAGCCCTGTGACAGAAAAAAAATATAATAAAATTCAAAAAGTAAACATGTCTGCCATGCAGTGTCACATTCTAACGTGCGACATCCTTTCGGCATAAAAAGACGGCATTCTCCAGGCACACCTTCGGGCTTGACTGCACCGGGGGCCTGGGAGTCACTGGCAGTCTGGTCTTTGGGAAAGGGAGACGGCCCAGCTGCTCCTGAATCAGCAGAAAAAAGCACAACGTCAATTTAACATTTCTGGAATATGCTAACGTAGAATCTTCCTGCATGTTACAGCCCACCTGCCCCTGCTGCCAGAGCATCCGCACTGCAGCCGTCCTCCTGTTTCAGTAGTGGGTCACAGTCCTCTTTGGTTTCTTCTGTAAGGGAGGAATGATAACGCGCATGATGCCCGCAGATCATACGCGTAGGCTGACATCACTCCCTGCCCGCAAACGCACCTGAGTCAGGGGCCACAGCCTGAGCGCCCGGCTCTACGGTAGCAGATGCTGCGGGGCGGGGGAGACGGATGGCAGGCTGAGTCTGTTTCTGCCCGGGAGGAAGCTGCGGAGTTCTCTTACTGAGATCCAAGAGCGTCTTCCCAAAGAAAGCCTCCTGCGGATGGAAGAGGGGGCTTTGTCATGCCTAAGAGCTCAGATTCATGGCAGCGCTCAGCAATGATAGAACACGGGCGAATCGAGCCGCTCGCTCTGACCTGGAGGTACACCGGGAACATGTCTTCCAGCTTGCTCTTCTTCCTGCCTCTGCGCTTCTTGGCCTGTTCCCCTTCCACCTCGGCCGCTTTCAGGTCAGGTGGACCCTCCACGGGGGTGTCCGGGTGAGACGCTTCAAACACAAATACAAACAAACTTTAACACCACAAGCCCTTTTCCTACAAAGCCCACTCCCCTGGAATAGTGGAATGGAAATGACCCTGCAGCTAGCTACAGTGCCCATACTTGCCTTCTTCTGCAGTTCTCTCGGGGGGCTGCCCGTCGGTCACCATCACGTCCACCGACGGCTGGATCAGCCCCTTCTTTGCCCTGAAGTTACACTTTCTCTGCCTCACCATGAATCCACCAATACCTGAGGCAGACAGGCCAAGTAACTCATAGGCACTCCCTCACGCATTCCCTCGGGCAGAGCTGCGCAGCCACTCCCGCACGCATTCCCCGGGGAGAGCTGCGCAGCCACTCCCGCACGCATTCCCCGGGCAGAGCTGCGCAGGCTTTAAAGCAGACACATCCTGCTGGCCTCTCACCTGGTCTGTAGGGCTTCCTCTTCCTCTTCTTCCCATCATCAGCTTCCTCTGCCACGCCCTTCATCCCATCTCCATCACCAGTAGCCTCTATGCCGTCTTCAGGTCCTAGGTCCCGGTCAGGACCCCCCTCCCGCTCAGGGCTCCCAGGGGCCTCTGGTTTGGGTTCACACTCCATGGCCTCCCCCCCACCTACAGGGACATGCATGTACAGATGGATGCTGAGCTCTCAAAAAAAATACCACATAATCCGAAGTAGCTAAATTCACCATTCTAAAGAAAAATCCTGACTAAATCCTTGTGGAAAACAACATGACTGAAACTCCTCAAATGCCAAAAACAACCACAGATACCTCTGGCCTCTTCCTGCTCCCCCTCGCAGGCCTCCAGCCCGAATGGGCCCGAGCGGGAGCGCCGCTGCCGCCTCTTCTGCAGTGGGGACATGGAGATGCTGCGCAGAACTGACATGCCTGCCTCCGTCAGCCACACGCCCTCCAGCCGGTAGATCTGCGGCTCTGAAGCACAATAGAACGGCATTCAGAACAGTGGGTGGAACTGAGAAGTACATGTGTGAGTTAATACACAATAGAGAGAGAAAACAGGCAAGGTAGCGACAAAGCAGACAGGGAAGGGGAGGCGATAAAACACGTACCTGGTTCTTTTATTTTCACGGCAGGGACTACGGGTGTTTCCACTACTGGTGACAGACAGAAGAGCTCAGTAAACAGACAGAAGTGAACAGCACTGATACAGCATCCTGCCAGCTAATGCAAACCACAGCTTTCAATAACAAATCACAGGTTCTGGTAAAGAGTCGTCGTCTTACTACTAGGAAATGCAAGGAAAAACCGAGGCTGATACACACTGAATAGTTGTGCATGAAAGTTTTCCCAGTGTAATTTTTACAAATCCTGCCATGGCAGAAAGCTAATTATTATTCTACTCTGGAAAAAATGTCCATTACCCTTGGCTGATTCAGCAAGCAGCTGACAGCTTACCAACAGGCTTGGGCACATAAGGAGAGCATGCAGAGCAGGCAAAGCCTTCATCAGATGCCTGTTCCACCTCATCTTCAGTGTAGAGGCCCTCACAGACCGCGTGGACCCACCTGTAGAATATCAGAGACAAAATTGGTGACCTCGTTTTCCCCAAAAGCCCACTAGCTCATGCCCGATGATCAACACTTAATGTGTCAGACACCATCCATGACAAACCTGCAAACAGCTACAAGTTTCTCAAATTGCTCACATATACTCCCCACCGAGGTGATTTCTCTCAATGCCAGTCGGCTCTGCTGTGACCATCGCTGACTGATACCAAATTCTGTCAGGTGCTTCCATGCTGCAGAGCAGCACTGGTCACCAGGCGTGCTGCACTGCAAGAGCACGATGCTAATCACATTACCGCAGGGCTGCTGCTCGGAGCTGGGGGGGTTGATAGCCGGATTACAGGCCTCAATACCTGCCAGGCACGTTTTCACATCATTCTAACAAACTTTGCTTGGAAGAACAACGTAGGTTCAGGGTCATCTCTGAAACAACCAGCTTTAACGGCAATGGACAAGGCCCCGCAGAGCGAGGAGAGCAGAAACCACAGCCAGTGCAGCACTGGCAGGCCTATGGGACCCACCGATCGCAGTGCTGGCACTGCAGCAACAGCTCCTCTTCCATGAAGTTCTCACGGCACACGGGGCACGTGACCAGGCTGGCACAGGGCCCACAGTGTGTGTAGTTGTTCTGCCACTCACAGTGGAAGCCAGGAGATCGGGCCCCACACTGCATGCAACACACGCACCTGCCAAAGGACACGAAAGGTCAGGGAAACGCCAGGGAAAGACCCGGATCGTTTGTGCGGAGCGGGTCTCCGGGACGGCCGCTCCGTCGGCGAGACGCACCACTCGCACTTCCAGCCGCCTTTGGGCACGGTCTGCAGGGGGGGGTCCAGGCAGTAGGTGTGGTAGCTGATGTCGCAGTCGTCGCACAGCAGCAGCCGCGCGGGGTCCGAGGCCTTGCCGCACACCTCGCACACGATGCACTCCAGGCAACGCCAGCCCTTATGCAGCATCATCTTGGTGATCTGAGATGAGCCCAAGACCACAGTGGCGAACAGGGAAAACCAACAAGACAGACTTGGCGCTTCGACGTGCTTTGGCACTAGGGGTGTAACGATGCACTCGGCTTATAATTCAATATGCTTCAAGATTTCTAACAAATGATTTCGATCAGATGTCTTGGACCTGCCTCCTCTACAATCTGATTAGTTATCTACGGACCAATCACAATGCCTTCAGAACATTTGTGTGCAAGTAAGACTTCCATGAGCAATTTACTTGGCAGCACAACGTAGGTTAACATTGGAGCCGTCGCCAAATCTCTTCCCCCGTCCGAATTCCTTCCTGCTGTGTCTCTACAAGTTCTCCCCAAGCGAGCCTGATGGGCCGAATGGCCTCCTCTCGTCTGTATAGTTCTTATGTTCTTACAAAGTTTTCAGTTCAGCCTTAGAGCTGCAGCAATAGTTCACAGCAATAAAATACTATTTCAAATGTCTTGAGCTCTTTGCATTTAGCTTAATACTACGACCAACATGTTTTTAGATTCTTAATTGAAATGTAGCTGGACTGCGATGTGTTTTATTGACAATAACAGCACATTCAGCTATGAGTGAAATATACAGTAATCAACTAATCAAACATCAGTTGTACTATAAAGCTAGATGCAAATGATTCAATTGTAATTAATAAAAACAAACCTTGTAAAAAAAAACATTTGTAAATGTTCATGGATGTGGAACCTTGTTGCAGCTGTAAGGGTGTAAAGTGGGTATAAAGCGAAGAATAAAACGTCGCTAGAGTGGATTATAGATTAATAATCTAATAAAACATGTCCGTTGTACTACAAAGCAAAACGCAAATGACCTCTTAATAATTAATGAACACACACTTTTTTAAAAAACATTTGTACTCGTGTTTGCAGATTACTCTGGACTCTTGCTGCAGCAGGAAGGGTGAACTTGAAACGTACAGGGTACTTTGAAACGGCACCATCGCAACTGCCGCGTCGGCCTAACAGCTAAGCGATAGGCGACAGCTCAATTGGCAATTAAAGCACAAACATTCAATAAAAGCTGCAGTTGGAGACGTAGTGCAACATGGCTTAAACAATGGCACGAATCAAAATGTACACCCCCCCCCCGGCACCCCTTAAGCCCAGATATTCCCGGTTAAAGTGTGGAAGTAGACGAGTTTGCCGAACTGCCAACAGATAAAAGGACATTTCAATAAGGGGAAGGGGCACCTCTCACCTTGCTGTTCACACAGTATGGGTGGTAACACTGGGCACACTGGGCACAGGCCAGTAACTGCCCTTCCGCTCCACGGCCAAAGCTGCCACATACGACGCACATGTCCTGCCCAGGAGAGGGAGAGTGCCGTGTGAGAACGGCGGGTTGAGAACGGCGGGTTGAGACGCCCTCAGCAGGTATCTGGGCCCGCTCACCTGCAGCAGGACGAACTTGTCCGTGCTGGAAAAGAGCACCACGGTGTTCTGCATCGTGTCATCTTCCTCCTCCTCTTCATCTTTGCCAAGTCCAGTGTCTGCAGTCATACTCAGCTGCGAAGCACAGAGAATTAGAGGTATACTAACCTCATACACACAACACATACATACTAGCAGCTCAATGACATAATGCGTTTTCAGAATTACGGATACAAAACTACAAAAAATGTAGAGGACGATGTGCAGGTCAAGAAAAGATTAATACAGGGTGAAATGCAAAGGTGTGTTACCAGGAAGGCATCAATGCAGGATGCCATGGCTTTGAGGCGAGACCTGCCACGACCTCTTCCGCTACCTCCCCCACGGGGGCGCCGTCGCCCTGGAAAACTACTGCTCCGGCCCTGAGAAACAGAAAGACGACTGAACCACCATAGTCTTAAAAGTGTCAAATTTGTGTGTAACACCGTTGCTGCAGAAAGAAGTGTATATGGTTGAATGCATGTGAAAACGCATCAGTTTAATTCCATCTAAATAAAAATCAACCACGTGCCACTGACTGCGGTACCTGCTTCACCCGTGAGCGACCAGGAGAGCCTCTCCTCTTGATCTTGTCCCCGTCGGCTTTCAAGGGGTCAAAGGGCAGAGAGTCGTCAGTCTCTGTGAGTAGCGAATCAAAGCGCGGCCTGCCCGCTGGCACCAGACTCAGCTCTGCAGAGTGTGTCTGCAGCTCAGCCCTCTCAGGAGAGCCCAGGAAGCCGCTGCTGCTGCCGTCTCCGTGGCTCATGTTGGACATCTCATCCAAAAGGTCGTCTTGCTTGGCACCAGTTTCCAGAAGTTCCTGCTCTTGCTTGATCTTCAGCTCACCCTGAAAGTCTTGCTTGGTACCACCCAGCTCGTCCACTTCCTCCTCCTCTTCCTCGTCCTCCTCCTCCTCACCTTCTTCCGCCTGATTAGCCCTAGTATCCATGTCTGCAGACGAAGGGGCTTCTACCTGAGGTGTTAAGGGATTAGTCCTTGGTTCTACTTCAGTCGGCTCCATAGACTCACACTTCTCTCCGGCCATAGTAACAGGCTCCGCCTCCTGGGCTTCACTGGGCATGCTCACAGCTGGGGGGGAAGCCCCACTGGCACACACACCCTTAGAGCTGCTTTTTTCCTCCTCCTGTGCAGACACACTCGATGCCGGAACCTGGGTCTCTTTCTCCTGCTCTGCACTCTCCATTTCCTCGTTTGCCACGCCCAGCGTCTGGGGGTCCACGTCGTCCTGGGGAGGCTGGGCTTCAGCTTCAGATTCAGCTTCAGACGGCTCCACACCTGTGGTATGTGGGAGGCTACATGGCTCCAGGTCCCCGGTCTCAATTTCTTCAATTCAAATGGGACACAGAGTCAGCTGGTTACCACGCTATTACAAAATATACAGCTATGGAAAAAATTTTGAGATCACCCTATATTTTTAAACAAATCTACATTTTTAACATGCTCAAATCATGATTCTGCGGGTATAAGGCTGTGCTAAGGAGCAGGTTGCTTCCACAATATCTAAGGCAGCAGGATACAAGAATAAGGTGAAGCAGGAGACATTGGGAATGACCCGAAACCAGCCAAGTAGAGGGTGGAAAACAGTTTTCTATGCCAGAGACTGTTAACTTATGAGAATTTCTGACGAATTGTAGGATGACATCTAGTGACCTTCCAAAGGAATGGGAAACATTAAGTGCAGGTGTGAGGTGCACTGCTAGGACAATTTGTATCAGGACTGAAGTCCCATAAAGCAAGGAAGAAGCCCTTCATTTATTAGAAACTGAGAAGAATCAGACTGCAGTTTGCAAAAAATAAATACTATTCACAGACGCATACTCACATATTCACAAATAAGCAAAATAAAATAAAAAATTGTGCTGTGGTCTCAATTTTTTCCACGGCTGAATATGTAACAAGTGCAAAATTAGTTGTGCAAAGATAGTTGGTAAATGCAGAATCAGAAATTCATATGATGTAAAGTACTGTACTCCCCTTAAGTTATATTGGGAATTGAGTATGAGCGCAAAAATCTGCAATTTTCACCCCTTAACCGTGCAGTTTTGCTTCATGCTAACGTCAAGAAAATTTCTAACCACCAGGTTAAAACAACACATCAGTTCACACCAATGCTCGAGGAGACCCATACCTGTGGCCGCTGCCAGTACAGACAGCTGCTCCGCAGAGCCTCCTGGTGTCTCCAGAGATGGTTCTTCCTCCATCGGGGTTTCTGGCTCTGCTGCGACTCCCGTTTCCGTCCCTGCGTCCCAGAGAGCCGCCTTCTCAATACACACAGCTGACAATCTCTAAATACATGCCTCCCACTTCCAGGTCTCTGCTGGGTGATGCCAGGCTGCTCCAGTAAATTCCTGAGGAGTGGAGAGGCAGCCTTACCATCCTGCACAGGCGGTCTGGCGCCGGCCCCGGCTTCTGACGGGGTCCCCACCTCGGCCCCCGTCTGACCGGCTGGCGACTTTGCCGTGAGGGCAACCTCCTGTTGCGGCGGAGGCGAGGGCTCTCGGCACAGGGAACAGGTGTATTTATCTTCTGGAGGATCCGACGGAGAAGCACATCCAAGGTGCACCATCCTTATGGAAAACGACAACAGCAGCCGTGAGAGAGAAGCAGCAATCGCGTAATGGCAAACTGCAAAACATCAGAAAATTATAAAAATGTGAAATACACCGAAACAAATTCATTATTTCACAAAAAAAAAATGGAAAGAACAAAACACATTCATTTATTCAGGCTAAACTGCAATTAACTACCATTAAACTGGCAAAGTGATGGAGACCAAGGTGGAGGTGCAGTCTCAGTAGACGGGGCCCGGCTCACCTGTGGCACACGGAGCAGCGGTGCAGGACAGCCGAGGGACCGGCCTGCCGGCCACAGACGGCACACTCGGCCACGGTGAGCGGCCGGCAGCCGTCACACACCGTGTAGTTCTCGAACCACTGCGTGGAACATGCCAGGGACAAGCCTCGCGCCCCACAAACACTGCAGATCCGGCAGCGCTGTACATGGGGGGGCCCAAGGGAGACCATCACTTATTAATCGGCCATCTCATCTACGACCAGCCATCTAACCAAGGAGAGTTAGTGAGGCGGGAAGGGCAACGCTGGGCTCACCCTGCACTTCCAGGGGTCAGAGGGCAGGGAGTCTATGGCCGGCTGCAAGCAGAATGTGTGGTAGCCCTTATCACAGGCCTCACACACAAGCATCATGGTGTCCTCCCCGGGCTGCCTACAATGGGGCACGGAACAAGACCGCTTTACCACGTGACAAGAAGTCCCGTATACGCTGGGGCACCCGCGACCCGCCCGGCGCCTCACCTGCAGGTCTGGCAGACCTTGCACTCAGGGCACTGCCAGCCGGATCTCCGCAGCGGGGTGGCACCGATTTCCAGGCAGCCGGCGTGGTAGTGGTGCCCGCAGCCCGTGCAGAACAGCAGGCCGGGCAGCCCCCCCGCCGAGTCACACACTACACAACGTGCCTCCTCGCCCGCTGCGGGGGGAGCAGACGCGGCCTTCAGAGACACAGGCAGACAGCAGGCCGAAACCCCACCCTTCATATGCCGATCGGTTACCCATCTCCGTGGCCAGGTCCATGTGGTCCACGCACAAGAGGGCCAGTAGCTTCATGGACTGAAAGGACCCGCTCGCCGCTGAGCAGGGGAAGTGGTAAAAGCGTGAGCAGCCCCCCGCCTGGCACCGAATGGTAGCACCCAGCCTGTTACAGTATTCACATCGCTGGGGGGGGGTGGGGGAGGAAGGGCGACGGGGAAAGCAGAAGTGAGCCCAGGACACTAACAAACATCAAACAATCATGTCACGCTGCCCCCGTCAGATGTTACAGGAGCATTTCCAGAACGATCGGCTATTACAAGTAAATTTCCAGTGACCGGTCAGCTCCAGAGTGCCGTTGAGCGTCTGAGGACCCCCCTTCTGCCCGACTGACCTGTTCGATCCCTGAGATGATGGCCTTCTCCACACCCTCGAGCTCCTCGCCGTCTGCTGCTCTCACGCCATCTGACCACATCGCGCACCAGTGGTGGACCCAGCAGTGCCCTGGACAATAGAAGGCGATACCCATTAGCAGGAAGACAACCCGCCTGTACGCATGCAAACCCTTAGAAGGTCAGCAAACTCTGAGATCCGGAAACAATCCCTGCACCCACCTGCACTATCGAAGAGCGCGGCGGCAGCGGTGCCGTCGGGGAAGCCCATGGAGGACAGGTCGTCAGTGCCCGGCCCTGGGGTGCAGGCGCCCCGGGCCTCCAGAGGCAGTTGGCCTGGGGCGGTACTGAAACGTCGGAGCTCTCGCTGCCCGTGCAGACTGCGCTCGGCACAGCCGCAGAGTGCACATATGCGGGCGGCCTCACTGTGCCGGCAGACATATGGGCATAACCATCACGTGACAGACGGACCCACCCACACACTAGCATTGGCTACAGAAATATGCATCCATTCAGACCCCAGAATAAACCGATGAAGTCACTAAGCCACCCTGCCCACCGCAGAAAATATATATATATATTTCACAAAAATCACAAAACACACTTAACGTGAGTATTTACAGTCACTCTGCGTTTACATTCCATGACAGATAATGTACTGTAAGGTTAATGAAGTACTTCAATATTCCCTTGTTGCCATTAAAAGAACAAAGGGAATAAGAAGTCATCATCTGGGAGTTTACCTGGGCACAAGGCATGTGTCCTCTGATGACCCTTGAGTTTCCTCCCTAGGTGAGGGGGCATGGCGCTCCTCCTCAGGGAGAACGCTGCCCTTTGGGGAGACGTTGTCGTCGGCTGAAGGACACGAAACAGATTGGAGCAACAACAATCTTAAAAATCAGCACACAGACAAACAAAACCTTCCATTTACTGCACAGATACAGCATTTCTCACACTTTGGAACCACAGCTAAATATACCAAACGTTGAAGGAGTGGAAAAAAAGAACAGACCATGCATGGGTGATAAGACTCACTTAACACTGTACAAGCCCCACATTTACCCAGCAAACTAACTCTCAAAGAAGTTTGAGAAATTGCCAGACGTGCAACTTTCAAGATAATATGCTCCAGCAATACATTTAGAAGAGACTCTAAAATCACACAACCTGACAGCCATCGATTTGTAAATCTATAAAATACCATGTACCGATTTCCCAGAAATAAGGTAGCAACAGAAGGCCTGTGTGGTTTATCTGTTGCAGATTACAATGTCCTTTAAGGAAAGGCCTGGTAATATTATGATCACAATACCACGGGCTTAGGAATGCCAATGACAAAACAGCCAGTAAAGAAGTTTTCACTAACTGACAGCTTAAACTGTAATTGTTCCGTGTGAAGGATTTATTTTATAAAAGATGTACCACTGGATATACCCATTTACAGGCACCATATGTAAAACATTAAAAGCGGTTTTCTGGCAAAGGGATTAAGAGCAAAACACTGTCACATAGTTTATGGAGGTCTAGTGTGTCAAATCAAACGGCAAATCTAAATGAATAAACTCCTGCACATAATGAAAGTTCCAGTAACTATAAACTTACCTTCTCACCACTTACCATCATTATAACCACTGACTGCGTAAACAATATACTTAAAATCATTAGCTAAAACGAACGCATTTAGCAAATTTAAAAAAATACATATAAACATCTATATCATATAAACTTCGCGGACAGCTTGCTCTACAATGAGCAAGTTGAGGGAGGCGTAAAAAGAATTTCCCCAATAAAGGAATTTCCCCAAGGGGATCAATAAAGTTGTGATTATTATTATTATAAAAACAGTGGCACACACTCTACTGTTTACTGCCATCTTATGGCAGCTTTGGAAATAAATTGTACAGATTGCTCAACAATGTTTTAAAGCTCCCTTTTCAATAACATAATTTAGCAATAAAATTATATATGTTTGATACTTATATCTAGTTTGATATTCATGCATTTAGCATGAACTAATTTCTGGAAAATAACTCTAAAGCTATACATACTATGAAAAACACAACTGGATAAACAATAAAGCAAAGCTTAAAAATAGAAGCTGAACAATTTTTCTTCCCTAAGGAAGGAAAGTGACAGTTCAAAAAGAATTATAAAGATCAAGTCTTTAACTAAGACAGACGTACAAGACAAGGATCAAAACACATCAAGGGCAGGAGAAAACAATTCAGCTGCAATCACCTAACAATTTCTGAAAAAAAATAAGCAGCAATGAAAATTTGATTCAACCTTTGCTTTGAACTGGATTATACGTTACATTGTTTCCATAATATCGCCAAATCGCACAAGGATTACATCTACTGAAAACTCTTGACTGCATGCTTACCTGCCGCTTCAGAATCATTCTCTTCGCAGTTAGACTTCTGCTCGTCCATTCCTTCTCCCTACCTCGATCTCTTTTAAAGAGACCTGAAACAAAAACAACAAATGCGTGAATGAAGGCATGAGGTATTTGAGAATTCCGACTAAAAGTGATAAAATGACGCATTAACGCCAGTGTCCGGTAACCGTCCAACCACATGTGCACTTACTGCACGAGTCACAGCAACTACATACCACCAAACTTCTCTCTTAACAGTGTCATAATATAAACTTTAAACTACTCATATACTGGTTAAGGATCTAGGAATTCCACAACCTTTAACTTTACCTGCATTACACTAATAAAATTAGTTTATAAACAACAGAAATGTTTTGAATGCTGCATAATGCTTTGAAACAACCTATATATTGTATCAACAAAAAAATGCATCTTCAAAAGCAACCCAAATTTTCCCTCGTTTCCCTTTATACTAACTAAATCAACAGGCCCTAAACAAATATTCATTTCCATCTGTGATTAACATGCAAATAAAAACAAAGTTTCAAATAATTTTTAAAATAAAAAACAATTACATCAAACACAAACCGTGGTAAATAGTGTTCAGTCGTCCATTTTCGCTGTCAAACTTTGCCAAGCACTCACAGCAAGCCGACTAATTAGAATTGTCTGGTATATTCAAAGCCGTTGAAATCATCACTTAACCGCGTTAAAACACACATACACGGTCGGTAGCTAATTCCTAAAACTCGGTGAGACCACACTAGGTTGCAAGATTCCGCAAACTACTGGTTCGTAGCAGACAAACAGTTCGTTACGCGACTCATACATTTCCCGATAAAACTTTTTGTTACTGCTATGCGTCAGCCATCGCTCATAACAACTTTCTAATGACTCGCAGAGGTAAGATTTTAAATGTTGCTCTCTTTAAATAAAACTATACCCCCAAGCCAGATACACAAAAGACAATACAACTTCCGTGAACCACACTTCCTGTACGCGCCAGACGTCGTGCTGAAACACGAGCGTCGCGTGGAATCGTTCCTAGGCCGTTTACATGACATGCAAACTAACGCGATTATTCAGTAGTTGATTTGCACGGCTACGGAGTCTGAGATGCTGGTTATCCTTCCTACATCCTAAATATTTTAGAATGTCATTACAGACAAAAATATATTTACTTTAGTTGACGGACTCCAAGTTATCAACGTAATTTCACTTACCCTAAACAGTAGAACAAATGTGAATGGGATAAGTTCATTTGTATTTTTTTTGGGGGGGGGGGGGGGAAATCGCACTTACTTTATTTATTTTATTCATTTTACTGCGACTGGAGCGTTGTGGTTCAACATCTGCTATCGCCTGTAACGCTCGCGAAACTGCCTAAATTGTGCCACAAGCCTTATCGTAGAATTCAGTGCAGGTCAAGGAAGCACACTTCTACGGCTTCACAAATGAAGGTGACATCCCACAAACACACATGCAGACTGTAACTGCCTTCACTGCACTTGATTTACAACTCCATTTCCTCCCACTGCAGGAGACCGTTTCAGAGGGGAAGTGGCCGTTTTAAACCCCTCAAAGAGCACGAATCGATTCATTTTCCTGCGACAACATATCCCGAAATTGGTTATGTCGTCATCGTTTGGTTCCCTCTATAACATTTAAAAACCGACAAGTACCGATTACGCACAATATTCTAACAAAATATTACTGACCTGTACAGTTTCACAATTGAAATTTCTAATAGTTTTCTATAATCTGTACGGTTTATCATAGATCTCTATATGGGATTATGTAAAAGGAATTATACTGGAAACATATCAGTGCAGGTTTACTCCAATAGGTTTGACAAATATTCTAGCCCTCCAAATACCTATTTGAATTTTCTTCAGGGGTTTATTCCCAATGTTTTGTTTGTTTTTATTTACAACATGTTCTACAGATAAACATGCACCAGGGAGACCCCTAATTCTGTTTTTCAGATGTGAAGTTCCTCCCCCCTTAAATTTAAATAATTAGGTAAAAAAATATCAAATTTCTGTGCGAATACGAACTGACTTTTAATGTTAAACTTGAAATGTTTTTTAAAAAACGTTTTACCAAAATAAATGGTCGACTATTACTATAGGTCGTAAATTATATATTTCCGAAAGATCCCTTAAAATCCTCTGCCCGAGACACCTATTGGATGGCGGATAATTAATTAGCTATAGACCCAGTAGGTCGGATACCAATCAATGTCGATTGGACTGAATGCAATTCCCCCTTTGAATAACGCACAGGCTTTGTTTTCATAAACGACACGAGTGAATTGACTAAACCAATGTATATTCGGTAAGTAAATAAATATATACACAAAGATTTCGCGTCTTAACAAAAACCCAACAAAAAAAAATATTTTTACAAACCCCACCAATTGTATTGTAATAGCCAATAAACAGCAACTGATTACGCAGCCTCTCCCGAGGCTAATTGCGAGTAATGAATTTAAGCAGCTAAACTACCTCCTGCTTTCGCCAAATGGGAAAACCGTAGATGTGAAACCGTCAAATTCGTAGTCTTCTTTTAAGTTATTGCCGTTTTGTAATTTAGGCTAAACAGGGAGAAAAGCGTTGAAATAACTCCACCCACGATATATGGTGTCTGAATATACGCAACGCTTGTTTTTACCTCGCAAACTGCCAACCGCTTTCTGCGTTATCAGAATGTTTACACTTGGGTATTTGGATAGGTAACGTGAGACACCATGGTTAATGTAATTAAAAATGTAAACATTTCTCTTTTTTACGCGTGGCGAAGCCCATGTCAGCCTTTGGTAACGGCACTAAGCTTAGGCCGTGGGTCGATCGGGCTGCAGTCCCGCAGCTTTCACGTTTGGGGAAGCTTGGTCTACATCTAAAACCACGTAACAGCGCCGTTTAGTTTCCGAATAATTACTTTAAACGAGTGAAATGAACGGGCTGGTAGGCAGCGAAGCCCCCCGCTGATGTCGCTCCGTCACTTGGCTGGGGCCGACCTGCAACTGGGGCACGGCGGTATCGCGGCCGCCAAGTTACCCTGCCGGGTCTCGTACGCGCTCCACACTTTTACTCATGCAATCTTTAATTTTGCACTTCGCCATATTGCTGCATATTAAGTTTATCGGAGAGGACGCTGTGGATGTAGTTTAAAAGTCATTGTGGTGTGATGGCAAAACTTACACTTTCCCGTCAGTATGTACCAGTAGAAAGTGTAAATTTAAAATGTGAGTTCGGTGTTTTTTATAAGCCGGACAACAAACTCGTAGGCCAAATATTTGGGTGCGAGAATAACAAGTCGCTCGCAATCGATTGAGAAACTGCGCCTCAGGTACGTCGCTGGTGTGGAAATGGGAGCGAAGCGGCGCTTCGGCGATGACGAGGAAGCGCTCGCTGCTTCTTTATCTTTCACTTTTTAACATTCAAGTTTTGCAAAGTAGTCGGGCGATTCAATATCACCCGAAACAAGTTTCCATGAGTAAACTAGCACGTTCGGAAACTGGAGATTTTCAAAGTTAAACTGCTACGGTTACTGCATGTAAATAGGTAGAAAATATTATATTCTTTACAACCGGTGTTGCACAGCTTTGTCGGATTTCAATCTGACTTCGTTACCTACAGCTAACTAGAGACCAACGACTTGGAGAAGAGACCGGTTTAATACGCCGAGACCCGATATCTCTCCATCCACCCAGTATAAACACGCACTTAAAATTGATGCGAAAGCACCGGGATTCGCTAACCTGGGGAAGGAAGACTCGGCAACACTTAAGCTATTAGTTTCTACAGCCAAACTCACCTTATTATTATTGTTTTACAGTATCCGTATGCCTTCGTACATCAGAACAATCCAGCGAAGATAAATCGCCAACACGGCGGCTCGCATTTGTGCTGATGGCTTTAGCTCGATCGCCGCACGAAGCAGAAAAGTGGCAGATGGATATCCAGCAAATATGATGTCCTCCACGCCGGAGTCCAAACAGAACTAATCCCCGCAATCTCTGATCTCGATGTCCTAGATCGGTCGAGGCTGTGTCCGGCAGCTTGCAATAACAGTGTTTTTTTTTTTGGTTGTGCTCACGTTATGCAGACGCTTCTCCCCTCGTAAAACACTTCTAAGGCCGAACAAAAAACGCTTCCCTGAAACTGGGTTATTCTTTTGAATTTGCCACAGATTGCATGGAAGGGCATTTAACCTTCTTGCCGTGCTGCCAAACTTCAGTTTTAATGCTCCAGTCCCCCCACTCGCAGAGACTGGCTTGTTCCGTCTAGTTGCTTGGTGGCTAACGCGTTGCGAAAACTGTGATGCGAGCTAATGGGATTTTTTTTTTTCTGCTGCTCTTGTTTTGTTTTGTGTAGCATAGCACGCTAGCACCTAAATGGTTATCTGTTTGCTAAAACAGTATTTTAATTTCAACGAGAGCAAAAGTGGGGATTTGAATAGCAGAGAGGGAGTCTGTAAGGGAGGCCATTTTGACCACTGATAAATAAACTCCCATGGGCGCCACTATTCGAACATATGCTTACAACACAAGAAATATACCGTTTTAAACAAAACGAAGAACGAAAGACGTAAACCGTTTCCCAATTTATACGATCCCACTTCCAGATTATCCTGTGTCATAATTCCGTTATCTTTTTTTGTCCTCGCCAGAGATAAAAGCAGTAGATATTTAGAGCTGTGGAACTTGAGGAAGGACACATCTTGCAAAACGTTGTGTTAGATTGGATGTTAAGCGGCAGCCCCACGAAGAGGCCAGAAGAACCGAAGGAAAGTGGCGTTTTAATTGGACATCATCAGCAACATGTTTGCATGTTACACTCTGATCAAGGCGGGATTTCATCATGTAAACGCTTCACTTAAGGCTATTAGCTGGGTCTGTATACCCGCTCTGCTCCTAAGGTGGCCATTGTACCTCAATGAGTAACTGAGGTCACCACTGCACATTTGTACTACGTTTAATGTATGCTACTTCTTATGATCCTTTATCGAGGAACATTTCGTGGTATCATTCACCCGATCATCGATTCATCTACCACCTTAATTCTCATTCCCCAATCATAATCGCAGTGTGCCCACACTGATTTTCTGTTCTTATTAAAACAGTACAATGAATTCTGACATTCTGCTTAATTTGTTTTACGTTGTTGCATTTATTCCTTGGTTGTTTCTAAATAAAATAGGCCTAATTAAATAAATAAAACAGCACAACGATTTAGACATTCATTTACATTATGCAGTGTGGTTTGGAACTATTATTTTCTTGGCCACTGCTCAGTGATACGTTTGTGCGTGTGTATGCTGGGGGAGGGGTGGGCTGGGTACAATGCCGGTAAAATGATAAGCAAGTCTCGTCAATCCTATAGGCAAAGTGAAATTGGCTGGTAAGTCGGCGCCCCATCAGATGGGCACCACCTTCTGAGGAGGTGCTGACTTGCCAATCAATTTCACTTCGCCTTAAGGTGGGGGGCGCCGGCAGTGATGCTCGCCTAGTGCGCCACATCGGTTATGTCGGGTATTGACGACAAACACAGGCAGAGAAGCTTTAAACGGAATAAACCCTGACATTAGAGATAAATAAAACCATTGCAAAGTATACATTTAAAAAAGCATAAAGAGTGTTAAGTGTATAAAAAAAATTGATAGGTAAAATTTTGAGTCATCGATCAGGAAAACTGCAAAATTATTTAATGCAATAAGGGGAAATCTTGGCAGTGTATGCTAAACATGGACAAGCCGCATAAAGGAACAGGGAATGTGACATCCAATTGGAATAACAGGACTCTTGCTAAACATCATAAAATACGGCCCAAAAATGCTGCTGAATTGAATCACCAACTCTGTACGTTGAAAACTTCATAAAGCTAAAAACCATTCTTATCCAAAGCCGACGCACAGAGACGCTTTTCTAGTTAGAGGAGCGCAAAACCTGGACATAGCAAAAAAGAAATATGGGCTGATATAAGCCGTCGTTCACCCTTTTCCTATATCTGGACGGTTCTGCATTTGGAGAGAACCAAAGGACAGTGCTTGTTGGTGTGGGCAATAATCTGCTGCGTAATCGAGGATGTTTTCAACGTCTTTAAGAATTAGTTACCTTTGGATATTGGCTTGTCTTGCTTGGCCATTTATGCATAACTTCTCTCTTAAATGCATTTTTGTTTAAATGTTTTTTTTCCTCTCCAAGTAGCATTTTAGCTTGGCAACTTTACTGTTTAAACCTGTGCATGTTCCGGTGTTATACGATTGGTACTCAGGCTATTGGCGTTTGCTCAACAGGAGAATGACAGCCATGAAGTAACGTTTACCTGCCAAGAACCTTTCTTTATTGAAAGCTTTGATAACCATTGCTACTGAGGTTTAAGTGTCTCCACTTCGATTAGAACTAAATGATGATTTAATTATACGTCTGTATTAATCCTGATAGTAATAACGCACGTCGCCGCGAGACACTTTTGATTTGCTGTTCTCGCAGAAATCAATGACGCGCAGTGTTCACAAAAACCGGAACAACGAGAAAAAGGAGGGGCAGCTGGAGCGTTTTTGTAAAGTATGAGAATAGATTAGAAGATAGAATTACAACGTATAAAGTCGAAGTTATGTTCTGAATTGAAAACACTGAATATGACATCCTGTAACTGATACGCATATGTGACATCGAGGTTAAACCGCTTTAAACAACACACAAAAGGACAAAACCTAGAATAACTGTCGAAGGCATTAAGCGGTCTAAATATATGCACCTTTTCCGTCTTGTAGACCTTACTTCGTCGATTAACGGCAATTAGCTGTCAAGACACGTATAAGCGCTCACTCCTGTTTTAGCGGCGACCAATCAAAACACACCAGTATATCTGAAAAACCAATTACATTGTAAATTCTGTAAGGTTGCTGGTTCGCGCATTAGGACATAATAACGCCTGTATATGTTTGATGTATCACTCCGCGTATGGTAACTTTCGTTCATCTCTAAGAAGTCAAACATCACATTTTAATAGAAACTGGTATTTTTTAGTTTATACTAAACGAAAAAAATGTAAATTGTTGGTTGAATGAGAACCCCCCAGGTATAAAACACTTTAATGAAATATAATAATTTAAAGCGCCAGATTGCTATTACTTGACTGTGCGCGTGTGTGTGTGATTACGCAATAACATTTGTAATATTACTAAAGTGTTTCTATCAGTTTCAACGTATGCAATCGATTATCTATGATCTATATTAACATTATAGTGGAGTTCGGTTAACACTACGTCTATGTTGCCTTAACGGTTGATAAGTGTGTTTAAAAATACATGTCCTACCCTAAACCACGTCAAGTGAAACAAACTCATTGAAAATAGTAGTAGTAAAAAGTAGGGCTACTAAATACTGTAATATGAGCGATGACGGCAAATCCAACACGGTACAGATTAACTATACACATTAAGAAATCGGGTGATTGAAACGAACGCACAAACTTCCTATGAAAATCCTAAATTTGATGCATGATTATTTAAAAAGCGTAAAAATTCTGTTCTAAATAGTGTACATTCCAATAAAGTAACAAGCAATGTCTGCATACGTGCAATGTCTTCTTGGAATTCGAAACGCTCACACCTGTCTTACCTGATACACATCTGCAAAAGTCCTATGGCTCTCATATCCGGGATTGGTTGGTGAACTATGGGGAGTCATTTTACTGTCTGGATTTCTGCTTTGAAGTCAAGGACCATATTGCGAAGGGGTGTTTTGAAAAGCATGAGAAATTATATAAAGAGTAAGACATATGCATGTATGTCTTGGCTATAACCAAATATCGAACTGAAATCAGAAATATATTTCATTTCATTTGCTTATGACTAAATGTTTTCCCTTGCAAGGCATACTAATTCATTTTTTACTTAAAAGATTTTAAATGATTTCTAAGTAACTGATGAATGGTTGGCAGACCAGTGACACTACAGACTCAACAGTTTAGGATTTTGAGGAATTTAACCTTTAAAGGGGGAGGTAACTGAAGGCTAAATTAATATGGCATTTTCATCTTTGCTGTGTTATTCATTAAACAGCCTTGATAACCTACTGGGTGAATGAACATGTATGTTTTGTTAAAGCACTGTTACCCTGTCTTAGGTTAGCAGTTTTGGAAGATGGGTGGACGGATGGAGGTTTGGTAATCACTTGATGATGTTCAGTGAAGTCTTACAGGAATCGTGCTCAGTCTTTGTTAGTAAATGTCCAGAGTG
The DNA here is from genome assembly GCA_026779605.1 of Mormyrus hasselquistii. Classification (NCBI taxonomy): domain Eukaryota; kingdom Metazoa; phylum Chordata; class Actinopteri; order Osteoglossiformes; family Mormyridae; genus Mormyrus; species Mormyrus hasselquistii. The sequence continues at coordinate 8,151,059 of JAODKE010000114.1, read as the reverse complement.
TGAAAAGGAAAAATAATAATGTCATGATGAATTCCCATCCAAACAACTAAAATGGGGTTAATTAACAGCAGGACAGGAACTGAAACCGCATAACCATTGCCCTGCAAGGCCCCGAAATTGTCCAAACTTGGTTTAATTGATAACCGTCACAAAGTATGATCGGTGTTCAACAAAACTGCACGTCTGCAGTTGTCTGCACTGCATCGTATTGCAAACTGAATAGGCTACCTCAGACGATACGTGTAACGTGGGTACTATGTAAAAATGCACATAATAAAAAGAAGAGCCTCTGCTAACATTTCAAGATAACGCAGTTAACATAAGCCATAGAAACACATTATATCATATGAATGGGTAAAAGTGAAAGTAAGAGAGACGCAAGTCAATGCTGCCACGCCACCTAACGTCAAAAAGCGCCCCGCCGCACGTGTTTCAGAAGGGGGTGGAGCGCCGCGTTTACTCTTAGAAGGAAGCAGCTTAAAACCGCAGAAACGTCTGGTACAGAATAGTGTTACTATTTGCCTAATAGTAATATATGCCCCTTGCATATATTCAGCAATTCTTAGTCAGTCAATATAAAAAATACGATTGTTAATAGAGGTCTACTTTTTTAACGTTTTGCATTTACTTTTGCAAACTTATTTTGGAGATCCAACAAAAAAGCAGTATGCAGACTTTGATATACTTCTGTATTTGTATTTTGTAGACGGAGATCTGGTAGTCTGACATCCGGTCCATGGTCCTTATTATTTTATTTTTTTTTATGTTAATCTTCGCAGCAAGTCATTTCTACTTTTGTCCTTTAATGCTGTTTTTTTAAATGCTATAAAATCTGGCTTATTGGTTTGAGTATTTTACACAATTTAATCTTAAATGTCATATAATAATATCTCTTGTGTTTTGTATCACAAAAGCAATTCATCTGTGCCGCAAATGAAACATTATAAAGTTTTATCAAAGGCTTTTTTTACTCTCTATATTTGTTCGAGTTACATAACCTGTCCCAAACTGTCGATGTTACTGCTATTGTGTTTGACAAGCAAAAACCCTAGATGTCACAAAACAATCATAAACGGTATAACCTATCTGATTCAATTCTCATCGAATTAAAAACATGAATCAAACCCAGATTATACCACCCACGTTGACATAACGGTGAATTATTGTACATGTCAGTAATTTATGATGGTGCAATAACATGGTCGGTAAATCTATAGACGGCCGCCTAGGGCGCCAATTTTTGAGTAGGCGCCGACTTTCCATTTCACTAGCCTAGGGCGCCACATCGGTTAGGAGGAGTACTGTGTGCTAAATCAAAATGTACGAGATAGATGCTTGAATTTAAACTTTAATTGTGACTTGACGCTAGAGGGCGGTAGATGCTTACTGGCATGTCGTTCATAGTTTAAATGAAACCCAGTTTACTCTTAGCAAGTTAAAGATTTTCAAATTATTTCAATATCTAGATGGGCAGGAGCGCCCCGTTTTATTATGTAAGTTATAACTCGATTAGTATTTGGATATTAGTGATCCAAACATCTATTTGTAGTAGTAGAGTTCTGGTCTCCCCTTGACTTGTATGCAGTCCAACATACTGGTTTGTTAGAGGATGATGTTATGTACGCAAACACAACATAACACTCACACGGGTTTGTATTTACATTTTTTGTGGGGACTCTCCATTCATTCTCAAGGGGAAAACTCTAATCCCAACATGACGACCTTAACCCCCACCCAGCCATGACTTTAGCCATAAGTAACCAAACAAAATACTTTTGGCATTTTTAGTTTTTTGATTGCATTCACAGATCTTTGTAGGGATTTGAAAAATGGTCCCCACAACATCAAAATAACAGGTTTTTATTACATTGTAATATAAATATAAACATAATTCACACACACACACACACACACACACACACACAGACACACAGACAGACACACACACACACACACACACACACACACACACACACACACACACACACACACACACACAGGTAACAAGCCTATTCAGACCCCTGTGCCTGGGT
>JAODKE010000114.1:8113180-8132862 GCA_026779605.1 Mormyrus hasselquistii | reverse complement strand
GTCCACTGGAAAGATGCCGACGAGGCCTTCGACGATGCTCCGACGCGACGGATCACTGGATCTTGGACAATCCGCTGGTGACGAGGAGCTTGAAGGGGACTGTGGAGCGGGACACTGTCAAGGGCAGTTTCTGAAGCTTATGGAGACCTGGGGATGGGAAGGGGGGGGAAAATCAGAGTGTGTGCGCGCCAAGGGCCGCGACGAGAGCCAGCGTGGCCTGGGGGCCTGCAGCCGTGCTCAAGCTGAGCAGTGTTTGTGTTAGGTGGGGAGCGAAAGGGCGTCTTTTCAAGGGGCTCAATAGCTTGGCCTGCTTCCACCGAGAGGGGCCCCCCCACACCCTCCCGTCCCCACCGCCCCCACCTTCCTGAGAGAATTGTACACTTTCTATCTGAGGAAAGAGTCCAGCCCACAGGGAAACGCAGCCCGCATGGGGAACACCTCCTGCACGCAGTGGCGCCCGAGGGCACGAGAAAGAAGGCTAAGTCTCGCATGGGGGTTATGCACTCGTTCACTGCGGCCACAGCCCCCCCCCCCGGAACACATTTTAAAAATGTCTTGCCTGACCGAACGATGCGAGCGTGAGAGTCAGCATGACGCTCTTCCCGCAAGCCATGACTGAACTGGGGCCCAAGAGCAGAGCTGTGACTGTTAACCACAGAAGACATTTCAGAAACTCACCGAAGGCCCGAATGAGCTCCCTCTGCACAGCCCAGGTTACCGTGTTGATGAGAGAGGCAGAGGTCAGCCCCGCAAACAGCATGTTGTACAAGAACACGATGTAGAAGTTTCCCAGCCAGTTATAGCGTCCAAAGTCCCCCAGCAGGTCAAACCGTGTGATTCCTGAGAAGCCATGACAGAAAGAAGAGAAACAGCAGAGGAACATTTTGATTTTACAGTATAATGCTGCGCACGCACTGGGCCATCGGCCATCTATGTGTTGAGGGCGTTTGTACATCTGACAGTGACATCTACTGGAGAACAGTGATATTGCAGTCTGGTAAACCCCCCTATACATCAGCACATGGAACACACACACGCACACTTTTTGATTATATCTCTGTGGGCACTCAATTTTTATGGGGAAAACTAATCCCAACATGACACCCTTAAACCCTACCCAGCCCTAACCTTAAGTAGCCAGACTAATTATGAGGCATTTTTAGTTTTTTGATTGTATTCACAGATCTTTGTGGACTAGAGAGGCTAGACTCACCCAGAGTCCGGGAGAAGACTGGCAGCGCTGAGCTGAGAACAAGCAGGGACACGCAGTTCCCGATGATCTGAGGGCAGAGAAACGGATCACCTTAGGGCTCCTGCTACACCCGCCCACTGTCACGTAGCCCCCCCCTGGGTGGCAGTGAGACGCACCTGTGTCAGAGTGGTGTCCTGAGCGTGGGGGAGAAGTCCCGTGAAGAGGGGAGAGCTGTAAAAGCCCACCACTGACGATACCATCAGATACCTGAACGCCGTGTCAAGGGCAAGACGCAGCACATGGCATGGAGCACAGAGTGGGACGAAAACGGCGACAGAGCTACGCAGCCGGTGTGGCGTGACGAGTCACAAAGGATACAGGATGAGGAGAGCCTGAACCGTGGCTCCCAGAGAGCCAAACATGGAGAAGGAGGCTGCTCCCAGGAGGGGGTCCTGTGGAGAACACAAAAGCCTTCCGTCAAACCACCTGCCTGTTTAAAATCCTAAAAATCGGTCAAAATCGCTACATTAAGCAGCATGACTGGCAGGTCAGTGCGGGGATACAGACCTCCATTCCTCTGGGCATGGCAGACTCGTCGAAGAGCAGCTCCAACACGTGGAAACTCACCATCAGCACACACACGACCTGAGCAGAGGGGCGGCAGGATGGCGTCAGACGGGGGACCGCGCCTCAACGGCAGCCCGCATGCTAGAGGCCCGGCAGTGTGACCTTACCGTCAGCGCCAACAGCAGCAGCATGACCAGAGGGTAACCCAGGTTACGCTGCCATGGCGACGCACGCCTTCGCATCTCTGTAGGTTAAAAGCAGGCCATATAAACAAGCACAAAACAAAACAAAAAAACCAAACCCTACACAGACATTTTGGGTCTTTCACCCCCATCTGCCATGGTGCCCCTAGGGCCCGCCATCCTTACCCAGAGCGACACGCCTACAGCGGGTGCTAAACAGCTCCCTTTTCACAGCGTCCATGTTCAGCGCCGTCCAGGTTGTGCTGCGGCTGTCTGCAGCGAGACACAAACATCACAGTCTCATCCTGATACGGCACCGGCAACCTGAAAGATCCATTCTGCGGCCCGTCGCTCACACTTACTGGAGAGCTTTCTGGAGAGAGAGGCCTCTTCCAGCCAAGCACAGTTCATAGTGTCCTCCAGATCCTCTAGGAGCTGAGAGAGTGACGTAGAGAAAAGCATTAAAGCAGTACGGGTAAATCACACAGCTGCGCGGTAAGACTATTATACCTGATGAAAACAAACTATAAGACGACATTTTCGTAAAGTATAAAAATAAAAGATAAATGAAAAGTAAATATTGCTCACAAAACGAACTGTAAATAAAAACAAATGTCAAATACTTTGTTACCGTTTTTACGTACTATTTAGCCATTATAATGATTTGCTTTGTTTAATAACATTCATAACACATAAAACATGTTTCTGCTGTTCTGACGACACATAATGTGAATCATGTCATGCACGATTCTCTGGAGATCAGACATGAAATAGCTCTATCCAGAGAAATAAACCACTAAATCTTAAATGGAAACTGGAATATATAAAAACCAAGTATAAATATTTCTTAATAACGATATATTTAAAATATAATGAACAAATTAATAAAATAAAACCAGTGAAACCAAATTAATGTAGGAATATTGGAAAAAACTCTAAAATAAAAATGAAAGCTACAATATGCTGGTGGTGACTCACTCGTGGTTTGACCAGTAGGCTTCCAGTGACGCTGAACATGCGGCACAGTCCGAAGGGGGTGCACACTGCAGGAGAGGGGTGCAGGAGGAGACAGAGTGATGACACAGCAGTCAGGGTGCGTGCCAGCAGGTCTAGGGAGCCAGGGGGGTGTACTTACAGAGCAGCAGGAGGACTCCACACAGTGAGATGCCTGAATACAGGTACGGCAGGTAATACTCCCACAGGTCTGACAGAGAGAGAGGAGGAGCAGTCTTACTGGAAAAAGTGAGCTGTCATTTCAGCCAAATGTCAACAGGTGGTGCTGTTTTTGCACTGGACCAGGTTACTTTACAGTTTACATTTTCACACATTTACCTGATGCTTTTATCTAAAGCAATATACAGTAGAGGGAAGCGTTATAATTTGTGTGTGCTGCCTGAGAACTAAATCTACGACCTTTATGTTGTCAGCGGCATTTTCTACTTGTCGAGCTACAGGAAAGTGGAGTGTGACTCACCGTACAGACTCTCCCGGGCCGCATCTTGATGTAGGAGGGCCGTGGCCACCCACACCATGCCGAGCACCAGCAGCGTGAGCAGAAGCAGCACCACAGCAGTCTCGTAGACCCGTGCCATCACGCCCTGGGGGCAAAAAGGCGCAAGCGCCGTCAAGCACGCAAGTCCCCACGCGGAACCTCCAGGCCGAAAGACGGGAATGTCCAGCGTGCGGTCGCGCCGTTACCTTCTTGGAGCCAACGAAGCCTTCAGACTCGGTGAAGAAGTAGGCAAAGGGCATGAGGACCACCAAGGAGAGGTTAGAGAAGAGGAAGACGAGATTCCACAGCCCTGGGAGGGGAGCATGTGCGTTAAACTCAAAGTGCGAGAGGGGGTCCGAAAGAAGCGCTCACACATTGTTTTCATTTCATGAAAATGAAAAGCAGAGCTGCTCTCATAACAGCGGCCAAGAAAACAGGCATGGGAAGGAGCGAGTTACGCTGTTAATCCTGCTCTCTCAAGACTCCCAAAGTGAACGGCAGATATTTCATGTCAACGTGCAAAAAAAAAAAAAACAGGAAGTGAGTGGTAGAGGCAAGGAGGCATGGAGAGCAGAGAAGCCCCTAACAGCACCTCAACCCTGAAGACTCTGATGAGGAGGGGTCCTTCATCACGCCGTGACAGGAAAGCTCTTGAGGCACCATGATGGTCTTAATTCTACTATTCACACGGTGCAAGGTCTGTTTATTTAGGGCTTTCTGTGGACGGCGTTGCCCAGGCTCACTAGGATCATAGGCTGGGTGGCAGAGCTGCTCGGCTAGCCCTCTGAGCCGCGGGTCTCAGGGTGGGGGGCGCTGTGGGGGGGCCTACCGTGGATGAGAGATCCGTTGAGCCACTGCATGTAGTAGCTGTGCGGAAAGGAGAGCAGGACCTCATTGGACAGGATGGACAGAGGCAGCAGGAGGACGGCACCCACGGCGACGGAGAGCGTGAAGGTGCACAGCCAAAGCCTGGGGGGGGGATGAGACAGGAAAGAGGGGCAGAGAGGCAGATAAGAACAGGGGAGGGGGACGCAGGGGCAGTGGATCATGAGGGAGGGACTCAGATGTTTGCACTTTGAAATGGGTGTACAATACAGGTGACTGACTAAGATAGAGAGGTATCCGTGTCCCTGCACTGAATGTGCTCCAGCAAGAGGGGGGGGGGGGGTTGCCACTGTGGAGGGTCAAAGGGCAACAAAACAGGACACAGAGACTCATGAAGCTGCAGACAGACGGGGCATCATTTCAATGGCACACGGACAAACAAATACAATTAAAGACGCCTGTAAATACACGTGCTCCAAGACTAGCCAGGTGTCACCCTGACTCACACTGTGGATAGAGTAATAAACTGAACTAAAGGAGCGGACTGGGGGTGGGGGGTCTTGGGAAATCGGAGTACACTTACGCAATCCTGTTCACCATGGCATCTTCACTGTCATCTGAAACAGCAACAGATGGACATCAATTGGCGACAGACAAGTTCGCTGGGCTCAGCCCACCGATCCGCAGCCAGCCGCATTAGTCATGACACGCGGTGCTCGCATACCAGCATTTAAGATAAATTAAATTTACGGTAGCTCCCTTCTGGTATATGCACACATAGAGGCTGGATATCTTCTTGGCTAAGACACAAAACATGTCAAGTGTAAGATTTAGGGACCTATGACACAGCGGAAAGACATGTGCTTTGCGAGTTTGAAATATAAGATTTAGAGCGAGCTGACAGAGGTAAACGCCGTGATCGAAAAGCGGGAGCAAGCGGGGAAGCCAAGCAACGGAAAACAAATCAATCTTTCTCCGTGTTGTCAAGCAGACACAGATCAGCTTGGCTCAGGCTGTGAGTCACAAACGTTCCCGTGGGTAAACAGGAGCGTTTACCCCGCATGCTCAGAATACCTGTGGGCACGACGAGAGCCCTGAGGGCACTGCGCCAAGCCCTCTGTGCCCTCCCGCATCTATCTCCAGCCCCAGTATGTTAATGGTCAGATCAGCTACTTCGTTTGCACATTCTACGCTCACTCACTGTGATCCCTCTGCAAATATCCTGCCATTACTCTTGAGTAAGCACTTTAATTACAGTAAGTATAATAAAAATTTTCTATTATAGAAAAAAATTCACACACAGTAAGAAGATTTTAGCGATTTACTTTTCAAAGCCTTGATTGAGTGAAAGCTGTTATTCAGAATGCAATAGTTTGTAACAGGCATAATTTTAAAAATACATATTTGTGGATAGAAATGCGTATTTTTCCAATAACACCAGAAAAGCAGGAGATAGAAGCAATAAAGACGTTATCATCCAGAGGACACAAAACTCAACCTAATCTAAAAGCTCAAAATAATGACCATTATCGAAAAAGTAATGACTTTCAATAAACTTGTCTGCATCTCCCTTAAAATCAAACATGGCTGAAATGCATAATTATGGATTATTCTCCAAATCATTTTGGTTTATAATACCCATTTAAAAAATACCCTTAAGAGGCTCTATGCTGATATAAAACAGGGTCTGCGATGCTTCTCGTCTTCTCAGCTCTATAAAATGAAAGCTTTTGTCTTGCCACAGATGACAGTTTAAAATTGTTACCCATAAAACAGACTCCTGTCATTACTTGCAGATGAAACACTCCCAGTACTTCATAAAAATAATACACCAGTTATTGTCTATTGGATATAGTGATTAATTACAAAAAGCGATTATTCACCAGTGTCCTGACCCAGATAATTAACGGATACCTGGCCTTATGAGGTATCATAGTGACCTGAAAATATAGCTGGTGGGGAGATAATCTTCAGTCACTTTACTGTATTCTATTCAATTCTCAGAGGTGGGAAGTTCGGGTCCAGAAAGTACAAATCCTATCCAAGACTGTTTCAACCAACCGAGTACTCAAAGAATGAGACTCTGTATGCTTAACTGATGGTTGAAACAAATTCTTGGTTTGAATTTGTACTTTCTGAACCTAAACTTTCCACCTCTGTCAATTCTCTTCTAAATTCTGCCCATTTTGTGAGGGGGGGGGGATTCTTCAGACGCTGTGTAGCGACGGTTTCAGTGAACGATCCCGCAGCTGTTGCGACTCGGGGAATAAGCTCTGCTCACATACTCATTTCGCAGCACTGCTACATTTCAAAGATGTTACTTCTACAGATTCAGGACAATCACTGATGAGTTGGGGGGGGGGGGGGTTGACATGCCTCACTGAAACACCCACTGAAAGCCCACTCAATGGCCTTAAAATAGCACGTGCTGAACACAACCCGATAAACACGGCAGGGTCTCAATAGGCCAGCAGGAGAGGTACACAAACCCAGCCGGTGTTCATCGCACTCATGACACAAACACGAGGCAGATAAGGGGCACAGGGGGTTACTCACCCTCCACAAACTCCGCACTCTTCTTGAAGTGTGTGATGATAAGGTGGGAGACGATGTAGAGGCAGACAAAGAGCAGGATGCAAATCTGGAGGGGGTGCAGGATAAAGCTGCGTTAACACAGCGGACATTACTGAAGAGAGTCAGAGTCATCACTCCCTACCTCTCCTCCAACAGAGCGCCTGTACCTGCCACAGGTGCCCAGGCACTGGGGGCCCCCAACGGCCCTAACCACGGAGGACGAGGGCATCGGCTAAAATGCCACTCCGGAGAGGGTTGGCTCCACTCTGTTGATGCAGCAACACAACAGCAACCCCCGCAGAGCCATTCGGGTCTAACCGTGCATGCGCCACGGAGCAGATCGAACCCAGGGTAATGGCCGCCGGGGGCAGGGCCACGCAGGGCACCGGGACAGATCTTCTAAGAGCCTGCTTCCACTGGTTTTACGCCTCGCTGACCTAAATATGCCAGTTAGCATCTAAGAGATGAGCGACACTAAGCTTAAGTAGTAAGAATTAAAAGTATTCATGAGCCGCTTGCCCTTCAAACTGCTACTGACAAATGGCAGCATGTGTGTCAGAACAAGCAATCAAAAGGAAACAGGAGTGACAGAGATGGTGGGGGACTGGGAGCAGCAGATTATCCATTTATCATAGAATATAAAAATACAGGTGGAGGCAGGAGCCGCGAGGATAACAGACTTTACGACGTGTCTCCGGGAACTCAGGCAAAACCCAACTAATCTTATGCTTGGAATTTATTATCTTGCGAAGATGGAAGGAGACAAAGAGATGTTTAAGAAATATTCCTGTTGTACGTTGTTTTCCTTTTGCTGTTCTGTTGACTTTTAAGGGGAGCCAGTTTACTGGATGCAATTAATGTAAAGCTCTGTAACAGGTGCAAAGACTCAGAAGAAGGGGGCCGCTTTTTTAAAAAATAAAAAAATAAAAAAAGCACAAATGTTTAAATACATTTCCCAGTGTGTTAGATTTGAAAACTTTCGTTTTAATGCTGTGGCGACAATATTCAATATGCCTTCATATTAGGGCTGTCCAATATGACCAAAGTCTCATGTGCCGATAGAGATCACATATCCTGATACAATATCTATATTTTGTATTGGGATGAAATGAAATAACACTCACTAATATCACTCACACTCACACACGTCATACTTATGCATTTTCTTTGCAGGTCATCCTTGGTATGAATTGGACAAAAATAGACAAACAGAAGGCAAAGTCACAAATGTAACATGATCCACATACAGACAGGAAATGATTCACAAATATGCAAGACTATTTTCACATGTACAAAACAGTCCATATATCTGTGGATATGAATAAAGACACAAATGCATCACTATCCACAAATGTGTGATTTTTTTCCCTACAGATCAGCTGCAGCGTACGGAACCCCTAAATATTTTTTGAAATTTAAGTTCCTGCGCAATACTTTTCCATTACTAATAACTGTACTGTACAAAAGTGACTAAACAAGACAGCTAAGCTATTCAACATGAAGTGCACACAAACATTGAAATGTTAATTATAACTCGCCCATAAAGACCTGGAAAACCAAGGGGTGGAAAAATTGATGTAAAAAGAGAATTTGAGGCAGATTTCATTGCATTGTCATAGTTAAGGTTTAAACTCATGACTGAACCCACTTTCAGGGTCCCTGACATTCTCACTTGATCGATGTATGTTGGAATATGAGGATCTATACTGAAATATTCCAGAGACCTTTTTGGGTTTAACCCTTAACTCCAACACTGCGGTAAAGTTTGTAAATAAATGAGGGAAGTCACATGTGTAGTGATCCACAAATGTCTATAAATTACTATGTTTTTGTGGATATGATTTTACACAACACAAATTTAAAAATGCATATTTGTGGATCATGATACATATTTGTGGATTGACTTCTGTGGGTTATAATGTCTAATAAAAACTTCCAAACAAGTGCCACATTCCATGTGGTGGCATGTAACATTGTGTGCAGTCATCCAAATAATGAAGAAGCATTGCCGTAAACGATATATGTACGGCACCAAGAAATGAATTACACACCATAACTTGAAACAAGAGTTTACTTTATTTCGTCATCTGATATGCATTGTCATATCGCACGGTCCTACTTCATACTGCTGGCAACCAAAAGCTTTCAAATAAAACCACAAGACGACCTAGTGGATCGAAATAGGACAAGCACATCATATTATATTAAAAATCGTTCCATCTCTCATGTCTTCAGCTGCATTTCCACTTTTCTGTCAGCTGTTCCTCATTGAATTTCCGCCATTGAAGCACCGTCAATGCCTGGATGAGGGTTTATTTCCCTCCACTGTCTGTCCACCTGCAGTCTTTCCAGCAGGAGACAAACTGATTCTTGTATCCAGTCACATCACCCATTTGATGAATATCTGCAAGTCACTTAACAAGCCCTGAAGACCACGGAACACCGGCGACGGACAGTGACCGGCACGATCCGACACCGAGTGTGCCCTCCAGCACCCCCATGCCCCCCCAGTCTCACCTCCCCCTGCCTCAGTTCGTTACAGCCATGGTCTGCTTAATTGCTTCCCACACACATTTTTAAATTATCAGTGCTGGGTCATTCCATTTCAATTCTACACATTTCCAAAAATGTTTTTGCATCACCATTTTCGATTTAACGAAGTAACGAATGTATAAAACGCAAGTAGCACACATACATACATACATACATATTTTCATCCATCCATCCATCTTGTACAACAGCTTGTCCAATTGAGGATTGGGGGTCCGGAGCTGATACTGGACCGTAAGAGTGCAAAGCAGGGAATAACCCAGGATGGGGTGTCAGCGCATCACAGGGCACACGCACCCTTTACACCTACAGACAGTCTGCTAACTCCAATTCAATAAAACTCTGCATGTTATTAGATGCATGTTATTAGATAACATAGTAATTTATAGACAACTAAACAAGAAAATCGCAGTGGAAGGTATGAAGGTATGATTAAGTCACATGGCAAATTTCATCAGATTCAAAGATGGTGATGCAATAAAACTAAAAATGCTGCCATGATTAACCCATTGTTAATTACATTAATTTCAATGTACACCCATTACACAGACACTCTGGCCCAATACAACCAGAAAGGTAAGAGTCAGTAAGGCCAGGTACTAACAATGCAGTAACCACGCTACATCCATGGCCGCCACAGACAGAGGGTTACCCCCGCATGAAGCAAGGTCTTACTTCAGGGCTGTTACAGCCACGAGCCTCCCGTGTTTGGAACCTGCATTTCAAGTCAGGTTTTATTTTGCAGAAAAACACGCCAACGGCCTGCCACTCCTTGAACTCCACTTCTCAGACTCACCTGGATTACATTTGTAAACCTAAGCCTAAAGGCCTCCTTGCCATTGCTCAATAAAAAGGTGCTTCACTAAACCTCCCTACTCTGGGTGCAAAGAGCGTGCGCTACCTGACAGGTCTTCGTGATACCATCCCGAAATCCGACAGTGGATAAAAGCCTACTTGATTTCTCTCTATGAAAACAATAAGCGAAAAATGCATGATGTGCAGAAGAGAAAGACAAGTATGCTCCTGGCCGGGCTTGGGAAGGAAGAACGGAAAGGGCTCCCTTACAGGATACTGGCCTTCGCCTCCGGGCTTGACACAGCTCGTCGAAAACAATAGACCCGAATAGCACCTCAAGCCCTGGCGACCGTTTGAGCAGATCGCGCTTCCTGTAGGGCTGAAAACACGGCATCGAGTTCGCACGAGGCTCAAGGCGGACGCAGGGGTCGTGCAGATCGAGGGCCATTCCGCAACTCGCCCTTAAAAACCGCGTGCGCCAAAAAGAACACACTTCGCTGCTTTGGTACCCCCCATTCCATTGGTAAAAACCGCTCATGTAAACACCCCGTGGTTTATTACTTTGGTCCGTCCCAGCGGCACTCAGGAGAACTACAAAGAAACATAAGGGATCAGGGAACAGCTGGTGAATAAGAGAAAAACATCAGATACATGTGAGCCCCACGGACCCTTCCTGCAGGGGGGGGGGGGGCATATGTGTTGCTGACCTAGTTTACCAGCAATGGGGCCAGATTCTACACTCAGAAAACAGGTACATCCAGGAAACGTGAACTAGGACCTGCAATTTGGCCAGTATAGGATCTCCTTTTTCCACACAGATAGAGCTGTGTGCCAAAGCACCAAGCAGGAGCTTCTGACCGGTTTTAATTAAAAGTATTTTTGATGCCCGCAAATGCACTGCGGGTCCCAACATCCTACTGAAAGCAGCTGTCCCGGGAAGTCTAAAAAACAGAATCGCTGGCAAAAAGAATGCGCTCTCCATGTTTATGCACCCTTTAGTGAGGGAGGCAGCCAGCGGGATCCAGGGTTTCCGTGCTGTAAAACTAGCGAGAACCTTAAAGGCATGTGCCTCCGTTTGAATGCATCTGCTGCTCTTTTCCAACACTTGTGTATAAAAAAAAAAATAATAAAAAAATGGGACTGTTTAGCTGCCATGTTAACGCAGCGTTTTTTTTTTTTTTTTTTACCCATTTTTTAGGTTCGGTCCAGAGGAATGTTCAGCAATAGGAACAGCAACTGGCCGGTGATTTTATCCATGGCCAAATTCCAGACACAGTATTCAGAAATGAGGAAACGCAGCGATAAAGAAGTTTCTTCAGAGGCTCGACTAGGTTTAGGATTTGCAGAACGGAAGAGGTTTAGAAGAGCTCACACGGGCCATTTTGAATAGTTATACGAGCAGATGGTGAATTGATGACTTGGACTTCGACAGGACAAACAATTCAGCTACTTAATAAGACAGATCGAACATACTAGGTGATTACTGTGGCACATGTGGAACATTACTGTGTAGTGGGCTTGTACGTTCTGTACTCTGGACTGATATGGAACTCATCCAGACCAGCACATTCACTGGAAAGAAATGCTGTGAAGCTACCATTCTTGTAAGATAAAGTTTACCACTGTTAGGTTGGGAATTCTAGCAGGTTTAGTCAAAGGGTTGTCGGTGTATGATTAGTAGGCTTGGGTGATATGACGGAATTATGATATATCCTGGTATTATCCTGGTATTTCGAAATCCCAAAGGGATTATTTTTAATACCATCAAAAATACAGACGTTCCTCTTTTCATGCAAACATAGAGCGACGTGCAATCAGCCAGTTACACGTCTCGCTTTCCTTATGCCCATAAGTGTCCATTCTGTTTATTTGATTTTCATTTTACACTAAATATTTCTGTACATAATGTATGTGAACACAGTTAACGGAAACCATGAACTTGCAGCTGTTTTTTTTTTTTTTTTACTGATGGAAAATATAATAAATTTTCATTTCATTTTAGATTTGTAACATGGAAAATATCCAACAAATGAATTATTTGGAAGTAGAAAAATAATATGTAAAGGACTAATAAGTGGCTTGTTTTAGATTCCGATTGAGTTTTCACTGGTCTGTAAAGTATTGTTTAAATTGGTCTAACCTTTGCCCTTGTAAAATCATACTGATGAATAATATCAGTCATCATCTCTTTGGCTCCAAATCTGTTTCAGTATTGGACATATCTGTCATATTACATAACTGTCCTGTTAAATTCGTCACTGCTTGTCCCTGCAAAACGCTGCTCTTAGTCATCTTGAAAATGAATTTACCTGACGAACTGGAGAAACACCTGTTGCTGACAATCATCTAAACCAAAGCATTTTCCGTTGACACTAACTTAAAGGCTTTGTCTTCTAAAGTTTCTGGTGGTAGTTATAAGTGTCTATTGCCCAACAGCCTCAACTGTGTTTGATCTTGATAAAACATAATTCTGGGCAAACAAAAATAAAAAGCATCCTTTCCGATAAAAGCTGAGCCATGTACGTGACACAGTAAAAAGATGCATGTTATGTATTCTAGCATCTCGAAGAGTTGAATATTTTATGTTGACCAGTTCTCCTCGTCACTGAGTGCAGCAGCATTTTTGCATAAGTAATTTAAAAAATAATACATTTTACATGGCTGCAAGTCAAACTTTGATTTTCCTTTGCGCAGTTTCTTCAAGTAAAAGAAACCCAATAACTACATGAAAAGATGCAGCAATATTTGATTTGGTCAGTATATTATGTCTAAAATCTGCATCCAAAATTACTGGCCGGTAACTACGATGCCCGGCGGTATATGAAAAACCATGCCATTGTTTGTTCTATGATATCCAATTACGAATTTACAATTGATTTATCAGCCATTCAATCAAGCTGATTAAGCAGGTCTGCGACAGACTGTCAGAATGAGTGAGAACTGCTGAGCTCCGCGAGGTTAAGGGTCTGTCCTCTGGCGTTTCGTTGGAGAGCTTCTGCAGTCCAAAGTTCAGCAAAGCTGTAAATGCCCTCCACGTCATGGTGCCACAGGCCAGGATGGCGTACAACCGTGACCAACGCAACACCCACTGTGGACCGAGGCACGAAACAGACTACCTGTTAGCAAATGGCAGCCCTCACCAACCTGGCTCCAGCCATAAATGCTGTTAGTGCTATTTAACTAAATTGTTTTTTTTAGGAGCAAATCAGGCCACATAATTTGGAAATTAACCTATTCAAAGTGATATCAACCAACAGCATCCAGGTTGCAAAGGCCTCTTCCACCATCTTCTTTGCTCACAGCAGTAATGTTGTGTTGCGAAACACCAAAGCCCCCTCAAACTACAGGTATACAGTAAACACAGGATCCTTAACTACCAGCACCCAACCCCCACTCCCCCCCCAAATCTAGGTCTAATCAGTCCTCACCTTTCCCAGCCCTCTTCAGAATGGACCTTCCATCTCTAATGGTAACTTTTTACTATTAGAAAGCAATTTGCTTAAGGACCCTCCATCAGTCCCGCTGCTGTTGAATGTTTCTGAATTTCTCTCTTAGAAATGACTAAAACAAAATGCCGTTTAACAAAATTACACGGAGTCTACATAGGCTGTTTGCCTGACGGTGTGCACGCGGGGAGAGTAACTACAAAACTCCATAAACCAGTATATGCAGTTTTTTGTGTGTTTGCTTACAGATGTGGCATAAAACAGAGACACCTATCAAAGCAGGTGTGAAACCCTTACCTTCAAAACATAAGCGCAGAATCAACCGGACAAAAACATTCGAAATAATGGAGCAGAATGTAAGCATTATGGAAGCATGATGACCACCATCAACCTGGGCAACGTCATAATTACTGCTGTTACTAAAGTGCCCGAGAATTACATTTAGTTATGTGACTGGTTGTCCAAATCAGTACTAATTTAGTACAAATCAGTCACCCGCTGCGCCATCAGTCAGTTTAACTGGTTTAATCCCCAACAACAAAATCGCAACTTATAACAAAAGCGGCGTGTCTAGTGAAATTACTCATTCATCTACCATCGAAATGTTTGGGTTCTTCTCCATTAAACGAAAACATAAGACTCACGTTCACTAGAACAGCGATCGTAAACGCGGTCGGGCAGCTAACTAGCTAACTCGCACGTCCATAAGGATCATTTCCAGCCGTCAGTGAGGTGGGCAGTAAGGGTTACTTACGATGATCTCCCGGACCCGGTCGTGGAATATCTGCTCCCTGACTGACACGTCGTCTGCTTCCATCCTCGGACAATCATATCGTGTGAAGGAGAGAGTGATTAAACTACAGGGAAGACACGGGAGGCTGATCAAAAGGCCATCCAGCCGTTTGCGCCGAAGCTAGCGGACCGCTAACGCGCTTCCAGCGGTTGTGGGCTGACTGGGGGTTTTCAAAAATGCTTCTCACAATATTACAGGCGGTGGGGGCGGGGCGAGGGTGGGGCGGGGGCGGCGTTTGGGAAAGATCAGGGCGTGGCATTATATAAAGACTAAGAGGAATAAACGCGGCCAATCTGTGACGTACGTCAAAATTGGGTGTGGCCAGATGGTGGTATGGGCGGGGCTTAGAAAATAAAGAAATTAAAATTATATTCATGATTTGAAGGAAGTTGAGATATTAATATTTTGATTGAATGTATCTTTAGAAATTATGTACAGCAGAACCTTATGTGAAAAATGCAACTTTATATATAATGATGCATAAAATAAAGTTAAAAAGCAAAATAGCTTAATTTGAACAGTAATATTGATGTTGTGCTACTATTATCTTAAAACTTTGAAATACTTTGCTGTCAGTCGTGTACAGAGTAGATGTGTGTCTGGTCTTACTGAAAACCGCACAAGGGAATCCAGTCAAGATCATGAAGGGTTGTCGATTGTTAGGGTTGTGATTCGTGGTGTTACCTTGTTTATTCCAGTGAAAAATACTGAAATGGGCTTTATTACTGGCTGGGCTATTGCAGTTACTATTTTCAAACCAGTAAAAAAAAATGTATTCTGTTTCTTATCCACCGTTTGACAATAGGACTGTTTAATCGTTAGAGGAACTAGCTAACGGGGTGGAAGCATTCGAGTGTTAACGTGTGCAGTTTACAATTAAGATACAAAGTCCACATGCAGTGAAAACGTAATCTCAGGAACGTTTACGGCGAGTTGGAGGTAAGCTTTAATACTATATATTACTCTGTATGTATACTATGAATGTCTCTATATATATATGTGTGTGTATATATATATATATATATATATATATATATATATATAGTGAGAGAGAGAGAGAGTTGTATTTCATCAAATGTTGAGATAGCATGTACAGAGCTTGTATGGTGATTAGAGAGAGTCTACATTGCGATCTGTAAGTTTATTCAAAAGGACTAACTCTGTGTACTCCCCTGCTGAAAAAATCATTAATAAATATTCCCAATGGGAACTGGGCTAGTAATTTCCATCAGTTCCTTCCATCAGGTTGAATTAACATTTTCATCAGGATTTAAAGGTTCTTACTGGTCTAAGTCACCATTATAAACTACTAGGAAAATATTAAATACCAGAATAAACCAGCAGAAATGCTTAATGGTTTCTAATTAATTTTTCAGCAGGAGTGAACTTCATTATCCCCTTTAATTCAACAATACGACAGAAGTAATAAAAAATAAAATAAGCAGAATTCGGTGACCAGAATCCAGATGACAAGAAAAAAATGGTTATAATTCACTGGTCAGGCATATGTAGTGATTTATACAATGATTTGTACCGTACCAATATGTAAATACATATTATAAGCGTGATCACTACCATAATGGGATGACAGCCAGCACTGTACAGCAGAACCTTATTTCAAACCATTAAAATAAGCCATTTAAATTATTGTAAACCAGTACTAACCATCAAATCCTTACATATTTTTACATATTAAATCACATTTGTTATTTATCTCTAAAAATACGTAGAGCCATATTTAGTACAGAATATAATATATTTACTTATATTAAGTCATATTCATTGTTGCGGATGTGGTTTGCATTTTCACACGGGTTTCTGTCTGCAGAAGACAGCAGTTAGACTCACTGGTTCCTCTTACTTGATCATAGAGGATGCGTATGTGTGTATGAATGTGATCTAGGGTCAGCTGGTATCCTATCCAGGGAGAACAGCAGGGTCGTATAGGATATCAACCTTATAATGCCCCCCCCCCCCCCCCCCATGGTCCTGGCTAGGATAAACATGAATTGATAGACTATTACACAACTTAATTTGCAATGCTCCAAAAATAAACAGGTCTTCTATATTTCAACCAACTATCTTAAGCAGGGTCACAGAGCATTATTATTAATATTCAAGCAATAATTATTGTAACTTAGATTCTAGGCTAGATTCGAGACGTCTTTGTGTGAATAATGATATTTTTCCTCTGCACTACAGGAAACAGAGAAGCTCACTGGCAAGCATGGGACTGGCTCTGTAAATGAACGACAACCATTCTGCCATTGGCTGCTGACTCCTTTATGGCCAAAGGACTGCTCATCACATATGCATTATGGGTAATGGGCGGCCCCCTGGGGCTTCACCACCTGTATTTGGGGAGGGATAGCCACGCTTTGCTCTGGCTACTCACCCTGGGAGGCTTCGGAGTGGGATGGCTGAGGGAGGTCTTCCGCCTTCCTGCTTACGTCAGTGAAGTAAACCGCGAGGGGGCCAGGGATGGTGCGAGACACCGTAACTCCCACCCCCCCCCAATAAGCCCCGTCCGATTCGCTGGCCAGGTCTGCGTGGGGATCTACTTTGGTACGGTGGCCCTGATCACCCTGAACTCCCTCCACTTCTTCTACCTTTTGGTGTTGCCGCTTTGCGTGGGCGCCGGGGTGCACCTGGTGTCCTGCGTTGGCAGAGAGACGTCGGACCTGCAGAAGACCCTCACCACCTGCGTCATGACATCCCCGCTGTTTTACGGGAGCAAGCTCTCGCCCTTGCCCATCAGCCTGGCCGCCAGTATCACCGCCAGCCGGCATCGCAGGTTCAAAGAGCCTCGCGCAGCAGGCGCCCCACCTGAGCCGCTCGGTACGCTCTAACCCCGCTCCCGCTTCTCTGCCCCATGTGACCAAAAACCCAGCTTTAATTTATAATTTGCTACTGGGACCTGATGCAATGCCACTTCATAAAAACAATAATAATACATCCATCACACTGTTTATTATGGGGCAGTGGTGGCCTAATGGACAGATAGGGAAGCGCACTTGTGACTGAAAGGTTGCTGGTTTGGATCCCCAACCAACAAAGTACCACTGATGCACCCTGTGCAAGGCACTGGTTCTTGGGCCCTGAATTAGCTGACTCCTGCAATGTCACATGTAAATACGCAAGACACATTTTGCTCTATTATCAAAATCTCTCATTAAGCCACAATAAAAGCAAATAATAGAGTTATATTCTTTTTTGTGGCTCATATACTTCTTATTATTTATCACTAACCCATCTCTATGTACAATTTGCCTAGGTCCACGTCTGTACCGCCTGGGTCTTGCCTGGCTGGCCTTCTCTGCACCGTTGGGATACTGCGTCTTTCACAACACGACCGCCACCCTCGGCTCCCTGCTGCGCTGCGTCTCAGCCATTCTGGATGCGCTGTGGTTCTTCCCCTGGATCCAGGGGGTGCTGGAATACTTCCTGTTGCTTCCGTACAAGGTGCTGCGTGCTCTGACGGGAGCCGGGCTCCCAGAGGAAAGCTGGAAGAAGGTGCTGGAGGTCTTGCTTAGAGAGTACAGCCAGAGAGAGAAAGAGGCAATGCAGGTGAATCTGAGTATATGTGGGAGGCTCTGGAATGTCAGGGCTGACGTAATCCACACATACATTTGTACAGTCTTGCATCTATTTATATAATCCTGTCAGCATGTGGAGGAAACCTTTCATTTTCCACACTAGACATGCCATTGACTTGAATTGATTCATCAAAGATATGTAACAGACTAAGTTCAAGTTTGGATCAAAATATCTGCTTCGTAAAGTAAGAAACAGCAAACGTATCCTCTGTATATACTTATTCCAGTGTTAGAGCATGTAGATGCCAAAGGCTGACTCGAGCAAATAATCCTGTAATTTATGCTTTTGTCCATATTTCAAAACTGCTTCTCCAACATTGCAGCCTTTGACATATCCTGGGAAATACGTCTAAACCGCATCTTTGGACTATGGGAGGAGAGTGGAACACCACACAGGAGAAAAAACAAATCTGTAACAGACCCAACTGTGGCACAAGGCCACAGCGCCACCTGCTGAGCAACCAAAGTGCTGCAGTTTCAAAGAGGTGTGCTGCTCTGTTAACTTTTTGCAAAACTCCACTGATGTTTTAGGTCTTGTTGGTGAGCGAAGGGGCCTCCGTGGAGCAGATCACACGCAGTTACAGGGAGCTGGTGAAGGTGTGGCACCCAGATCACAACCCCAGGCAGATGACTGAAGCCCAGCAGATGTTCATTAGGATCCAGGAGGCTTATGAGACACTGATGCAACGACACAAGAAAACCCAACAAGAATAGAGTTTTAGGTACCACTTTACAATAAGGCTCCCTTTTGCCGCTTCTAAATGGTAGTAACTCATTCATAAAAAGAAACTTGTTTAAAATTGTCTATTAATAATTTACAAAGTGTTACAACCTAATTAATAACCAGATTATAAACCATTCATAAACTCTTTATATGAGTATAGTCTTATTGTAAAGTGGTACTGAGTTTTACAGTGTTAATTAAATGTAGGGACTCACTAATCCTGGCAGGCTGATGCACAAAGGTGCAGAAATGTAAAATGAACAACACACTGACAAATTGCACATTTCTTTTTATGATGCTAAAACTGGTTATTCAAATAAAATTATTTTAGCAATTATTGTGGCGTTAACATTTGTTTTCACCCGTGTAATAGAACAGGTAAATGGAGTATAAAAGCTACACCGATATCACTGGTAATATTGGCAAATTGGCGAAAACATATTACAAGGATAAAGAAGAAGAAATAAACTATTCATTGAAGAAAATTGTGAGTTGAATGTGTCATGTTAATATAAAATACAGCTCAATAACCTTTTTGGGTAAAAAAACTTTCCTAGTCATAGATCATATTTAACTTGGAAAATCTGTATTTCATTTGCTGACTTTTCCATTTTTGTGAGTGTGTGTATGTCTGTTTTCATAAAGATACCTTGTCACTGAACGTAGAATAGTGGACGGATATCATGGGAATTTATAGCTGCGGTGCCCCATTTCAGGCTCATCACAGTGTAGTCAGTGCTCCCACCTACTAGACACACATTAACATAAATTTGCAGTTGGTTTTTGCCTTTAGAATATTCTTGCATTTATACATTTTCAAAAATCTACAGCCAAAAAAAGAACCATTTTTAATAATTAAAAACCATCCCTTAAATAGCAAATCCTATTAAAACGCATTTTGTAAAATTAAAACATATTGTTGATTTACACAAGGTATTAAGCAATT
>JAODKE010000114.1:8060156-8088949 GCA_026779605.1 Mormyrus hasselquistii | reverse complement strand
AAAGCTCTTCGTCTGGCAGACCTGCGTGTCAAAGGTGGCTGCAGGGAGACAGACTGTGGGAACAGCCGGTCAGCCTCCTACCGTCCCCTGTGCCCCAACCAGAGGGGCTGCCATCAATCCAAGCCTCCCGTAGAAAAAAAACCCCGAGCCCACCCCCCCCAGCCACCGACTCACACCCTTTCCCCAATAATCCACGGAAGCAATTTCATCTCTACTCGGGTGGTGTCCCATTGTCACCGGCCCCTTCAATCTTTCCTAATTAACTCTCGCTTTGTCCTGTATCCGAGCTCCAGGACTCATCTCTCCTACATTCCAATCAAGGCTGGTCCCTGCACTCCCAGGCCACACCCAACCCCTAATCCCAATACCCCCCTGTCCCCCCCGCCCCCGTCGCCCCCATGCCACCCCCCCCCACAAAAAAATCCCTCAGCATTTTTTCAACCTGCCGATCACCTACCAGAGTTAGGTAGGGGCATTAACTCTGGGTTTTTTTTTTTTTTTGAAAAGAGAGAGCATGGGGGGGGTGTAAGAGAGGGGGTGGCAGAAAGTGACTCCAACCCAGACAATTAGAACAATGGCGCAGGCCGGTGGGGGGCTAACTCGCAGCGTCACGCCTGGACGGTGGGGTATTTTGTCGGTTTAATGAATTGTCCGTCAGGCCTGGGCCTCATAGCAGGCCGTGTGGGGAGGGGCCAGCGGGGGCCCAGACACTAAGTCAGTATTTATTACACTGCCTTTGTCACTAATTGAGCTAATTATCACTGACTCCTTGGCACTCCCACAAGGATGGATCCCCGCCTCTCTGTCCCGCCTCTCACTCCTGAGAATTCAACCGTGTCTCTCTCTCTCTCTCTCTCCCTCTCCCTTTTTTGGCATTCCAACTCTCCAGTTTTTCCTTTTTTGGGGCTCACTCTATTTTTCTCCTCTGTATTATTCCTCTTTCCATATTCCTCTCATATCTATCCATTATCTTGGACTCGTCTCCACAGCCCCTCTCTGATTCTGCCCAGTCCACTTTCCCTTCCCTTCTCTCTCTCTCTCTGTCTCTCTTTCAGCACCGAGTACTTAGACGCAAAATAACACACCTTCACTTAATATCAAATCCAATGTGCTTTCGGCCCTGGAGCCTACAGTAACTGTGTACGTTATACGTCATACATCTCGTGCTCTCTATCTCTGTCGTTTTTCCCTTTACAACAATCGCTTCCTCTCTTTCTTGAGCCTTTTGCCTCCATGCCTTCCCTTGTCCTGGCTGTTTACATGTTGTCACCACTCTCTCCCTGTCCGTCCGTTCCGAATCGCTTATCTCTCTACGTGGTCCTGCTGTTTCTCAGTCTCTTTCTCTCCTCTCTTCTTCACCTCAGCTACCATCTCTTCTTTTCCCCTTTGCCGCGTCCCTTCTCCTCGAACCTCTCCCTAATCTTTTCTTTCCTAGTCTGCTCCCCATCCTCCCCTCGGCCCGGCAGTGCCGGATTCTCGTGGGGGTGGGTGCTAACTCCTCACGGTCTGTGTGGCGGTGTGGCTGATTGACCCCCTGCGCTCCTCTGGCCAGTCACGACCGGCTGCGGGTACCAGGGCTGTGCGCCTCCAGACAGCCGTGGTCTGAACCGTCTGCCAGGAAGCCAGGAGAGAGGAGCCATTCATTACTGCATTTATTCCTCTTTTTATTTTTTCTTTCCGGCATTAAGCAAATGAAGTGAAACACTTAGCACCGTAAAATCCGCACAGCGGGACTTGAATGTGTGTCGGCATCCAGGATCGCTGCCCCTCAGAATTAGACGCGGGACAGTGGGGTTATGGGTAGGAATGCGGCTGTGGAGAGGACAGGGCTGCTGGCTGGATGCATGTTCAGGAGTGACATTGAGGTGTCAGAAATGATGAGGACAGGAGCAGATGCCGAATAAAAATACAAACAGAGAAGCCAGTAATGAAATGCTGTGATTAAGTAGAATTAAAGACAACAGCTTAATTGAAAATATAACCTTTATTGATCTATAATACTATAAGAAATACAACCTTTTAAAACTAAATCTATTAACAAGAAAATGTTTAACAAATTACATTTTTTTTCACTGCTCTGAACTATAGCTATATAGACATTCATAATAAATATCTTATGTACAGAAATGGTAATTATATCCAGAGTGACAGAGGTGAACAAGGAAGCAGTGATGTGAACATTATCTGAAAGTACCTGAAATGTCCCTCAGTCACCGTATCCCACCCTGCTCAAAACAATGTTTCAAGAAATGCAGAAAAGATCCAGAAACATCAAATCAGCAAAATGCACATGATCAAATGGACCCATCAGTGATTCAGATTTTATCTTAATGATCTCTTAATGAATCGCTATGAGGATGTTTCGTTGGTAAATTACTGCTTTTGTTGAGCTTAGCCGCAGCATAAATATGTATTTACAACATCTGATTTGCAGTATGGTATACAGACGTCAGTCCACTGCACCAGCCTGGCCGACAGCCGGCCCACCGGCCCACAGGAATCCTGGGACAGCCAGAGACATTTAGCATAAAATGCTACCTATTGCACCATGATGGAGGCAATCGGCAAGGGAAAACATCTGAAGAATGTCTGATCGACCTGCTTCGTCAAAAACTGTCAGCGCTGAATTCCAAACATGAACATGGTCTCGTCATAGTCCCTGCATACATACACAGGTTAGAATACCTAGACATAATTTTTAATTAAACCATTAATTGCTATATTTGCACTAGTTTGTCTTATCGGACTAAACTAAATTGCTGGAAGGGGAAAGCCATCACCAATCTGTGTCATACTGCAAACTGCGGCAAAATCATGGGTGAAACAAACAAGATTAAAACTTAGTCAAAATAGAGGGAAAATGAAAGTAGGAAATCATACATAGCTGGCTCAGGCCCACAGCTTATCACAGCATTCGAGAAGCGGCGGCCTAATGCGCCCGCTGATTTTTTTCTCGCATGTTTTTTATGCGAGACGTCTATCTGCAGCAAAGGAAAACAACATGCAGAGACATTCGCGAATAACCACTGTGCGTAAAGAGTTTTTCAACATTTTATGAGAAACCATGCTTGTGGTTCTATGGCCACAAAAACATCTGTCAGGAGACGTGTCCGTGGGAGGGATGGAAGGATCTTTAAAATTCTGTGCTGTCTAAGAAGGAGAAAACAAAGAATCTAAGAGCTACATTTTACAGACTTGTCCTTCTGACTATTTTACATGCCGGTGCTTTTCTCTGACTTTGTTTCTGCTCGTAAGTCCTTCAGGTCCTTTCTGTCCTTCAAATCCATGCCCTCTCAATAAGTCGTATTCTTCCTCATAATGCCTCAACACTATGTCTCTTGTTGCTATCACTCGCATTGAATGGAACCCATGCATTCTACAAAAAAAAGAACTAAAGAAGTACTTACACCATGGATTAAAATTCAGGGGTGAGGCATATCGCCCCCCCCGCACTATCAGAGGTTTTGTCATTTATACCCTTCCCTCCAGGTGAGTGCTCTGTGACATGTGACCCCCTCCCCCCCACAACTGATAAGAGTGCTGGTCCTCAGAATGTAGTCTCATCCACCCCCCGATCACTTTCCATATCACCCCTCTTCTCCTCCCAATACACCCTGCCTCCTCCTTTGTTACCCTCCTCATTCCATCGCTCCTCCCTTTAAAGCTCTGTCTCTCTCCACACCAACCTGCCCTACCTTCCCAGTCCCCTCTGCCCCGGATCTGCCCTCCCCGAGCCACACAGCACGCCTCACAGCCCCACTTAGAGACACTGGTGCAGAGTGCGCGTACTGGTGCAGTTCAGGCAGCTGACATGACAGCACCAGTGGAAGGTGCAGTGGCACCTTTCCGTCACCCTCTCGGTCCGTGTCCTGTAGCCCCGCCCACAGCAGAGCAGCTCGCACCCATCCAGCGCGGGTGACGAGCTGTTGCAGCTACGCCCAGATGTGCCCAGAGTGCCCATCTTGCCGTTGTACGAGCAGAAGTTGGGGGACTTCTCGAAGTAAACCAGATCACGAGCAGAGGGCGGTTTGTGGGCCGGGTTCTCGGGCTGCAGGTGCCGTGGGTCGGCCCGGTGTGATGCCCGGTTGCTGCCCTTATTGGCATAGACCACCCGCGAGGCTCCGTCGAAGCGGTCCTTCAGGAAGTCTCCCACCGCCCGGAAGCTGGGAAGCCTCATCCAGCATGTCCTCACAGTGCAGGACCCTGACATGCCGTGGCATTTACACTCCTGCTGCATCTCTGAGGACACGGTCTGGGGTGGGAAGGGGGCAAAGTGTACAGAGGGACAGGCATCAGTCATCCAGAATCATGTCTGCACACAACACATACAAATTGACTGGGCGGGATTCTGCTTCTCAAACTTCACCCAGTCGAAACAATGCAATTCAGCTTTGACTAGGTGATGGACAGGCAAGTTCTGCCTTGACTCTGTGCTAAAGATGAGGGTTAAGAGGCAGGGAATATGAATGGCAGCAAGGAAACAAGGCAGGTTCTATTATAAAGGAGGGCCTGTACTAGAATAGCACAGAACATGTCTGTAGTTCTCTCACCATTCTCCCTGCTTCATTGTTGTGCAGATTTGTGAGGTAGCGGAGGTCTCTACCCCTCTCACTGGAGTCAACGAACTCCCGGCTGAAGAGCCTGCCAAAGTCCACATTGTCGCTACAGCCGCCCCAGTGCCAGTCTGGCCCACCGGGGCCTCGGCGCCGATAATCACAGGTGCAGGATTCAATAGCTCCCTCAGAGCAGGAACGGGCTACCGCATGAGTGACCCCTGCACTTGTAATGGCAAACACAAATGCAGTTTCCCTGCAACCTGTCACAGAAGCACAGATTAAGTTAAGCACCTCAGATGGGACACGCTTTTCGTAAGTGTTAATGAATAGATTATGCCATGGCAACCAACAAAAATTAAGGCAATATTTAAAACAAAACAGCAGAGGGCACATAAAGGCTTCTCCATTCTGTAAACGAGAACAACTTGCCCTTTAAAGGACATTATGATTATCTCTGCTCTGCGAGGGGCGAGAGAGACTAACCGCGGTTGACAATTTTGCCGAAGATTGTGGGACTGTGGGTGGTCGGGCAGTTCCAGCGGCGGTTGCGGAACTGCCACTTGCACTCCTTTATGGCCGAGTGCAAGCCGGCCGCGATGGCATGCAGAATGCCGGGGTTCTGCCGAATGAGGCGCCGCTGACGGCGGCTCAACAGCGCCAGGCTCGGGTCCAAGACCAGCTGCACGCTCTTTGAATTGGTAAGGAGATTGGCGGAGGAAGCCACGTTTACGATGCCCCTAAAGCAGACGGGAAAACAAGAGATAGATTAGTGTGGGTGAAGATGATTCGGGGAAAATATTTTGTTTAAAATAATAATAAATAATAAATAATCAAAATGCTTATTTTTATAGCCTCTCAAGAACTATAGTTGCGTGACTTATAAATAAGTCGTAAGATAATTGATAAATGATAGAGATAAATGATGGGATTCACTTAAAGGCCTTAGGGGAAATAACTATACATTTCACATGCAAAAAAAAAAAGTTGCCTGTAGTGACATATTTTTTTTAAAAAAATAGGCTAACTTAATATACTTTTTATTTTTAAAATAGGTCAATTTAGAAACATTTAATTTCTCGTTACGGGTGATTGGCAAAAGAAAATAAGATACATGATTTTTTCTTAATAATGTTTTTCTTACTATTCTACTGCAAGATATCTGTTTTTGCAGGCCGACACAGTCGCGTTAAGGAACGTTTCATTACGTTTCATTAATTCGGCGTTGGTCAGCAGGTGCCTTTACCCAGATCGACGTAACCTGACGTAGTTTCACTTAAACTATTGATACGGCTCTACATGTCTGACTGACGGGCTGCCAAATGCCAGTAACATAAAACAGGAACATTGATGTCTCCCGATAGTTATGTTAATGTATTTTTGTGCGTGTTTTCTCTTTATTTATTACGTGATGCGAAAGTGTAGGCCTATTAAATCACTATGGAAGGCCAAACTCAAGTAGCTAAACCTGTTAAGCACACCGTTAAGTAAACAGTGGCAAAAATGCCTCGTTACGGCTTTCGGACTGCAAAGACTGTAGCTACCAGGATCATCACTGATAATCGCATAGCATACAGCTGTATCAGAGCCAAAAATTAAAAATCATACACAAAACGAAAGTCTACATGATGTTCTATTTCTATATTTCGATGACAGTTCTGTATACTTAAAACTAATATAGGCCTACCGGTGGCATGTTTACCGATGTTCCTCGTCTTTTCACGCCGTCTCTGATATTCATGGTAAAAATTCGAGAAATTCAGTCGCATAATTGTAATGTTTACTGCTTACTTAAAAATCCAAAACTGACTTACATGCCTAACCAGTCTTTGAAGGCCACGATATAACCTTTCTACTATGATACAGGCAAATGGTTTTAATGCAGATTTTTCTGCATGTATTCTAATGTCGTATTTCAATTAATCGGAATCTTCAGATCATCACCAATTTCAGCTCAATTTGTAAATTATTAACAAGGCACTGTCAGATGAACCAGTTATATTCATACACTTCTGTTGAAAATCTTCTGCGTATTACGTGGATAACCCTGAACGCGACCTAGAATGGAATTGCTCACAGCTATAAAATAAATCCACATTTAATTTATCCCACATTGGACTGAAAAATTCTGTCCCGTGTTCAAGCCACACTGTCAAAATGACAGGGGAGGGAAAAAAGAGAGAAAGACAGAGCGCGAGAAGGAAAGAGAATTAATTCACAAAGGAATTGCACAGCTGTTATAAATAAATAAACACATGGAGGTTAAATAAAGAGGCTTTTTTAAAAATGGAACAGTATATTCTTGCCTTACAGTATATGACTACAGCGTATTGTTGAATTTCGTATATGTCATCTTCGCTGCTATTAAGCCTGCGGTGCAACTGATTTAGATAAATTACTAATTTATATCTAAAAAAAATCATTGATATAATCTGGCGGCAAACTTGATAAATAATGTGAAGTGACAAACGTTGGCATCAATTGAGCGTCCTTGTAATTTATTGAGCATCTTAGCATAGGCCAGTGATCACAAGGTTTCTCATTCGCTAGACTGACATCCCTCGTGATCCTCTGGTCGCCATCAGTTATCTTATAAAGCTGCTATATAATCAACTCACCACACTGTTTTAGATATTGGCTCATGAGCATATATTTGCAGTTGTTTTGCTGTAATCGCTCAATGTTCTTACCACTTGTGTACACTTGGCTAAACTTAACCAAACACGATTATTACGTGTAAAGTTTCAATTTATTAACTACAAACTATGCATCAGTGTGCAGTTTTAATTTTGTATTTGTGCTATATATAGCCTACCGTTTGTAAATTCCCATAGAATAGAGGTATCCTATAGCTTAACTCAAATGGTTAATTGGCAATTTCAGACAAAAAAGAAAGCATCAATAGAGAACAAGCAAAATAACAATTTTGATACCCATTGATGAATTGCAAATACAATCAAGGTGTTTACCTACCGTTTTGACTAATTCTTACCATTATGGCACTAGGACAATATCCACACGAGAGCGTACTTAGTAAACAGTAATGGTTGGTTAGGAGTTATCATTTGACTTATTAACTGAACTCACCACCATCGGCCGCTATTGTTGACCGCCCCTGTGCCAGGGAGCGAGGACACCAGCAGGATGGATGCTGCTTTCACGCCCAAAATCAAAGCGAGGATCCGCATTGTGTCTCCGAAAAGCTTTTATAAAATCAGACTTTATGTATACCAGATAAGTGAACGTTTTAAAAAGAATTATATAGTTAACGTAATTATGAACAATTCTCAACGCCCCCTACAAAAATAATTAACATAAAAATGTAAACATTGGAATAAAAATATCAAAGTGTAATTTATGTCTTCATAACTGATGTCTGTCTTCTGAGAAACAGAACACTCGTTATTAAATAAACTACAACAACCTATTTACTTTATCTAATAATTCATTCAGAGGTGAGAATTTGATACCACAGTAGTAAAATAAGCTGAAAGAGTTCCCTTTCAGACTCGAATTATGCTTTTTCTTTTTCGTTTCCTATCCGTTTCAAAACGTTCAAAATCTGTAGTTGACGCTTGGCAGGGAACTGGAAATCGTAAATGCTTATCCATAAATCACAAACGCATATCCGTGAACCTATACTTTCCGTGGTTCGCACTATTACGCTACACTCGTCGTAACAGGTAATCGTCAGCTCACTAGTCGGCTCTTATAAATAACGCAAAACAAAACAAAACAAAACGAAATCTCGAATGAGAAAGCCACTCGTATTTGAATATAATTGCTCTTTAACAGAACTATCAGTCTGATGTTGGCTGCTGTGCTGTCCCCGTTGAGGATGCTGCTGCTGCTGTCTTCTTCACTCTCTCTGTCTCAGTGATGCTCTGCAGAGCGCATTGAGCGCGTGGGACAGTCCAGCAGACTTGATCCCCTGGATGACTGATAGGCGACACATTCTTCACTTATTGAGCGCAACAAGAGGAATAAAAAAGGGATTTGCTGCTCTCATCTCCCTGTTTTTTCCTACTCCTTTTGAATGGGATTGTAGAAGGGATAGGTTAATTCCCTTCATAGAGCGCAACGAATAAAGAAAGCAAATCTGGACAACGCGCATTAGAAAACAAATGAAACCTATGGAAACTTCTAAATACATTGTGCGTATCATGGATAATATTTAAATGGGAACATGTTGCAATGATTGAATTCCTTTTAGTCCTCGATAAATATGTCCGATACACAAAAAAGCTTATTGCCTCTGTTCATCTGTCCTGCATGGATCTTCTTGAATTCTGTCTTTAGGAAACTATAGATTATAGTTAGCAGTGGGTGTGCACGATCAGACTAATTCCAAAATGGAATCGTAACTGCGGGGACTGCAGAAACATGTATGTGCGCCCTTTGAATTGTTTCCCTTATTATTCCTTAAAGGAATCTTTTATTAATCGATAGCATATTGCATTACTACATTCCGTCTTCCCCTTGCGCTCACGCATAAACATCGACAATCGCACATTCATATTCAGATTTTTTAATTGTGAATTATAATATCCAGTAATGTTGGTGGCAAACTTGGTTTGTAATCGTATCACGCGTTCTTATTGTATCATGTCTTTCCCATAGTCGAGCACATCAGTTAAGCACACTGTAGATATTTCTAAACAAGCAAACGACGCAGAATGTTATTGGTTTGTAAACAGCAATCGTTGTCCCTTGTTACACGTACATATATCGTTATTCGAAATGTATGTGAATTTAAAACTTTGACCGTAAGTGTCCACTGTTTCTATGCTGCGATGTGACACCTTGGAAGAGATAAAGAGGAACTCGGGGGGAAAAGCCACATCTGGCTCACAGACCTCCCTCAGCGCATCTGGGCAGTGATTTCCCAGTATAAACCCAACCGCCCAATATATCTTCTTCAAGAGAAATATTATCTTCCTCGTGAAAAATAAAATGCTTAATTCATTCATATGAGGGTAATAGAAATCCGTAAGGGAATAATTTGAGCCTGAGTAAAATTTGAATAGCGTGCCATGCACAAATGTTTTAGGTAGATTTAACAAGTATCACTTTTCTTTTGGAGCTCGACTGGAGCTGGTGAAAAAAAAGATTGCTATACTGTCACTCCATGTCACACAAATACACATACACGCACGCGCAAATGGTGTAGTTCTCATGAAGCTTAGGCACATGGTTAAACGTAGGAAGTGCGCTTTTGTCCGTGGTATTTAATGACTGTTGTTCTCCGCTTACTCGCCGGCTCTTGAAAGTACGCAAACGGGTTTCCTGGAGAAGTCATGCGGCACGGAGCAGATTAGAATGGCAATCCGGTTAAAGGGCCGCCTTTTAAACACAAATCAACTTCAAATCACTTTTAAGCCACTTAGATATACACGCCAAGGCAGCATGCTAATGCACTTTTCATTGCCAAAGGTCTCAAAGAACGGGGTGGAGATTAGAGAAAAACTGCTTGTCCGAATGTGAGCGGTGGTTATGGGGGTGTTTTTTAACTTAATTTTATTAAACTTCGTTGCCAGTCCAGTCCTCTGACTCCCTCTTTTTAGGAATTGCTGGAGGGAGAGCCGAAAGTGGGTTAAGCCCGTCATAACAAGTTGAAACAAAGCAAGATTTTTTTTTCATAGGACAGTAGCAATTCAGGAGGGTCACTGAAAGATGGCGAAGGGACAAAAGTAGGCTATCTGACATAAAGATGGAAATATGCGACAGCAAAATAACATTTTGAGGAGTAGGAATTACTTCAAAATTAAGAGTGATGTTCTCCTTACAATATGTTCACTGGCAAATATCAGCCATCTGAAGCGCTCCCCCTACTGGGGGAACAGAAATTAAACGTACAGAGTATTTGAGCTATTGTCAGTAATTTGATAAACTGACATGTCAGAAATTATTTATAGATTTTGTTGTACATCAGTGTTTGGAGTGGCAAGGTCATCCACAAGTGGACGTGTTCCTCAGCCGGAGAATATGAGGAAAGTCACTCACTCACCTTTGCCGCTAACAAATGCATGAATGTATGCCTCTGGGAAATTCTACACTGGCCTGGGGTGTTGCACCCACTGAAAACTTGAAATAGTCTTCTTTATGAGTTTTATCCCAGTACAAAAGCCTTGAGGTATCCAACAAAAAAGCGACTTCGTTCCTTACCCTGTCACGCATTACCAGCCTGAGAGGAATGTTATGCTAGAGCTGCAGGAGCCCCTTGGATGACACACAAACATAAGGCCATCATTATACTCGGGGACTACCGCCTCCAGGCACTTAAATAGGACTGGGAATGTGTAAAAGTTTCCTCGTTGGCGTAAAACAAATTTTTGCATCAGAAGTGCTATAATAAATGGAAACTGGAACAGGGATCCAGAAAGAGGTCTCGAAGATTTCACTTCTCTAATTCTATATCACTGCAGGGTATGTCGACTTTGCCCCCCTCCGTCATACAGAAAGCGAAGCCTACAGCCACACCCCCTCAAGTTTATGAAATTCTGATGAGTTGACAGATGACAGGATCAGTACGCTAATCATTCAGAATCGTGTCAGCTTTGTATGAAAGTGAGGACAGGAAGGGGGGAAATCAAGCCGAAGGCTATCGTCTGCATTTTCACACGGACAAGAATGTTCTCGAAGTCTGGATGAGCGGGGTAAATTCACAAGTTAACGGCGAGCTGTTTCAGACTAGGCAGACGGAGATAGCTGACGTAATTTTAATTATGTTCAAGTTTAGTGGCTTTCCGTTTTCTTTAAAACGATACTGATATTAGCAGTTTTGCATGCTGTGTGTCACTAGCTGTCTTCAGCGTTAATTCAACGTAATTTGCAAGCTCCTTCAGATGGAGTGCTCTATTTCAATATACATTTTTTTTTGATCGATTAACTTGTGGAAGGTCTTATGATGAACTTGTAGATATGATACCGGATAATATCACTACTACGTGGCAATTTAACATAGACCCTTTAAATTGTTTCCCTTTCGGCATTAGTCTCAGTCACAACGTAGGGAAACTTGCTCTAGTCCTCCGCTGCTTTATAACTCTATAATGTTAAAACAAAAATGAAGATGGCAACGGCGACGTCATGTACATTTTACAAAACGAATAAGCATGGATTTGCTTTAAGATGCTGGAAACATTGAAAACTCCGTTTTAAAGAGTAAAGCCGTTCTTTTTGTGAAAAGAATATTATTTGAATGTTGTTTTTAATGCTCTTAAACGTTTCGATGACTAAACATATTGTGGGTGAAAGTATGTCGATAAAAGAATAAAATAGAAAATCGGCTCGGTGAGGAGGAGGTGGTGGCAGGACTGGGGGGCACAGAGGTGGGGGGTAACAGATGACCACGCGCCCAGACTGGGTATTGTTCCAACGCCTCGAGGATAAGCGCGCGCTTGCCTGCTGCTGCCTCCCTGTCGTGGACTGAAACTTTGGAGCTCTCCTGCTCTTATTCTTTTATTCAAATGCCCATCTTTTCGCCTACACCACATGCCACTATTGACCTTTTATGCTTCCTTATTATTTTACTTTTCCACCATCGCCTTCTCGGCAATACATGCATGTCGCACAGCCATTACTGAAAAATGAAGGATTGTACGCGTTTTAACATTTTTTTATTTAGTAGTTTCATACATCTGAAGTCCTGTTAACATTCACCAACCAAAATCGTTATATTACAAAACATAATTAATTATCGGTAATTGCTCAAAATACTGCCGTTCACGTCATACCTTAAACAATACTACAAGGAATTACGAAATCGTAGCTTTTGTCTTTGTTCATATGTTTTATTTATCTAATGAAATGTATTACCTGGCGCTTTTGCTACTTGAAGAACACCCGTCGGTGGTCGCGGTGTATCCCCTCCCTTATTTTCTCCCCCTCCCCTACAGTGTCATGTATTCGTCCCATCCTACGCAGTTTTCTCTTATTTCTCTTGTCTACTTCTTCTCGAGAACAACGATCTAACTTTCGCAACAACGATAGATTCATCGTCTTGCAGATTCATAGTCAGAGGGAATATTACCCACTAACACTGTTTTTTCATGTCACGGCGAGACAGACGCTTACTGAAATGGAAATACTACTTAAGTGCCGGTGGGAATCCTTCCTGATTTTGGCCAATGCGTTCATGTCACCTGCGTTCATGTAAGTAAGGTGAAAGAGCGGAGAAATGTGGGGAGTTTCGGACGATGTGCGCAGCTGAGACAGAGAGGAACCGATGCAACAGTCAAGAAAGGGTGTGTGTGGTCTGTAAGTGGTTTGTGTAAAAATAATTATGGAAATTAATTAGTTCTTCATTATTCGCATAATAAATTAGTCTGTCTAGTAACAAGTCCAGATTGATCCAAAGGCATACTTAATTACTTTTGTTTCTAATCATAGCGCAACAATCATGGCTTAACTAAAATTATCATTGTTGTGGTCTACTTATTGCATATACCCAGACTAAAAGGCACACGCATACTCTAATTCAAACCATATACGCTGGACGTGTATGGACAATAATTAAAGACATAGGAGTTCATGCAATGTACGGGAGCTGTGTATGAATGGCATTTAAATTTAGGCATCTTAAGTCTACTTTCATGTCGTTTGGTTCCTTCTTTTGGAAGAAATCGAATAATACCGATGATGTCCTTACAAATGAGAAGAATACACTTTAAATAGTCGATTCGGCGTTACAAATTGAACCAGTGTTATTGCAATAATGATTTTTTATTATTAAACTCATTAAATAGCAAGATCCATCTTACTAACATACTCGAAAATAATCCATACTCGGAAAAAAAAATCACTTTTAAAATTTATGTGTGAATATGAAAAAATACACATCGAAAATTACATGGCAAAAAAAACAATACGGCAGTTAGTGAAGCCTTCCTCAAATCGGGAAAAAAACGTCTCTAGACTGCTGAAAGAAGAATTTCTATACTTGAGTAGCAGACCGTGATTTGGGCGCGCTGTTCCAGTAACGGGAAAGAGAAGCATCCAGAGGAAACACACACGGTAGAAAATCTATGTACTGCATGGACGGTCCAAAGATGCTTGTCTTAACCACCTGAACTCTTCCTCATATACAAAGAAAGCTGGCATTAAACTGCGGTGCCTTCTGGCGCTCCGGTGTTTCGAAAAGCAGAATCGTTGCGTAGTGTGCATTAAAGCCCAGTACTATGCTACTGATTATGTGAGGGACTCGGCTTTCAGCACATTCCTTCGATTTAAGACAGCAGCACGGGGTGCTGGTAATAATTTTAGTGTAATATAGCACAGCACAGTCAGGGCGACAGCATGGGTCATAATTCCAGCAGTCACAGGCCAGCTCTGCGCATATTTCAGGAACAACGGGCCGTTTGCCCTGCTTGTTCAGGGATATATGCATTTGATGTCGGAGCTCAACAGTTTGTATTTGACAATTTATGTTTTCTTATTTAGTATTTCATTTTCTTAATTGTAGGTATATCTTTGAGTGTGTGATGTAACTAATTTGAAGGTGTTTTAAACCTATTCAGCTTTTTTGCTCATGAAAATGATGACAGTGTACAGTTCTTTGACCATAGTTGGTTCACCATTTTTCTCCACTGCATAGACTGCTTCTAACGCTGATGTTTAAACGGAGTGTTAGACCAGTTCAACTGCCTGTAATGTGTGTCTGTGTATTTCATGGTAGCTAATCGTACTGTTGTATTCCTGCTCCCTGTATGTCTGCACACAATGACTTGTCTTACCTGCATGGTGTGTACACTGTGGACCCTGAGAATTGCTATTTGCTCTCTCTGTATACTGGTATATGATGAGATGACAATGAATTGGTTTGACTTTGGCGTTTCGATCACTTGGGCAGGGTGCTGTGTAACGACATACTCGGCCTGAAGGTGGCAGGCGACCCAGTGCTGACGCCCAACACGGTGTGTCTACGCCTGGCCGGCCTGACCAAGCGGCAGATGCGGCTGTGCGTTCGCAGCCCGGACGTGACGGCCTCGGCACTCCAGGGCATCCAGGTTGCTCTCCACGAGTGCCAGCATCAGCTCCATGACCAGCGGTGGAACTGCTCCTCACTGGAGAGTCATGGAAAGCTGCCCCACCAGAGCACCATCCTCAACAGGGGCGAGTGTCACGGGGCCGTGGGGAGACGCGGTCTGCGGGCAGCCAGTGAAGGAGGACGTCATTAGCTAGGAAGGGAAGGGAATGGGGAACTGGTGTGTAGGAGGAGTAATGGGAGACAGATGAGGGCACATATAGAGGAAACGTCCTTACAAGAGGGGCGGATATTTTATTTTGGAGTTAAAGTGGCATGATGAATCCGATCACTCAATGGTGGGTCCTGAAACAACAGGAACTGAGTGAAAAATCCAGGTGTCAAGGAACACAAATGTCTGTCTCTGTAAACTTTATCTAAGGTACCGTGTCGTCTCTCGCAGGCTTCCGTGAGAGCGCCTTCACACTGTCCCTGTTGGCGGCAGGCGTGGCCCATTCAGTGGCGTCAGCCTGCAGCTTGGGGAAGCTGCGAGGGTGTGGCTGCGAGGCCAAGCGCCGCCTGGATGACGACAAAATACGGTTGAAGCTGACGCAGCTGCAGCTGCAGACGCTGAGGGGGGCGTACGGACCACCCTCCTCGCCCGCCCAGCTGGGGTCCCAGCGCTCGGAGCTCTTGCCCAATCCTGCGCACCCCATAGCCCTTCTCGACCCTCTCCCAGATGACATCTCCCCCGTGCAGGACACCTGGGAGTGGGGGGGCTGCAGCCATGACGTCCGATTCGGGGAGCGCTTCTCCCGTGACTGGCTGGACTCCCGAGAATCCCCACGTGACATTCACGCTCGCATGCGGATGCACAACAACCGAGTGGGCCGACAGGTGAGAAGTGACATTCAACGCGCTAAGGTCTCAATATTTATTACCAGACAGAATAACCAATAAGCTGTCCAGCTACAGTACAGCTTTGGATCAGATCGACACAAAACTGGTCTGCAGATGTGACTTTGAACCATGAATGGTGCCTCAGCCTTAGTATAAATGGAAAGACCTTAAGCACAGCTTTTGCAGAATGTGAGTGTCTTAACTCGTAATTAGCTTGGTACCTGCTCGTGTTCAGCGTTTTACCCAATCAGGAGCTTGCATTCCCTCGGACAGGTAGTAACAGACAACATGAAGAGGAAGTGTAAGTGCCATGGGACATCGGGCAGCTGCCAGTTCAAGACCTGCTGGTACGTGTCTCCAGAATTTCGGCTGGTGGGGGCGCTGCTCCGCGACAAGTTTCTCTCGGCCATCTTCATAAACTCCCAGAACAAAAACAACGGTGTGTTCAACCCCCGCACCTGGGGGGGAGCAGGAACGGGAACGGAAAGGGGACGACGACGGCCGGTCTCCCGGGAGCTGGTCTACTTCGAGAAGTCGCCTGACTTCTGTGAGCGGGAGCCGGCCCTGGACTCTCTGGGCACTCAGGGGCGCATCTGCAACAAGAGCAGCCCCGGAATGGACAGCTGCAGCTCGCTGTGCTGCGGGCGCGGCCACAACATCCTGAAGCAGACGCGCAGTGAGCGCTGCCACTGCCGCTTCCACTGGTGCTGCTACGTGCTGTGCGAGGAGTGCCGCGTCACCGAGTGGGTCAACGTGTGCAAATGAGTATGCAGCTGTCCCCCCCCACCGCGGAGCATGCTCTGTCCTCTGCTGGCCACCAGAGAAATACCCCCCCTACACACAGAGCCTCCCTTCCTTACATTATCTGCTTATCCACTTTTCCTCTGGTTTTATCCTGTCATCTGGGATCCATTTTATTTTTGTTGCTGTTGTTACTCACAAAATTCCAAGTCTGAGACTGAGAATGAGGTGACTTAAGACGTTTATCTTTCCTCCCCATTTGGATCTTCTTCTCGCCAGTTGAACATGCTCCGGTCTGAACATACTTTCCTCTTCTGAAAAATGAAAACAGAGAGAAGCAGGAACTGGATGAAATAAAAAAAAAAAAAAGTCGATGTCGGTGTACAATACAAACTGTATTTTTTATAAACGTTTTTGTTTTGCTTTGTTACTTTCATTTGTTTGGACTTTGCTGTTGTATTTAAGGAGGGGCATGACTCCTTCAGGACATCGACGCTACATGAGTAGGTGTAGCTAGTTAAGGTTTTAAAGGGCTTTTGCTTTGGATCTGTGAGGAGAGGTGGAGTGAGACAGTAGGGTGTTGAGGTCAACAGTGGACATTAAGGGTGAATTGTTTCTGAACCTCTTCTGGGCTTCCTGATCTTGGGCTTCAGCTTGCCGTGGATTCATTCAGAGCCGAAATGGAAGGAGAGAGACCTGCTCACTGCTGTAGAGACTCAGGACGTCTCTGTGTCCTTGCAGTGAAACTGAGGTCCCTGCGCATTGGTCGTCCGGCAGCCACGATAGCCGAAAAGGCCATATTCTGCATATTCAATTAGAAACCGGGAGATCTGTAGCACAGCACCTACTACAACCCAAAATAAACAATTCAAAAGTCCTCGACATTTCCACAAGTTTGTTTGCAGACCATGAGCTGTTGATACGAGATGCGGCATCTTTGTGTTTGAACGTGCGTCGTTCTCAGCCACGGGGAACCATTCACCGCATGCTGCCAAGCCCCCCCCCCCCCGTCTCTGCTTACTCAGCTGCCATGGAGACAGACTTGACCACTGTCTGATTTACATACCTCCTTAGCAGGAGCTGCTGGGGCTGTGTGTCGCCTGGACCCTCGGCCCCGGGGATTACACCTCCCTCAGCGACAGTGGTTGACTCCCGCTTTTGGGTAAACGCTGCTTCTCTTCCAAATCAAACCAGACCTGAGGCACTTGGGGGGGGGGGTCTGAAAAGATAAATAACAAAGATGAGCATCAAGGAAAGGTGTGGACTAAAGATTCAGTCAGACTTTCATCATTCCTATTACTGAACTCCACTGTTCCCCACGTGAGTGGGGATTTCCTGTCGTTGTTTCTCCCATCTGTGACACGGGGAGACGAGGAGGCCTCTTCAGCTACCCCTCCCTCCCTCCTTCCCTCTCCCCCTCTCTGTCACTGCAGCCCCTGACAAAAACACGGCAACACACTTTGCTCCCAGAATAATGAGAACCAGACATGGCCTATACAGCGAAAGAAGGAGAAGGCGAGGAGAGACAGAGGAGGAAGCGAGACAGAAACTGATGCCATACCCGGCATGAAACAGCGAAGATTAATAATGAGTTCATTTAGGTATGTAGAGGAGCAGAACAGACACAGAGACGGCACTGACACACAAACACGCACTTTGAGAGTGAGAGGCAGTTACTGTTCCTTTTCTATGTAAAAAACCAAACATATGTTACATAAACTTTTAGTTCTTTAGATATTCTTATGGTGCTTTCCCCCACACATCGTACAAGGAACAAGCCAGCTTAAGAGTAGGGATCTGCGCATTTCCGCAACAGCACAAAGGCCACGCGTTCCTCTAACATCTGGGAAAGCAGCCGTTTTGAGCGGGAGATGAAGACAGAGAAACAAACAAGATGCATCAAAATCCATCTTGGTAAACGGTGGGAGACATATGCTCAGAGACCCCCACATCTCTGCCCTGTGATTTTAGAGGGACTCCGAGTAGGAAGGCGGTTAGCAGATGCTAGAATCCAGCTACCCAGAACATCAAAGGCCCCCCCCTCAACGTGCAAGTCCTCATTAGCTCTACAAGCGAAGCTGTAGAAACTTGTGTTGGTGTATTTGGAGGGTCATGCGTTGGCAAACACTTCAGAGGAAAGGGTTCTTTCAATTACACCGCCCCCCCCAATGCGTCTACTACCACTGCAGCTCACTGTAACCCCCACTAACTACCAATACACACACACTGCACAGCCCCCTACTCGCCACCTCACCCCATAATCTGGCCTGCAGCTGTACGCATGAAGGCTGTTTCTTACAGCTTCTTCTTCGGCCGCTGGCCGAACCGAGCATCGGTTGCAGTGCCAGTGGTGAACAGCGATGCGCGTGCTCTGCCAGTGAAGGACACTGGAGTCTGAACATATCATTTTGTCTGTTAACTTGTTGTTTAAACACTTAACGTATCAAGAAATATGAACTAGCCGTTACCCAAGGGCTCTGATGCTGC
The DNA here is from genome assembly GCA_026779605.1 of Mormyrus hasselquistii. Lineage (NCBI taxonomy): Eukaryota > Metazoa > Chordata > Actinopteri > Osteoglossiformes > Mormyridae > Mormyrus > Mormyrus hasselquistii. The sequence continues at coordinate 8,070,304 of JAODKE010000114.1, read as the reverse complement.
CATGTGTTAACACAGATTTATCAGCAGAAAATCAATGCAAGTGTCTAGGTTATTTGCCAGGGCTGGTTTTAGGCCTTGCAAACGCTTCCATGAACTATGACTGATTTGTTGCACAAAAGAAGTAATTTTACAAATCACGTTAGCTGATGTCCTGATTAGCATTTGTGAGGCAGAACTTCACAGTCAATGGTTATGACCAAGGAACCCTGGATTAAATAATCACCACTTTATTTAATGTAGAAGCAAGTCAGAAGTCAAAGTATTTATAATCTTTAGAATATTTAGATTTTTTTGGTTACAGTTTTTACTGTTACATTAAGATTATATTAAAAAAATAATTTAGCATGACAAGAGTTTTCGTTTAGCTCAATCAATTAATTATTGAAGAACCTGGCTGGAGCGAAAAAATAGTGTTTGGCGAATACTGCAATGTGGAACACTGGACTTACATACAAGTGGTCATACATAAATGCAACTAATTAGACAACCTACCGTTTGCTTAGTTTTTACTGGTTGGAGGAAACTAAATAAATTACAAATTTCTATTAAAGTCTTGTTCTATGAATTGTTTGCACTTTGTGTAGCCTTTAAGACTATTGTTCGTGCCTCGGAAGATTACATATTTTAGATCAAAATAATATATGAAATTAAAATATCATTTCCTTTACCGTTGTTTCTTAACTAGCAACGTTTTGTCTATATTTAGTTGCATGTATGAGATCATGCTTCTTCGTGGTCTTTTTCGGGAGGCCTACGTACCAGTCGTGTTTAGCCATAAGTCACTTGAATTCATCTCAAGCTAACGTAAATTATTTCTATGAAAATTACACTATTTCAAAAAAATTCACTTCGTTTCTTTGATAAGTACATTTACTGATGACGCACACTAACAGAAATCAGGCATAATGCCGTATAGATAGACTGCAGCGTAGTTTTGCCATATTTGGGAGAGTTCCAGTACTGGATGGATAAGACGGCCGGGGTTCGCGAGTTATTTCCAGTTTGCAGTTAATATCTTACCTTAATACCTTCTGAATGCAATGTCTTCTGAAGAAAATACTGCCAGATAACACGGACAAATGTCGGGCGATTATAAACATCCGATTAATGGTCGACTTTTTCTTTCGCGAAATCGGTCAGTTAAGGAACTCCTTTGACATCAAGCTCCTCGGGCTGATACAAACGTAAACCTTCCTTATTTATTGCTTATTTTATATGGGTCTAATATCATGTCTCTTGTGGGCCCGCAGCGCTCAAGCACATTCTGTCCTTTTTAAGATTTGGTTTCCATGTTGAGTTCTGCCAAACGCGCTCATTTGGCAGGCGATGACATATGATTAATTTATTAACTGATTCATTAATTTCATTACTTAAAGCCACGTTTTCCACCTCTACATGTTGCTGTTGCCTACATTTTGTATTTGTTTAATTAAAAACTAAATTATACCTTGTGTTGGTCTATTAGGAAACACTGTAAAAATGCATATATTTTTGCATTCATGAGCACAGAAAGTCAGTTAAATTTGACCTAAGTTTTGAAGCCATTCTAACACCAGTACTTGTGCACACAACAAAACGCACACAGCCCATCCTCATCCGCCCGCAATACGAAAATGATGCGAAGAAAACAGCGCAGATGGGGAGCAGCGGTGACGATGACAACCGGCGAAGAGGATTCTCGCGAGTCTCCATACCTTCCATACATGCATTTGGACCTTTAACCCAAAATATCGCGATGCTTTCTAGCTGTCACTTGCTCATATTCAGCTGTCGTTACCATTAGAGGTAAGTAATGAGGCGTGCGGATGAACAGTAAAATATTGATAATATTTAGAGAGCGAAACGCCGGATAATCGCCTACAGCAAAGACAGATTCACGATGTAATGATTTACTGCAACAGTGTCACGGTAGGATTTGGGATTAGAAGTGGCTTTCGCAGTTGCATTGGCAGCTGTCTGTGTCGTGACTGCAGGAGGAAGATGAATTATAAAGATGTCAATCGCTGGCGAAATATAATATTGCTATCTTACATGATGGCAATATACGTGTGCGCATGTAACTCTAAATAACTGTCTGTATTTAAACAGTGACGACATTGATTTAATTTGCTGAAGGTAAACAACGTTTATAAACAGAATTTGTGTCTCGCATTGTGTTAAAGTATTATATTTATATTGTCTTCATTATGTTACAATAAAACACGGATATTTCGCAGAATCATTTTGTGCGTAGACAATTTTATTAATGTTTGGAAGTTCTTATTAATAAAATAACTTCTAATTGTATTGTAGTGCAATACATTTATATCGCATGCTATTCTATAGCAAAGCGTGATTACTTAATATTGCTTAATTTTTGCTTTTAAATTGTAAAGGTATTGGACAGATTCAGAAGAAAAAAACGTCGCACAGTTCTCTTCTAGGAACTAGCCTACTTGGTCTATAAAATCTGATAATTGTGAATTGATTATAAATTAAGTGAATGTCCCCACAATGTGATAAAATCCTGTTAATTTGGCGTCGTGGGTACCTTTTTTTTCTGTCCCCACAAGGGGAAATTCAGTTTGATAAAAATCTTTGTGACTACAAAAAACTATAAATGCCAAAAGCCTTGTGTTTTGTTTGGTTACTTATGGTTACGGTTAGGGCTGAGTAGGGGTTAAGGTTAACATTGTTGAGATTAGGGTTTTTCCCATAGAAATGGATGGAGAGTCCCCACATGGATATGAGAATAGGTGTGTGTGTGTGTGTGTTCGTTACTGGGATGCACATTAACCCTTTCTTCTACTGCAGATATACTAATACACAATTGAATTCAGCTTTGGTCAAATGCCTGTGGTAATAATGCAGATTAATTAAGTCCTGCTTTGGTACCTGTAAAATCATGTTTAGACAATTGACCTGTAAAGTCTGTTAAGGTCTAGCTGTATAGATGTAATATAAGAACGACTGCAGCTTGATGTGAGGTCTGTAGTGCTGATCGCTCCTGTGACACATGAAGGGAACAGAAATACCCAGTTGTTTCATTTGTCCATCCGTCCGTCCGTCCATCTTCCAGCCATTTATCCTGGCCGAGTCGCTCAGGAAGAGGGCAGAATGCCGCTGATGCTGATCAGAGAAGACAGGGCCAGCTCACTTCAATTTAATTCAATTTCATTCATTTTCTTGTAGTGTCCTTCCCAGCATACTTGCCCCAAAGTGGTTACCAGAGGACGAAGCAGTGTCACTGACTGACACACAACATTGTAGGATGACAATAGTGAACATTAAGAGTGAATAAAAGCCAGAAGACGCTGGAGCAGAGGAAACAAAACTCCGTAATTTAATATAAGAGAAAAAAAACTCTGGTGTTCTAAGGTGAACTGGCTGCACGTTGGTAACACTGGCCTAATTCACCGAGCGGCCTCACCAAGAAGTCACGCTTCGCTCATAGGAGTTATCTGACACGTCAAGGAAGCACAGCTCACTTAGCGATATTGCCGTTTTCCCCTCTGTACCTGTTCCACTCGTGCATCTGACCGAATCCCCCGTTCTTCTTCCAGACCACAGGCTGCCAGGACGAGCAAAAACACAGCGGAGCCTCCGTCTCGAAGCCGTCACGGAACCAGAGCCTGGAACGGGAGAAGGGCCTAGCCGGAAGGAGCGTGGCCAGAAATGGGGAACATTTTCGGGAACCTGTTGAAAAGCCTGATTGGGAAGAAGGAGATGCGCATTCTGATGGTGGGGCTGGACGCAGCTGGGAAAACCACCATCCTGTACAAACTCAAGCTGGGAGAGATCGTCACCACCATACCCACTATAGGTAAGAAGTTTGTGCTAATACATGCGTGTCTGCAGAGCATATTTATTCAGTACTCTGGAAATGTGTGTCGCTGTTGGGAGTGTGAAAATGGAGGATGTATACAAGCTGCACTCTGGCAGAACTCCATGTGCTCGCTCCAGTGCTAGTACTATTGTTCTCTCTCTAGTTATCGCTGCGATCTGTGGCTCTAACCAACAGATATGTCACCCCCCCCCACACACACACACACTCACACACTCAGGTTTCAACGTAGAAACAGTGGAGTACAAGAACATCAGCTTCACGGTGTGGGACGTGGGCGGCCAGGACAAGATCCGGCCTCTCTGGAGACACTACTTCCAGAACACCCAAGGTCAGTCTGCAGGGCGTTCAGCCCTGGGAAGCAGGGCCCTCAGATGGCTGCGTGTCCAGCAGGGTGCTGAGCCACATAAACACTCAGCGGCTTGGTCTCTTTATGCCTCGGGGAAGAAGCGAAGGACGTGCAGTGTGCTGTGGTAGGGAGCAGGACACCGGCCGCCAGCTAGAGGTCAGAGTAGCACCCAGAGCTAATGGCTGTTTGGCGCTCATTTCAGATTTTTTCTTTTTTCTGATTATGCCTCTAATGCATTCTGAGTCCTGGAATCCCGTTTCCGTCAGCCGTTTTAACAAATCATGTTGCCTCCAGCTTTGTCTTTGCAGAATTGATTTTTTTTTTGTTTGCTGAAACACATCATTTTAAATGAACTGCCAGATCTGTCTGCCAAGTCGGCTGGATCTGGCAGTTAACCAGATCAGATACTGGAAATGTGTCTTTTAAAATCCAAGTGCCAGGGTTCAAATGTGGAGGTCCAGTTGTTGCATTATTTAAATAATTGGTATCGCAGCATTAATTAGAATTAAGTTTAGACAGTCTAGATATGCTACAGTTACAGTTATTTACATATTTTTATTAAACCAATAATCATCTTGTATCCCCCACCTCTGGATGATTCTGCATACCTTTGTTCATTATTTTGAAGTTTGCTCAACTTATTCGACCTCCATTAATTTAACAAAATAACCAAAAAAAGGCTTGAAACGGCACTGGCAGGACTGATCTTCGTGGTGGACAGTAACGACCGGGAGAGGGTGAACGAGGCGCGGGAGGAACTGATGAGGATGCTGGCGGAGGATGAGCTACGTGACGCTGTCCTGCTGCTCTTTGCCAACAAACAGGTGCCCCTCCCCCCACCCAGAAGTCTGCCTGTTCACTAACAGAGACCCATATTCCACAAAGTCAAGCTGTTTTTAGTTCTCAGTATTGGGGGAAAATGGGTTTTTAGACTGTCAGCCAAAGGACTTATTTATTGTTTTGTATTCTCTCTTCTCTTCTCTCTCTCTCTCTCTCTCTTTGTTTAATGGTTCACTCAGAGTCCTTCTGTTGATTGCTGCTGTTTTCTCAGACCTGCTTTTATAATTTCATCTAGCCTTTTCTTACCATTGCATTCCGTTTCTATGTAGAATTGGAAATCCAAAGCAGCATGTAGGTTAAATGTGTAGAAATATGCATTATTTCCTGTTACACTCGGTATGTGACTCTCCCCTGCAGGACCTGCCCAATGCCATGAACGCGGCGGAGATCACGGACAAACTGGGCCTGCACTCCCTCCGGCACCGGAACTGGTACATCCAGGCCACCTGCGCCACCAGCGGCGACGGGCTGTACGAGGGCCTGGACTGGCTGGCCAACCAGCTCAAGAACAAGAAGTGAGCCGGGCCTGGAGCGCGGAGGAACGCCCGAGAGCTTGTGTTGTTGTTGTCGCTGTTACTGTTGCTGTTCTGTTGTTGGGTGGGTGAGAGTTGGCTGGATTTGAGGCACATGTGCTCACACACAGGTCTGACAGGGAGCTGCTGCACGCTGATTTGGCTGAACGTCTTGCTGTTGGAAGTGGGAATACTGTCAGGTATCTTTCACTCATTGGTGTTTATTTGCAGAATGTCAGATTGAGGTCATACGGGAGCGGGTGGGGGGGTGTCACTACAGATTTTGGGCCCCATGAAAGCATATCATCCTGGGCCCTTGGAACCATCCAGTTTTCTACCAAATTATTTAAGGCTCCTGTTACTCAGGGGCCCATGAAATTGTTCTACCCCCCCCCCCCCATTTCAAGGTGTCTCTTCTGCAATGGGATGTCATACCTGTGTTTTGTGAGTTTGTGACTTTTGAGTGGAATGAGAAAATGCTTTTGTTTTAAAGTCTCTGTGTGGCCCCGTAGAATAAGTCTCCGTGTCGATTTGACAAACGGCCCGACTTCTCAGCCATGGGCTTTAACTCCATCTGTTTTCTGGGTTTGGTTTCGTTAAATGCTGGCGTGTAACTAATCTGTCTAATTAGATTCAAAACTTTAAGTCAATTCAGTTGTTCTTTCATTCAGCGTTTTTTTTTTCTTTCTTTTTAAATGTAATCGCTATGGATCCAGCAGAAGCAGACTGTCATGGTGCAAATATTCGGTTTTGCTGCTTTCTTTTTTATTCACACTACTATATTTAAAAGGAGCTGCTGTTGAAGGGAGACAATGGCAGCCACACAGACATAGTGATACACGCATAACAGCAGGCATGCTGGAATTACGACCGAACAAACCCCGAAAGCACTTTGTTGTGTATTTTCTCCTCCAGTTCATTTTCTGTTCCCTTCTAAGCCGTTCTGGCTGTCAGTAACATCAGCTTCCTGCGAAGTCACTTGGACACGGGAACAGCGTCTCACTGTCGTCGTTTCACTTGAGCTGCACTTACTTTGGTGTTTGAGGTTGGCAAAGTACCGGAATGGAGCCCTAGTGCTTCACTCAGAGGCTGTGCATCCATCCACGCCACTGCAATACCCTCTGCTGGGAGCCAAACGTAGCGTTGCCAGACCTCGCATGGCCAGAGGAGCTGGGAATGAGCTCACGCAGTCGATTCATCTGCTTCGTGCAGGAGACACACAGGAGGACGGCCGGCTGCACGAGGCGGCGCATTTCCACATGTGCTGCAAGTATACTTCAGGGGGAGACCAAGAAACATGATTTAATCTCTATGTCGATTTGCATTATTTCTGTGAATATTTCTTACTTCTTCGTAGTGATGCGTGCATTGTGAGCGACACGCCAGACACGAAATAGTCAGCCTGCGCATTCCCAGGTTAAAAATGTAGTAGTATGCCGTACAGTGATTTTACTCTCATGATGTTTAGTGGACATTAAAGCCAGACTGATTCGGGTAATGTTCATTCTCCGATTGGTGTGAATGTAGTTTTCTGTTATTGGTAAGAGGCCTCTAGGTTACTGCTGTTTGTTTAGTCTGCCTCACGCTGCATTTTAATGATCATACTCAGCACCGTGCGTGGGAGTACTGCATCTGCACATCTCCATTATGTGAGCCACCTTCTGACTGTGCCTGCAGACACTCATGGAAATAATCCACAATAAAGCATCCCGAGTAAGTCACTTTTTTAATCACTCAAATTGGTCTGAAAATTCGATGGTGTAAAATTCCACGTTATTGTATAATGTCTTATTTAGCTTGTAATTATTGCCGGTGTATTATATTGCTATTTAATATAAAAATGTGTTTTCAGTTTATTTTTGGAAAGTTTCTGATGTTCAATCCATTGGCTGCTCTTAAAAATGCGACTCTTTGGTATAAGTTTACTGTTCAATTTTAATAGCTATACCAACTGAAAATATTTTTTTAGCAAAAATTTGATTCATTTTTGCAATCATTCCATTGTGTATTACTTTATAGGGAGAATAAATTATTTCTATTTCTGTTTGAATAACCATGTTGAAACGTTTTGAAGATGATCATCTCAATAATTTATTTACATATCCAGCTGAATAAGGTCAGCAGAGTGAAACTGATTTATATGTCACAGATTATTCACTATAATTCAGCAGTGATAAAAAAGTGCTAGTATACATCCATCCGTTGGTCTTTCCATCCATCCGTCCTCCAGTGCCAGACAGACATGTTAGCAAATGCTTCACTACTTCACTAAACAGTTTCTTCAGTTAATTGTTTTCATGAAAATGCAGGTACTGAGCCAAAGAGCTCGTTAAGCCCAAAAAAATCTTGGGGGGGGGGGGGGTAGAATTTTTTTTTGTTCATTAACAAAAATGATGCTGTGATCTCACTTTTGTGTAGCATGGATTGTCCTAAACACGCTATCATCATGTCCTACACAGAAGCTGACATCATTTCGTCATCACAGTCTTATGTGGCTTTTTAAATTAAACACTTAGTGGTACATTATTTTTTAAGTTGTATATTGGCCAGTCTGCCTTCATTAAATAAAGAGTGACTCTCCTGACAATGTTGCTTCAAGTTCTTTGCCCCACTTATAGATTTATGTGTTTTTCGGGGGCCAAAGGCTAATGATTCGATGTCCCCTGGAAACATAAATGTCAAAGCCTGCCTAGTGTCTCAGTGCTCTGTGTCCTCCTCGTGTCACGAGGGGGGGGGGGGGCGCGGCATTTCACGTCACGCGGCGACTGCTCTCCTCGGCCTGGAACCACCTCTCGAGGTCCATTTCATCACAGTTGGAATCAGTCAGGACCAAAGTCAAATGGCCTTCACTCTCAGACTGAACATGCCTGGCTTTTTATGCGTGAAAGAACGCTGAAAAAAATGGACTCATGTCAGTAGCCCCTGGAAGGTGGAGCATGGTGTGTGGGTGGACCTAGAGTCATTTCATTTAGGGGGGTAATTTACTAAACTCTCTAACAACCCCCCCCCCCCCCACCACAATGTGTCTCCATGGGCCTGACAGCAGTATGTGGGTCAGAGTCGCTCCCAGAGTCTCCATCCCCCGAGGCCCCCTGCTGGTCAGCCACAATAGCAGAGCCACTACGGGTGCCATAGCTGGGATTCCCTGCCGTAACCGGGGCTCCCTCGGCGTGGACGCAGACACACCGGCAACAGTGCCGCAGTCAATTCATCAATCTTCTGTAGGAGCGCAGAGCTGTGAGGGCCGGACCGCCACCTCGGCCTGGACCCGCCATCGTAAGTCACCCCGCTGATGTTCCTGCGCTCACAAATCTGGACACATCAGTGGATTGATTATGGCAATTAAGAAGACAATGGCGCAGAATCCCCCTGCTGTCAGACAGCCACTATTTTAATGCTTATAAGAGCTAGAAAACCCTTAATCCATAATAAAGAAACGGAATTTCTGTGGCAGTGGAAATAAACTTGATGCTGATTGGTGGCTATAGTATGAAAGGATGGTACCTAGATGGATAAAATAAATGAAACGTAATTATTATATTATTTTAACTGAGCTGTTACTAGTACACCCAAAGAGATGTTACACAGCAAAATGACTGAGGAAACTGAATTACGGTGTTCCCCCGACATATTTCTCATGTTCAACTGGAATGGATTCTAGTGGCAACTGTATTTTGTATCTTAAGTAAGCGTCCGTCTCCCCCTTCTGGTGAAAATGAATACTTTTGTTGAAGGCAGAGAAATCACTGCTGACAGAAACCACCTGTCTCAATGTCATGTAAAGCAGAGAAAGGAAAGTGTCACGTTAAACAAAAAATTTCAGCTGTTTAAGACGACGCAGAATGTAGCAGAGAGTAATGAAAACGCAGTCATTTGTTTCAGATTAAAATGACAAACTGCAAAATGACTACAAAGAAAGAAGGCCTATTAATAATATATTAGAACTTTATTCTTGACTAGCAGGGCAACTAATTAGCAGAACTCTCAACAACGTTTCAATGTTAAGTCATGTAGAGGGTTTCCCCAGTAAACTGAGGAAATGGTATTAAGTACTGTAATTAAGGTCTGAGTAAGAAGCATCAATACTGCACAGAAAAGTAAAGGTGACATCTGTTTAAAAATGATCGAATTAACTTGAGAGTTACATATCACTTTTACCAAGACAGCGCCATCCTGTGTGCTGTGTTTGTTGTTTTTTTTGTAGCATGAGGAGAAACCCTCACTTCTACAAATTAGGTAAGTTTACATTCTGAAAATATGTTCGGAAAATGGCAAGAATTAAATGGACTAGCAGGCATATTCACCCGTGAGGTGATGAATGCAAAGCCTTCGGTCAACATGGAGAAAAACTGCACTTATATACAAAACAATATGGTTATGGTGTTATATCAAATGTCAAATAATATAAGCAAATACACTATATGGAGAAAAGTGTAGGGATACCTGGCTATCACACGTACAGAAACACGGTTTGACATCCCATTCTAAATGCATAGACATCAGTATAGAATTGCCCCCCCCCCCCCCCCCCCCCCCCCCTCATCAACAGCCAACACTTTTTGCAAGCCTTTCTCCTGCTTATTGGCTGTTATTTTTGTTTCTTGGTTACTTCTTTCCACACACA
>JAODKE010000114.1:8036948-8051948 GCA_026779605.1 Mormyrus hasselquistii | reverse complement strand
GTTTACCTTCCAAAGATGTTCTGAGGTAAAACTGGACTCCAAGGATGATAATTTTAGTACATCTACTGTTTGGCTTTCAGCTGCTTGTACTGACGATTCCGGCGATTCCAATACAAGCTCTTAAGTTCAGAACTTGTGACAACGCAGAGCCCCGAGGTGATGGTGTCATGTGACACCGTAGTATTTCCATGCACAGGATTCCGCCTTTGGAAAATATCCCTAAACCAGATTTCAGCCAGAAGGTTTGCAGGGTGTGTCCTGATGGTAAGATGCAGTTTCTCAACCGAAGAGCGACTAAAAAAGGAATCTGGTGAGGGAAGGGGCGGTATGAATGATGGGGACGGTCACTGAGTAACCAGCAAGTTATTTTGTTGTTTAAGGCACCCACTGTTTCCGACACTCCTACCAGGAATCGCACTGCGGTCTAGTGTTAAGAGAAGCACCAGTGAGCATTTCAAGTCGATGATTACACCCCCCTCTCCAGTTGAAAGGGTGCTGCGATGCAGGGGGGAGGATGAGGTGCTAAAATCCATCTCTGACCAAGATGAATACTCATCCCGGTCTGCTGCAAATCAGCTTTCTCCGGAAATGTCAGGACATGAACTCCTTTGCGATTTTCCTCATTTCCATGCCATGATTCCCCCTGAAGGCTCCGTACCCCCCCCCCCCCCCGGACGTCAGTCGCTTCCCATCATCCCCAGGCTTCTGTCTTCCTGTGTGAGCCTCGTAAGTGGGGGCCCGGAAAGGGGCGGGGCCCGGGAAGGGGGCCTTTTACTAAATGATAATCTGTGATCACCCTGTTCGTAAGGTAGATGCCTACAGAACATCAGCTGAAAGCTTTTCCAAGTGCAGAAATGCTGTACGACTCACTGCTGACCTCAGGCTGCATCTTAGCGTGAAATCCACCCCTTACTCATGCACCCCCCCCCTCCACTAGCCGCTCTCATCGGAGGATAATGGCGGCGCCCAGTGAACAAGGGGTGCAGGTCAGAAATAAATAAAGTCTCTGAGAGAGGTGGGGGTGGTCTGTCTGCGTGAGCAAAACGAAAAGGAGAACAGAGGCTGGTAAAATGACAGTGCTTCAACAGGAAGTGTCACCTGCCCATGTCACTTAAAGTCACTATGTGTCAGGTGACAGGAAATACAGCCACTCTAAATACAAACATCTCACATAAAAAAAAGACTTCCCATTTTTTCTTTGTATTTGCACATGGGTTTTTTTAAACTATACATGTGTGTCATTAAAAGCAAGCTCCAGTGTGGGGGGAGCAAACCCCAACTGAGGACGGTCCGAAAGGAAGGTTCTCCTTGGCGACGAGATGCCATCGTGGTCCGGGAAAGAGCCAAGGCCAAGATCCAGAGAGCTGGTGAGCAGGCCGGCGGGGCCGGGCCGACACACAGCCGTCAGACCACGCCATTTATGAAGCTGGTGTCCAGGTGCACAATGAGCAGGCGGAGGAAGGACATCTCCTTACGCGTGTTCTCGAAAATGACCCGCGGGTCGTCCGACTGGCAGCGCAGGCAGTTGGGCGCCATCACCATGGCCAGGTTATTGACGTCCATCTTGGTTTTGCTCACATTCACCGGCTGGGCAAACACCTGGCGACAGAGTGGAGATGCCAGTTATGCACGTGTGTATATGAGGTCAGGGGAACGACGTCTGGGAAGGTACCGGTCGGACGGCTTTCCTCATACGAGGGGACGAAGTCCGCAGCCAGCCTACACTGTTCACTCCTACCAGACAGATCAAGTTATAAGGGACTGGGAGAAGATAAAACAGCTATTTCAATGGGCTGGAGTTCACACCCTGCTCATAAGCGGAACGCCAAGAAAGACAGGAAAAGGGAGAGGAGCAGAAAGAATGCAGGCGTGCTGAAGAGTGGATTTTACAGGCCGGAAATGTAGCAAACAAACAAAGGGAGCAGAGTGAGATACCGGTTGCCGAGGCTCCGGTGGATCAGTCACCTGACCAGATGCTACGACTCATTGTTTATTTGTTCTGGTTAATGTGAGAAAACAACAGCTTTAGAAAAGCCTGAAGCCTGAAGGGCAGGACGACTTTGATTTAGAATGGGTGTTGTGCTAGAGGTCACATTCTGACAGTTTGAGGCATGTCACGTGTGTGACCCGCGCACAGTGCTCTCCTGCCCGAGGGCTAAGGATGGGACGGTCTCCCGTAATTAAAGGAAACACCATCCCCACATGTGTTGGCTTGGGAAGTCAGAGACCCACCCAGAACTGGAAAAAAGGCTTGTTGGAACTCAGGGCGTTTACCCTACAAAGAAGGAAGGGCTGGAAAGGGTAGATCGGGTCTGGTGACCGTGACCGTCTCTGAGCGACCGTGACCGTCTCTGAGCGACTGTGAATGGCCCGTAACGATCGGGACCGGCCATGAGCGATCGCATTCAGCCCAGAGTGATCGTGATTGGCCCTTACTGACCATGACCAGCCCAGAGTGACTATGATTGGCCCATAGCAGTACCTGCAGGAAGTGGATGAAGTAGCAGAGCACCAGCCTGCTGAGCTCTGGCAAAGACTGCACCACACCAATGGCCGCCTCGGGGTCCTCGTAGTTACTGATGCACTGCCGGTAGAAGCTCTGGGGGATGACTGGCTCTTCCAGCTCACGGTACCACAGCTTCAGGAGGGAGGCTGTGGGAAGGGGGGTCAGCAATGGGAAGATGCCATGAGCAGGCAGACAAATGCTTTCTGCACCAAAGCCTGGTTCAATGATCTTACTCATCATCCACATTCAACAGCCCAGCATCTACAGCTTTACGCAGAAGGCGGAGAATCGTACCCGGGACGTTGGGGTCGGAGAGGTTCTCGGGGATTTTCCACTGCTCCACCTGCAGCTTGAGTGCATTGACCTCATCGATGTCCCCCGGCACCCTGTGAGATGCAGATATAAGACAGGCACCAAAACACAGAGCGTTAATCTGCGGATTTGGGAGCTGCTTTCAGTGACACTAGGTGGTCAGCAGGTGGCGCCTGTTCAACATAAATACTGCTAAGGTAGGAGCTTTTGCCAGGTCCTCTGACCCCACAATCCCCTCCAAAGGGTGGATTCTCTCAGCCCCCTGACTTAATAACTCAACACGCTTCCTGCATGCAGGGACGTAAACACCGCTGATGTAGTGCCCCGAGGGCATCACATGGTACGGTGCCAGCCAGACCAGCGCCACTGAGGTCCCTCTGTGGCCAGACACAATAAATGGAAATGGAAATAACATGGAATCCATGTAGGAGACTCCCGAAAATAAACCGAAAGGATGGATTTCCTGCCCGTTTAACCTCTCGGGGGGGGAGGGGGGGGTGATGTCGTTAAAAAGGAGCTGACACGAAAGGTGTCTATTTTGCAGATGATAAATTCAGCTATATCCTGCTGTCGCCACTGGTCTGCATGCAAAAGTCCCCCAAGAAGTTAAAGATAAAGTTTCAATGGTGTCTGAAGTGGAAGCTGAGTCTGACAGAGTCACAGAGAGTCAGCTTTAATCACAGAGGATATCCACTGGCTGCCTCTGAAAAGAGACTCAGAAGCCCTGCAGGAGGCAGAGTCTGAAGCTGGGGTAGAACGCAGCCTGGACAATGCTACTCCTGTGTTAAAAACGGATTGCCTTTAATCCCAGATCACTTTCAGTGCTATTTGCCTTGTCAGTGGAGATACAGGCCTATGTTGGTGTGCTCCGATCTCCCCCTATAAAGTGGTAGGTCTCAGGTTTTCTGGTGAGCCCTGATTGGTCAATGATTAAACACAAAGGCCTTGGCGGGTGTGTTTAGCTGATAAAGGGCAAAGTTCAGCACTTCCGCCGCCTGCCTGTTTAAAGCCCATTCCAGTTCCAGGCCCAGGGTTGGTGCTGCTTTCACCAACACTGAACCCCCCACCCCCCGTCTCAGACCCTCCCAGCCCCCGCTCACCTGAAGATGCCCTCGGTCTGCGCCCCAGCCAGCGCCAGCACGTACTGCGACAGCTGCACCTGCACCCAGGGCAGCCTCCTCTCGGGGAAGAGCTCCCTCTGCCTCTCCATGATCTCCTCCAGCGAGCTGCCAAACAGCGAGGGCGTGAGGATAGCGTTGCGCCCGTGGTCGATCTCCTCCAACGTGGGCTTCCGGAGACCCTGTGGGAGGACAGCGGCCAGGATCGTGGCCATCAGACACAGCTGCTGCTGGGATGCTGCCTGAGGACTGTGGACACACTGAGACACCCACCAGCCCCGAATACCAGCCCTAATCTTCACCTGAATAGATTCTCCCACCAGACCATATCCCTCGTGAACAAGGACCCACGAGAAGCTCACTGCATCCCGTCCAGTCACCCACGGCCCTACTCCTGTCTTCTTCAGCTCGCTGGCACGTACCTCAAGCTGTCTGCACCGCACATTTACCGCTTTATTATTTTGTCTACATCAGGGTTATTCAACTCACGGCCCTCAGGGGCCGAGCACTGCTGATCTTCCAGCTTTCCTTTACCTGTGAGCCAGGTGTGAAGCCTCTGGCCAATCAGAATCAGTAATTATTAAACTAACTATCTGAAAGAACTGAAAACAAGGCCTGGATTTGGAATTGAGGGCCAGATTTAAAAACCCCATGTCTACACGTTTATTTGCATCATTTCGATTTTACTAACTCTTTTACATTTATTCCAATTTACTGTGTTTAATATACCTTTTTCTCCTCTGGATTTCATGTTTAATTGACACATCATGCCCGATTCTGACACTTCCCACCTTAGCCTATGAAGGCAACTTCAGAATCACTTTGCCCAGAAAAAACACTGAGACCGTTAACCAATAATCTACCTACACGCCTCCAGGAAGCACGGCCCCCCTCCCACCCCAAAGTGCTTCCCCCTTACCTTTTTCCCCCCGGTCACCGCCACCTTCTGCAGCTTGCGGTAGCAATACCTTGCGTACGTACTGATGGGGAGACCTGTGAGGGTAGGGGAGAGAGAGAGAGCATTTTCAGAAAGGGCCCTTCACCTACGGGACAGGAGATTCAGTGACAGACGTGGAGGGGGTAACGTAAAACCCTGCTAGAAAACCAAAGGCATTTTCTCAGACATCTAAAAATAGCATTTTCTTGCATTTTCTCAGACATCTAAAAATAACCCCCCCACCCCACCCTGAAAGGTCCCCAATCACTCCCTGAGCAGCAGAGAACAGACCGCAGTCCTCTGCTCCGGGTTTCACACTGATCAGGTCCTTTTGTAATCGGGGGGCAGGACCGCACACATGTATGACCCACAAAGGGGGGGTTCTGGCTCTGGACTGTCGACCCCCCCCCCCCCGCACGGACGGCTCTGGGAATAAGGGACTAATGTCTCTCTGTCTGGTCTGAACAATTTCTCCTGTTTCCACACCGGCCCTGAGCTTACGAATCGGCTTTGCTCAGGGAAGAAAAGCCCCATCAGTTCTCCTGGAAACATCTACCTGGAACTGTTCCCAGGACCGGGCCTGTAGGAACAAGACGATCTGCGAAGTGATTTACCTTATGGTGTAAATATGACTCAACTTCAGGGAAAAAAAAAACAACAAATAAATAAATGACCAAAAAAAAAACACCGGAAAATCATCTGGCGCCGTGTGAAGCAGAGGTTTCAGAGAAGGGCGACATGGAAGCCTATCTCTCTCTGCACACAGGATCTCAGGGCAAAGGGTCCCGTGGCTCGGCCCTCAGCCCTTGATAATGCCGTCCCCCCCATCTCACGCCCAACCAAGCTCCGGCTAACGTTACGGCTGGAATGGGCAGCACTCGGGGACCTGGGCAGGCGCGGCGCCGCACGGAGATGGATGGGGGCAGTCAGGAGGGGCCGGCTGGTGGGCACGGCTAGCCGATGGGCGGGGCTAGCTGTGGGCGGGGCTAGCTGGTGGGCAGGGCTAGCTGGTGGGCGGGCCAGCTGGAGCCTGTGCTGGAGCTCCCGGCTGAACCAATAATAAGTACTCGCAGATGTTACCTCACGCCAAGCGTGAGATGACGGGGCATGCAGAAATCCAGAGAAAGGGAGAGAGGGAGGGACAGAGTGGGGGGAGAAGCAGGGAGAGACGAGATAATGCAAGAGAATGAGTAAAAGAAGAGAGAGAGTTTGGGGGAGAAAAGAAGACGGGAAGGAGGGAGAGCTGAGGAGGTGTGAGACAGTACGGCGGAGAAGCAGGGGGAGGAGTCGGCGCACAGGGACTCTGAGGCCTCGTCTCCTCCAGCAGACATTTCCTGCACTGATCAGATGCAGCCAAAGAGAGGATCCCTCAAGAGCTTCACCTGAGGTGAAATATTCCATCCGGCACCATAACGAGGAATGGGGGGGGGGGGCAGTGGGGGATTTTCGGAGGGTTCGCGGTGGGTCAGAAGGGCCAGTTGTGGTGGGTGGGGGTTAAGGTACACACTGGGGCCTAAACTGCCAGTTTGTGCCCCCCCGTATTCCCGTATTTGCCCAGCCTGGCTCACCGACATCTCTAATGAAATAAACCGGCGCAGAGGGGGGGGGGGCGAGCAGAACCCCAGCCCTGCCCCCACACATTTACATACCAATGGCTGATGCTGTAATGGGGGGGCGTTAATCTCTGAGTCTCAACAATGACCCCCCCTTCCTTCAAGCTGCAGTCTCAGTGCCCCCTCCCCCCATGTGATAGGCAGCCACCCCCCCCTCGTCACTTGCTCCCCTGTTAATGCAGGCTATCCCCCCAAGAGATACGCAAAGTTTGGTTATGACAGACGGTTGGTGGGGTTTTACTGTGCCGGCCTGCTGAGTCCAATCAGGACACCCCCTTTAGGACCCTGAGGATACCAGTGGCACTGCCATGACATTTTCGTCCCCCCACCTGATGACCTTCTATCCACTCATGGGTTTGCCTTGGTGGGGGACACGTGCTGCATGCTGACACAGCCAAGATTCAGGGGGGGGGGCTCTCTGTCTTCGCCTCCAGCTGCAGGACCATTAGCGCAGAAGTGACTAATTAAGCTATGAACAGGACAGACACAATTACCCCTTTGGGAGGCAGCCGGAGCACTAATGATCAATGAGCCAGCCCCATTAACCTGGGGACGGTTTTAAAGACAAGAGAATCCCAAAAAAAACAAGCCAAGTTGTATTTAATCGTGTTTCTGGGATCTTGGCTTTAGCACTTTTTGGTGAACCCAAAGTGACTAACACAGAGGTACAGGCGTGTCCTAGGGCTGTACAGGCGTGTCCTAGGGCTGTACAGGCGTGTCCTAAAAGGCTGCCCTGTTGGCCGCCTTCTCCAAAATGTCCTCTCAGGGAGGGGGGGCTGTAAGCCCCTTTCTGTTTTCTCTGGAGCACGTGACGCACCGGCACCCAGCACTGCACCATGTGTCATGTGCCCCCAGTGGCGAGATGTGGAACTTACTCTCTTCCTCCTCCTCGAGGTTCTGTTTTCTCTTCTTCCTCGATTTTGAGTTCTTTTTGTTCTTCATGTCCTGCTGCTCCATGATGTTTTGCATTACTGGACAGCAGGTAAAAGGAGAACAAGAGACACAGGGATACGGGCTGCTTGAGAGTCACCGCCGAAACATTTAATGACATTAAGCCGGAATGGAAACTCCTTTTGTTGCACTTGGCTGCATTTAACCCCAATGCTTTTCCCCGCTTTGCGTTTCTCATTTTTGTAACTGCATCCTGTTTGACTTGCTGTATTTAGGCCCAGACCCGCTATTAAACTAGCAGAGAATTTCAGGCTACATGGGGCCGCAGAATATAAACACACCTCTGAATTCACCCTGGACTGGGGGGGGGGGGAAGAGAGGAAATCGAGGGCGTGTGTAATCTGACACACACATGCACTCACACATGCAGAGACAGACACACACACACACACACACACACACATACACAAAAACAGCTCCTATATTCCTATTATTATAGGGGCTCACCTTTCATTCCTATGGGCAAAACCCTAATCCTAGCAATGACACCCTAACCCCCACCCAGCCCTAACCCTAACCCCCACCCAGCCCTAAGCCTAACCCCCACCCAGCCCTAACCTTAACCATAAGTAACCAAACGAAATGTGAGACTTCTGGCTATTTTAGCTTTTTGATTGCACTCACAGATTTTTATCAAGTTGAGGTTCATACGATAAGAAAAAATGCAGTTAAAAATAACAGGTTTGGCCCCCACAATGTGGTAAATACTAGCACACACACACGCACGCAGGCACGCACGCAGGCACGCACGCAGGCACACACAGACGCACGGCCCGGCGCACTCACTCATGTCGTCAGAGCGTGGTTCCAGGTGCCGCTGGATGTAGCCCTCCAGGTAGCGCCGGAACTTGGGCGAGGGCGAGAAGAAGGCCAGGCTGACGGCCATCAGCTCCCAGCCCGCGGCCAGGCTGCGCAGACACAGGTTGTCGGTGGTCTGACGCACCAGCTGTACGTACAGCTCATCCCGCAGGCCCTGCATGCCCCAGCACTTAGTGACGATGAGCAGCGCCACGTGTCGCCGGTCCAGGCGGCTTGGCCGGTCACCCATGTAGGCCTGCACTAGCTTGAACATGTCGCAGGCCTCCTTCTTGACGGCGCGGTCGCTGGTGATCAGCATGGGCTTCTTGATGGATCCGCGGTTCCAGGAGAGCATGTTGGCGATAGAGACACGCCGCCTGAACAACCCCTGCGTGTGCAGGTTTAGGTTCTTGCTGGCCCAGTCCACCATGCTGGCGTCAGGCGGCGCCTTGCACATGCTGCCGTATGAGAAGTGGTGGTCGGCCCTGCCTTCTCCCGCCCCCACTGGCCCCGGGCCCCTGCGCTGGGCACTCAGAGTGCCGCCGCACCCACTGTCGCCCCCTTGTGATCCGCTCTCTACCTGGCCCTTGGATTCCAGTGTTCCAGCCTAAAGACCGACAGACAAACAGGAAGAAAAGGATGTTACGGGGACATGACTGAGAGGCAGAACTGGCTGCGGGACAGAGGCTGGAGTCAGAACGGGGGGTGGAGCCTAGGCTGGAGAGTATGAATGGGGGGTGGGGCCAAGGCTGGACAGGCAAAATGTCTTTGGGCGATCACTGATGGAGCTGGCAAATGACCAACAGGCAGCATCATAGCACCTTGCTGGCCTGTCGCATCGTTCATCTGTCTCAAGCGCCAACAAAACAGAGCTCAGGGCACAGAAATATTAGACTGTTTCGGTCCCCAAACAAACCACTAAAAATGGAAAGTGCATCTGAATGTCCCAGTAAAAGGTTTTTAATGGTGGACAGTGCACAGAGGACAAAAAGGTACCTGCACAGGCCCAGCTTTGAACTGAAGATGATATCTGGCTTCGATTGTCTCCACCTCAGCTGCCCCCCCTTATAACAACAATGATGTGTGCACTGCATATGAGGAACTACACAACTCCGACTGGGCTACCGATGACGTCACTGATGACACAATCAGGGGAACAGACTGGGAGACACGTACTTCCCTCTGAAGTAACAATGTGTGTCATGGTGCTGATGAACACCTAGGACGCCGTGAACCGCTTATCCGCCGACGGATCACACCACTGGCACACTGACGGCACGTAATGCAGCCACCATCCTCAATGGAAAGATGGGCTCACAACCACCTGCAGCTTGAAGAGACACCGACGGCAAAACACGGCTCTCAGCGAACCCCGGAAACGGCACGTGAGCGAATCTCACAGAGGCAGCCACCGTCTCCCCTCCTGATCTGCAGAAGCCGAGTGTCATCTCTGCTGCAGACAGGGCTCCTTGGGGGTTATTAATGACAGCCGGCCAGGTCAGGGGCCCGGAGTGTGTCCAGAGAGTGCCTGGTGGCAAGCGGGGGCCGTTAGCACTGTCACGCTACCATTAATCTGACTGAAGCACATCCAGGCACACTCCCGCCCGCTCAGCAAGCCTGAGAAAGACCAAAGACACTGCAGTCACAGCTTCCCAACCCCTTGCACCAACTGCTCTTAAACAGAAGGGGGCACCATTCCAGGACTCCTCCAGTAGACTGCACACACACCACGCCCAGTTAAACTGTCAGACACTGTAATATCCTCGGTGCAGCTGGAATCCTGTCCAGTATGTCACCTGCCTCCTGTCTCCTTGCTGGTGGAGGCTCCAAGATCACTGTGACCCAAGACTGGACACAAATCAAAGGACGGACTGATGTCTGTTACACTTCCGGGCACGTCTCTCCCCTAAGCAGCCAACGGGAATGGCTTGTTTGGTTTCTGCAGAGCCCTAAACCCACCCGGTGTTTCCGGATGACGCACTGAGACGGGGGTCTCACTCGAGAGCTCGGAATATGCGATTTCCTGGGTACATTAGCGCCTCTTCTTCGGTGATGAATCAGCGCTGTGTCACTTGGTGAGCAGAGCGGCGTTCACTGTGTTTGTGTTCCTGTGTCTCTTCCTCAGTCACATCTCATCCACTCAGGAGTCTGTCTGCACGCCGCTGTGCCCTGCAACGGGCACTCGAGAAATATCCAAGTGGCTCTAATGCTATACTGAACCGTTAAAAAGTGTCTGAGCTTTTTAAAAAGTTTTTGGAAAAAAAGCAGCTGTGGAACAATAGTACCACGCGCACTGAGACGATGTGGAAAAAAAGGTACTTTAAGGTTTAAGTCCACAATGTTCTAGCCCTGACTCGCAAGGTGAATTCCAGTGCCACCGCAGTCGCAGTGGTGACTGCTCTATCTGCTGCTGGCTGGATTCGTTTTAAAAAACCTAACAACCAACCCCCCCTCCCCCCAAGTTCTCCTAACCACACAACTGCTTAGAGGACACCTGACTCCACCCCCCCCCCTCACGGCCGCAGTCCTGATCAAGCCCAGCACTACCCACCACCCTCTGGTTCTCCTCTAACCTGTGAACTGAACAGCTTCAGGATCCCCAGCTTGTGGGGGGTCGGGGGTACAAACTGACATTCCAGCGAGAAAAAAAGGGAGCTGGAGGAGGTGCAGGGTGCCAGCCACCTGTCTCAGTCCAGCCGGAGCCTTGCTCCCCCCCCCCTTGCTCCCCCCCTTGCGGCCTGGGGCCGACGGGTGATCTGCCCTGCAGGACCTTAGTTCCCCTATAGGAGGGGTCCTCCCGGTTTTGGGGGGGGGGGGGGGGGGGAGGCGATGTGGTGATTGGTAACAGAAACTCAACAAATACAAACACGCTGACTATGAAGAGTGGGAGAGATAAGGGGTGCAGTGGCACAGAAGACGCATTCAACTGCATATGCTGGGTGGGGGGGCTGGAGGGAGCGAAAGGCTTTCCCCAGAATGGAATGTTCCGGCTTTGGAAACAGGAAGCTCTCTCTCACATTGTTTCTGCAGCAACAGGATGAAGACGGACGCCTGGTGGGGACTGGGGAGGGGAACGCGGATGATGGCGGGGAGGCTGCCTCTGGTGCACCGAGGACCAATGTACTTTAGAAATCACTGTCCCGGGGCGCAGAGGGGGTGAATAAGAAAATTCCCAAAATCAAACAAGATTCTCGATATCTGCAAGAAAAGCCCCCCCAAATAAGCTGAGGTACATGACATCATACACACACACACACACACACACACACAGAAATAGACACACACAGACAGACACACACACACAAACACACACACACACAAACACACACACACACACACACACACAGGGTGTACCTGGGAGGGGGACCTGGGTCTCTCTTGATTGGTCAGGCTCATCTGGCTTGTCACGCTCTTTTCCATAGAGTCCACCTTCTCATAGGTGCGTTTCTGCCGGCCGGAGCCCTCCGAGGCCAGCGGGGAGATGGGGGCGTCACCATGGCTACCGGAGCGGTACAGAGAGCAATCGCTGGAGCCCACGTGCTTCCTGAGGCTGGCGGCGGCGTGGGGGGCGGAGCTCTCCGACATCTCCGTGTCCAGGCTGGCCTTGCTGCCTCGCAGGGTGCTGGAGCGGCTCACTGCGGCCTTCACCTCGGCCATGAGCTTCTCGCTGAGCACGCCCAGCTCGCCGCCACTGCCCGCTGACCCGGGCCGGCCCTGCGCCGCCAGCTGCCGCTGCCAGGTCTTGCGCCGCAAGCTGGGCGAGGGCCCCGTGGAGTAGCCCGAGTCCTGGTGGCCGGCCCCGCCAGGGCTGCCATACTCCTGCGAGGCGGCGCTGTTCTGACGACTGTGCCGTGCCTCCACGCTCTTCAGCATGCCCGCCTCTAGGAGGCGCCACGAGTGCTTCTTGTCAGCCTCCTTCTTGGGCGGGGTGAGTTCAGGCAGGGTGGCCTGCCGGTTGCCCCCGGGGTCCACATTCACCATATGTTTGATGCACTCCTTGCCAGCGGCGCTGTACTCTGTGGCAGAGGGACTCCTCTTGTGCTTGGAGCCCAGGTGGGAGGTGGGATGCGGCAGAAGCCGTTGCTTCTGGAGGCTCTGTGAGGGGGTGCAGTGCGGTGGCAGGGAGCGTGGGAGTGAGTGTGCGCCCTCCACTTCCATCTCCACCGGAGGCTCGTCATAGATGGGCGATTCCAGGGGCGGCTCGTCGTAGATGGGTGGGGTAGCCCCGTATTTGGGTGACGACGGCCGGGGGGTCCCTGCCTGTGACCGCCGGGGGGTCTGGTATGTTGAGGAGGAGGAGGAGGTGGTGCTGAAGCTCCCGTTGTCCCCCCTCCTGAGGTTCACCGGCTGCCTGGGCTCTGCCATCCTGCCGGAGGAGCTCGCCTGGACCCGGAGTGCCTGCCCTCCCGCCGGCCTGCCCCCCCCGCTCACGGCACCCCCGCTGTGGTGCGGCAGGGCACTAGTGTGACCGGCCGCCTGGTTCCTGCCGATGCTGTTCACCTTCACCAGCAGGGCCGCCTTGGAACCAGGAGCTGGCTGCCATCGTTGGCCAGAGTCCCTGTAACAAAATCAGACACAGGATGCATTTTGCTGAGAGTCAAGCAGTGTCTGGACTTAAAACATTCACTGTCTTACACCCCCTTTTTCGCTGACCCCCTGCCCCCCTCCCCCAGGGGAACCTTGATGTTTGAGCTCCGCATTGCGGCAATCAGGAGTCAGGAGGGGTCAGGAGGCGTCCTGGTTACAAACCAAAAACAAGCTCGCTACATGCTCACCAAAGCAGGTCGTGGAAGTGGGGGGCTGTGGACGCCCCGCCCACAGCACTAGCCCCACCCTCCCTCATGTACGCAAACATCACACAGTCATGCTCGTGCATTCTCCCGAGTCCTGGAGAGCATTCATAGCACAAACACAACAGGAAACACGGAGTGGCTCGCTCAGCAGAAGGTCAGAGCCCAGGGCTGTGAAAACAGGAATTCACACGGGTTCATGCTGGAGTGTCTCTCTGTTTCACAGATACGCGGCTACCCCTGCTGTTAGGACATCCGCTCAAAAGTCAGACAAACTCCAGGGGCCTCCAAACTGATTCATACAGCAAAAAAAAAAAAAAACTGCAGAAAACTACAAAAAGTCTGGATCAAACTGCCGAGAGACTAATTTTGGAACCCAGTTCTGAGTAAAAATGCCCAGAAGGTTCTCAGTGACTGCTCCTGTTAACCCGCGATGCTCCGTGCCACACTCTTTGCAGCATGAAGACGGGGAATAAAACCATTTAGGACCCCAAAAAATGAACATGCTAACGTACCAGAAATACCAATGTACTTTGAGGGTCCGCGCCAGTCTAATGAGTGACAGCGACCGCTGCTGAAGCACAGATGAACCCTTCAGAAAAGAGTGCAGCGACCTGCTTACTCTGTGAATGTGGAACAGCCTCTTTAAGGCACAATTTCTGTCCTCCACGCTTAAATTTCCTCACTTTCCGTTTCAGGGTCCGCAAGCGGCACCGATCACGACGGGAGAGCATTTCGAGTTTGGGAAAAGACCAAAGCAGACACTTACCCCACGAGCCTCGTCCCTGAAGCGTTTCCCGGCAGACCAGGGCACGTCCCGCTGTGACAGTGAGAGTAATCGCTCGAGGTCCGACTGGGGTGGGGGGAGTGCTTCCTTAACAGAGTCTTTTGGCAAATGCCCCAAATGCAGCCTGGCTGCGCTGTACCTCTGCCGAGCCACCGGGGCGGCAGGCTGGAGCTGTGAGCACAGGCAGCCAGCAGTGGCGATGTGTGAATGCGGAGGGGGGGGAGCGACTCCTTTACTTTCCCAGTTACAGTAGCAGGAATGCAAACCCTCCTCCTAACCCCATTCTGGCCACGCCCCACCCCTCGAAGTACACTTTCAGCGTGCAAAACAATACATGCACAATGCCCCAGGGGCCCACGCTCTGTGCCGGCCCAGAGTGCTTCCTGCCCCCGCACCCCGTCACTCCGTCCATCTGTCTCTCCATTGTAACCCGGCCCAGCCTCCGCCACTTCTATCACCCCATCCAAAACGTCAACAAACCACAATTGGGCCGCTAAGCAAACAGACCCCCCGCCCCCCAGAATGCACTGCGATCAGGCCGCCCGTAGCGGTCGCCAAGCTCCAGCCCATCTGTAGCACAAGCTGACACCTGGCCGGCAGCCACCCCGACTCCGACATGAACGTGTGACCTTTATGTCCATCCTGGCTTGCGGGGGGATCCCAGTGATCTGGGCTCTGATGGGCAGATTGGCGTCTCTGTTACTCACATGCCCACGGGATTGATGGACTGTTCCTACAGCCTTCGCACAGTGTCCCACACACACACGTGACACGGGACTAACCAGGTGGACAGTCAAGGCTCTGTCTCTTGCATGCCTTGCGTCCGTAACCCGCCGTGCAGCTACCTGAGATCCCGGTTCCTGCATTTAACCAGGAAAATGCCACCAATAGCCAAATTTCGATAAGTGATCCTTTTTGTTGCGGACCTTAAGTCATTCCAATTACACCTAACATTCAATGGTCTCATCATCCTCCAAAAGCTACGGGAAAGAAATAAATCAGACAGAGGCTAGAGACTCAAGTCACTGACTAACGGGCAAAGTACCTGCAGTTTGCAGGGTGGCCCTGCTTATTGTTTTCATGCAAATAAACAGAAACAGTAATATGTGAACAGCAAACAATATAAGCAAATAGTCTGTGAGCAGGAGTGCTGGGCTTTGGTGGTGGTGGGGGGGTAATTGGGTGTGT
>JAODKE010000114.1:7953809-7969987 GCA_026779605.1 Mormyrus hasselquistii | reverse complement strand
GAGTTGTTAAAATCTTATCTAGCTCTGATTTAAAGGAACCTAAGGATTTAGCTTGCACTACATTATCAGGAAGACTACTATCATGACAGCATACGTTACAGGTACAGAATTTCTACAGTATGCAGGCTATACTCACTACTTCATGATAGAAGTAAAGATGCTGTCTGCACAATTACATGCAGCAAAAAATATATATGTAGACCAACAGTCAGTGTAGATTGCAAAATGTTCTTGTCTTTTCCACTAAACCTTTGGTAGCTGCTCAGCAGATTCCTTAATATATATATATAAATGTTTTTCTTCCAATTATTGCAAACAAAGGGCTACAGACAAAACTGCTTTAGGTTTAAAACCGGCATTAAAATAGCAAAGAACAACAATTTAAAAAGTGCATTTTAAAGCGAAATGATTAAGAAACAAACTTTAAAGTTACCCGAAAAACAGTAGAAAAATAATAGTTATAAAATCCTGCTCATTCTGTGAAAATAACATCACCTGTTTAAAAATATGTTCACATAAACAGAAAAGTGGATATCTGCTACCATTGGTGTGCATATTACACGCCAAGCTGTTATTTTACTTTAATGAGACAAAACCTCTCAATGTCACATTTGAGAAGAAGCAAAAGGTGATTTTCATGGTCAGAATTTCATACTAATACACAAGTCATAGAGCTCGAGTAAAACATATGTAATACCGATACTAAAATGTAAAAAAATGAAAATCAAGTTTTAACTAATTTAGATTTAAGGTTAATAAATTAAATTCTACCAGCTCCCATTATCCAAGAGGAACTTGCTTATAACTCAAACTTCACAAACTTCTTTGTCAATTGGCCAAGCTTCTCTCAGACATTCACACTTCACTGTTGATAGTTCCCATACTGACCCTGAAAAATAAATATCAAGATTTTAAAGAAGTACAATTGTGTAAATACAATAAAACATTACGGGTAACAGGGCAATATAATTTACAAGGCTACAATGCTTAATAGCTTTAACATGTGTGATGAAGTCGAATACAACTTGGATAACCTGTGTGCTGTGTAGCACTGGCATTATTCACAGTAACACAGACATGCATACAAAAATTTGCGCATACAGCAGAACAACCCAACGGCATACACAGTGTAATACCTCTGCTTAATAGGCCAGGCTTGGCCACAGTGTGTGGTAATTCCAAATGCCGTTATACTTTAAATATCGAAGCTCAGACTCCCTCAGACCCCATGTCAGGAGCCACTGAATGACTCAAAAAATAACCATGTGATTAAATCCATAAATGGCCCAAAAAGTGGCACTGCCCCCAGACTCCACAGGGGCCAACTGTCTTTCATGCGGCTGGAAGTGGGTAAATACCCCCGGACAGAGCCCTGCCTTCTTCCCTCAGCCTGCGACTGACCACCTACCTACCTACTGCTGGTTGAAGGCCGCCTGGCTGGCACCTTGCTGATAAGAGGCCTGCTGCTGGTTGAAGGCCGCCTGGCTGGCACCTTGCTGATAAGAGGCCTGTTGTTGGTTGAAGGCCGCCTGGCTGGCACCCTGCTGGTAAGAGGCCTGTTGCTGGTTGAAGGCCACCTGGCTGGCACCCTGCTTGTAAGAGGCCTGTTGCTGGTTGAAGGCCACCTGGCTGGCACCTGCTGGTAAGAAGCCTGTTGCTAGTTGAAGGCCACCTGGCTGGCACCATGCTGGTAAGAGGCCTGCTGCTGGTTGAAGGCCACCTGGCTGGCACCCTGCTTGTAAGAGGCCTGTTGCTGGTTGAAGGCCACCTGGCTGGCACCTGCTGGTAAGAAGCCTGTTGCTAGTTGAAGGCCACCTGGCTGGCACCATGCTGGTAAGAGGCCTGCTGCTGGTTGAAGGCCGCCTGGCTGGCACCCTGTTGGTAAAAGGCCTGCTGCTGGTTGAAGGCCGCCTGGCTGGCACCCTGCTGGTAAGAGGCCTGCTGCTGGTTGTGTTGGGAATTACCTTTGGGTAAACAGTACAGAAATTAAGGATTAGGGTAAGGATTAGGCTTTTTTGTATTTATGGTGTCATAATCAACAAATAGTGTAGATTGACTGTTGTGTGGTTTTCAAATTTCACACTGTTGTTGAATCTAATGGATGGGCAGGGGGTGAAGGAGCTGGGAGGGAGGGGCCATGTACTCCCCAGTATTTTATTTGAATTCATTAATCCCCCAATAAAGACCTTTGTATTTTAAAGTATTAAATTGTGCCCCCCCTCCCACACCAATATCAAACCGTGTCGCACACCGTTATAGACAGACTAAGTTTGCTAATCAGTTGCACTACTGGGCAACAGGAAGTAGCTAAATATGAAAGGATAGGGGGGCTGAGTCTTTACTTGGGGGGGGGGGATATTCATGGTACACATTTATAATGCGGGGGGTGGGGTGTTACTTATGGTTCAAATTTATGGTGGGGGGGGGGGGAGTTAAAATAGCGCCCTAAAATATATGCTTAACCACACCCCTGCTGCTCAATATAAAAAAGGTACCTCCTTCGTAGTAGCGCTGCGGTTACTCCTCAAAGGGCCTTTCATAGCCTTACTCACCGTAAGAAGACTGCTGGTATGAGTAATGCCCATGACCTGGGGGGCACAAGCGGGCACGTGAACAAAAACATCATCAGAATGACCAGCGAGCCCCACACTGTCACGCCCAGCTCCGTCTGATCCTCCTGTGTGCCACGCCCACCTCGTTACCTCGTGTTTATGCCTGATTGTTCTCACCTGTTGCTCGTTAAACTCAGCTTGTCTTGTGTATTTAGTCCGCGTCTCGGTTAGTTTCCCCAGATCTGTCATCGTCCATGATAGCTGTGAGTCCTCGTCTGTGCATGTTCGCCCTGCCTGTTTTACTCAATAAACCCCGTTCACCTGTCAGTCCGGCTGTTCTCGCCTGCTTTGTCTGCTTTCCGGCTCACAGCGTGACACACGCAGCTCCAGAACAAAACATCATCAGAATGACCATATTATGACCTCATAGCATATAATTAAGTTCTAAATGGGGCACCAGAATATCAAAGTATCCATTTCAAAAATAACTTATGCAACATAAATTTATACACATTGAATCTGATAAATAATTTATGTATGTGGACTAGTTGGTTAGAGTGCTGTGTCTGTGATCTGAAGGTTGCAGTTTCAAATCCTGTGGTCAGCAGGGTGATTCTCTCTGGGGTCCCTTAACCCCAGTGCCCCACCGGCACTGGCTGACACTGCTGGTGCCCCACCGGCACTGACTGACACTGCTGCTGCCCCACCGACACTGGCTGACACTGCTGCTGCCCCACCGGCACTGACTGACACTGCTGCTGCCCCACCGGCACTGACTGACACTGCTGCTGCCCCACCGGCACTGACTGACACTGCTGCTGCCCCACCGGCACTGACTGACACTGCTGGTATCCCACCGGCACTGGCTGACACTGCTGCTGCCCCACCGGCACTGGCTGACACTGCTGGTATCCCACCGACACTGACTGACACTGCTGGTATCCCACCGGCACTGACTGACACTGCTGCTGCCCCACCGGCACTGGCTGACACTGCTGCTGCCCCACCGGCACTGGCTGACACTGCTGCTGCCCCACCGGCACTGGCTGACACTGCTGGTATCCCACCGGCACTGGCTGACACTGCTGGTATCCCACCGGCACTGACTGACACTGCTGCTGCCCCACCGGCACTGGCTGACACTGCTGGTATCCCACCGGCACTGGCTGACACTGCTGCTGCCCCACCGGCACTGGCTGACACTGCTGCTGCCCCACCGGCACTGGCTGACACTGCTTTGTATGTCACTTTGGACAAAGGCATTTGCTTAAATAAATGCAAATAATAGCATTTAGAAACATTTTAAATACCAAGACAAACACTCATTCACCAAATAACCCAATGAAACAGAAAATCGTGCATTCCCCTTTCTCAAAATATTGTACCCTTTGATGTGCACCATTCTTTGTCTTAATATTTAAACTGCATATTACCCAAAAGGTAAAGTACAATGTGCAAAATTAAGTAAAATTAAATAAGTTAAAGAAAGTTTTTGTTAATGTTTCCCAGGTTAAAAAAGGACCAAAATGATGAATCACAGCCTTATGTTTTTATGGTGGACCTTCAATGGCTCTGCATCTTGGCAGTGCCCTTTGTGAATTACGCACATCTAAAAAGTACTTTACCAGTAATTAAGCCTGGCTAATTGCATTAAGGTTAGACGTGTTAAGTCCTAATGAGATATGGGGAGTGAATGCCCCACCCCCGGAGACAGCGCTGTACTTTGATGACTGTCAGCTCTCCGCCATGGGTGACCTGCTCTCTATCCTTACAGGCACAGCACCCACCGGAGACCCTCACGGGCTATTTTTAACTAAGACCTGACAAAGTGTTTCATCCAGTGGCTGTGATTTACACAGACGAAAACCAGAAATGACAGTGGCAATTAATCTTAACTTGCTTCTTAAAGCTACAGGTGAATTATAAAGGTCTGATGCTCTCTGTACGAAATGTGAATTGACTCCTTTGCATCTTCATTTACAGTCGCCCTGAACTAGATATGTGCTGAACATCTAAAGAAAATGTCTGTACAGTGACAGCTGAAAGATTCTAAAAATCAATTCTCAGACGGCTCATAGCACTAAATAATGATGAAATGTTTGAATACAACTGAGAGAAAATAAAAGATGCTGATATAATATAAAACAGTTTAATAACTGCTGAAGTACAACACAGTGACTCCTTTACATAACTTTTCTGCAACAGCAACTGCTATTTAATTATGTATTAATTTGCCTTTGTTATCCATCATGCCAAATCTATCCATCTGTTTCATCTCCAATATGACATGAAGGCTGGCTTGATCTATGCCGAAAGGCCTGAAGAATGACCACTTTCCTACCTTGTTGTGATGGACGGTAGGATCCCATAGATCCCTGTGCCAATATGTTGTTGCCTTGGTTACCCCGTCCCAGCATTCTCTGATTGTGCCGATTCCCAGCTTGAGCTGAAGGGTAATGAGATGCTGCTGCTTGCTGCTGCATCATTGTTCCTGGGGAGGTCATGGGTAATGATACACATTAAGAGGAGCAGACACACAAATCTAAGGAGGAAAACATAGAGGATTAGCATAAAATCATAATGGCAGGTAATAAACTCACAATAAGGAAAAGCAGGGTTTACCACAGAGGCAGGGCTAGATATTGACAGTCGGAGTACAAAGGCTGCCCAGTCAAACTGCCCTTAGCAGCCCTTCCATGGACTGAGGGCAGAACTACACTTCAGAAGACGGGGTCTTCGGTTTGATGAACTGTGACAATGCGCTGAGTAATAAATCTAAAGCTTACTTTTTCATACACCTTTTAGTATGATATTGCGGATTTTACAACAGTGTGTGAGCTGGCCGCTGACGGCCCCGGCTCTGCGTCTGTGCACCCTGCAAGGCGTCACCTTGTGGCCGCGACCCCCGGCCGAGCCGCGGCTGCCGCCTGCTGTGCTTACAGACGCGGGGGGGTTACGGACGTCTGGCCCGACGGCTGCATGGGAGTGAGGCGGGGGTCTGACGATACAAACCGTGTGAGCGAGTGAGCATTATGGGAACCGCGAACACATCCGGCTCACCGGGATGGGAGCACGAGGACAGGGGTGAGTGTGCAGACCTCAGGTGAAATTGAAGGCGGATTGAGGTACGCAGCCTATAGCCTAAGGCGCGAACGCGAGCCCCAGACTGAACCTCACCATTGTTTATCTGCCCTTGAATTAGCGGCGTGGGTGGAGTTCCAGAAGCCATGCTGCCGCTCAGGTTGCTCTGAGAGTGCAGGGACTGGCTGTTACCAGTTTGTCCAATCCCCCCTCCACCCATACTCATGTTCTAAGTAGGCGGCTGCAAAGCAAAATGGTGGCAGTTAAACACACACAGGACTCCACAGTACAGATGCCCAGTGTAGGTATGTGGTCCCTTTCTGTGTATTTTCATGTTTAATCCAAACTGCTAATGAAGTGATATATCTGTTGACCAAATTAAATTATGTCACATAATTTGAAATTTCTGAATTGTTGTTTTT
Organism: Mormyrus hasselquistii; assembly: GCA_026779605.1. Taxonomy (NCBI): domain Eukaryota; kingdom Metazoa; phylum Chordata; class Actinopteri; order Osteoglossiformes; family Mormyridae; genus Mormyrus; species Mormyrus hasselquistii. Next base: position 7,963,932 of record JAODKE010000114.1, on the reverse strand, counting down.
CTATTGGTCTGTAATGTTGTGAAGGTTGGCATTTTTGTAATTTGATAATAAGGGAGTAAATATAACTATGATCTTAGGAAGAACAGGGCACAAGGCTGGAAAACACCCTCGGTGGGGTGCAACATCGCATCGGTGCATGACTAACACTTTAAATTTGACAATAATCTCAAGATTTTTAAAAGAAAATAGTTATTTACTTAAAAGTAGTCAAATCAAATTTGTCATACATACTGTGTGCATTCTGCCGTTTTCCCCCTTACTCTGATAGTCCACTATGCATTGAATCAGGTGTTGATTTTCATCCAGCATCTTAGGAGGAAAGAACACAGTTGAGTTTATCAAACAACAACATTAACATCAATAATAATAATAATAATAATAATAATAATAATAATAATAATAGTTGGGGCTCCAGTGAGTTTAGATTCATCTGGCCTAATATGTATGTATGTATTTGGATATTTGGATGATAAAACTTGAGTTAACCTTAAAAAGATCTTGAATAAATGCCAAAAAGTGAAAGATGGACAATAAACCGTTATCCGTTTTCTTAAATAGATTACATAGAATTAGTTTATGGATTTGGTCACTATAAAGTGATTTCATTTTAATAAAGGTGCAAATACACCTCAGCCGTTTTTGGTACAATCCCCTGTCAGTATCAGATTACTTCTTTCACACTTCGGGTAGGTTAAGTGTCGAGATCCACAATAACCACAGTAGAAGAACTGGGAATTGTTGGAGTTCACCGTCTCCAGCTGGGTCCGTTGATGAGAAGAGATTCACGAAGGGACGAGGAGTAGCTGCAAGTCACCGCTTTATTCTGTCAATCGATTGCAATCGGGAGCGACATACACTGACATACATTCAGCATGTACAGATAGAGGCTCAGCTGGGTGGTGTGGGGTCCCTGCTTTTATGGCCCACTTGGGCATCACCCCCCTTCTTCTGGTATTTTCCCTAAACGTGACTGCCGCTTTTTGACATCTGCTCTAAGTAGTGTGTTAGTACTCAACCTCTCCCCCAGAAATATCAGTTGGATCAGCATCTTTCATTACTTCCCTTATTTGGGGCTAAAGATAAGTAACATTCACTCACTCCCATTAACTCATCTCCCCTGCAGTGTCTGGGCCAGGTCACCCTGACCTGCTGATCTCCCCAGTGTCTGGGCCAGGTCGCCCTGACCTGCTGTCGTCCCAGACAGTTCCTTGTTTTATATCAATCTGGACCCCGTGACCCAATTGGATTAAGCGGGTTGGAAAATGGATGGATGGATATCAATCTGGAACATTTAGGTATTTGCCCAATATATTCCTATATTAACTTCATGTTCCCTTTTTCTCATGGTTCTCAGATATTTTTAATTCCTTCAGAATCAGATACAACTTGATTTCCCATAAACATACGCAAACATGGCCACAGCGAGTTTTGGTATGAATTACTTTTATAGCAAAATATAAATATTTGTATTATTTTAAACATATTGCGTACTGTACATGCCTATCTTGTATTTTAATACAAGGGACAATATTTCACATTAGACAACCGAGGACACCGGGGGCAGGGAGCAAAGAGTATTCGGACTATAGACAGCAAATGCCAGCGTGGAGCAAAGCGAAGTCTCTGGGATTTCAGGCATTTTAGGTCCCAAAAAAGAGTACATGTACGGGAAAAAGAGGACGGATGGTTAACGTAACTGTACTCTTTATTTCGATGGATAAATTTCTTTTCCTGAAAAATAACACACTTAGCTGTCGAAAATGTCTCAGCAATAAATTCACTGTGTGCAGAATTATTAGGCAAGTGTTTCTTCTCTTCCATAGATGTTCAAATTAATCTCCAATTAAGAGTGGACTATTTATAAATAGAGCATGCTCAGTATCTGGTTTGAATAGGCTACTCTCTGTTCGGTGTAAAATCGGAAACAGGTAATTATTATTGCTGTTAAAATGGACCTTATGCAGGGTGAAATAAACGGCTAAGTGCCAGTCAGAGGGATGCAAAACAATCAAAATCTCTGAACTTTTACAACACGGTCATGGTAGAGTCGAGTGTTTTGTGACTAACAGCCAAAGAAGATGGAATAAACATTTAAAGGGAAGACACAAATGAGCCGTGTATTCGCATATTCCCTGAGCCCCCACCTGGCTGAATGGGCTGAGTGGGTAGTTGTAATTAGTCCATCCGTACCGTTGTGAGTCTGAGGCTGACTTTTTTTTAGTTATGTTTCCCCACAGCTGTTATGTGCTTGTGTTTATATTTCTGTATTGGTTCATGTGTTTAGGCCTTTGCTATCTCCACTTGTATCTGGTTTTGTTATGTCTTGTTACACTTTAGTTCCTTGTATCTCCTTGTACTCATTCCAAAGCGCTGGCTTCATCGTTAATTATCCACACCTGTTTCTCATCTACCCCTCATTATCAGTGTATATATGTGGCTGCCCTTGGCTTGTGCTTTTGGTAGTCATTGTGGTGGTCGCTTGTCTGTGGTGGTCGCTGGTCGTCTGTGGTGGTCGCTGGTCGTCTGTGGTGGTCGCTTGTCTGTGGTGCTTCCATCAGCCCTTCCTGGTGCTAATGCAGTTTTTGTTTCACCTTCACGCGCTTTGATCCTCATGGTCCCTTTAATTTTTTTTATTTATAATAAAATCCCTTCTGCTACCAAGTCTCACTGTGGGTTATCCCTGACTGTGCCTACATGATATTGACGACAGATAAGATGTGTGACTTGTGATGGAGCTGTGGTGGAGGAGTATTGGCTTGCTGGCAACCGCTTGTTATTTCCCGCCTGCTTCCTGTTCGTGTGTCGAATTTTATTCTTTGGACAGTATGACATGGCGCTCAGCCATCTCTCCAATCTGATTCTCCCTGCTGCCCCCTGGAGGATGGGCTCCCCCTTTGGGTCTGGTTAGGGTTAGGGCTTCCTCTGCTGCCCCCTGGAGGACGGGCTCCCCCTTTGGGTCTGGTTAGGGTTAGGGCTTCCTCTGCTGCCCCCTGGAGGATGGGCTCCCCCTTTGAGTCTGGTCCCTCCCAAGGTTTCTTCCTTCTCCGGAGTTTTTCCTTGCCACTGTCGCCTATGGTTACTCACTGGGGGCTTTGGGTGGGGATGCTAAGCGCTCTGAGACGATGTCATGTTGTGATAACACGCTATACAGAAATAAATTTCTTGTTTGTTGTTGTTGTTGAGTAATAATGTGGGCTGCAAATATCATTGATGACCCTTTATAATTTGCTGATGGTGTAAAAATGGAATACAAAGTGGACTGCCAATTTCTAGAAGAACATTGGTACAACAAGTAGTCAGCAGCTTTCAAAAAGGTTATGCTATTCCTATATACACCAGATTATTGCGTTATTAATATTTACGGACTAACAATATATGTTCAGTGTCTAAGTTGATGCCTGTAGACGTACAACTGTACGCGCCTTACAAAGAGGAGCATCTTAAAGTCGCTTGTCATTAAGCAATGTGCCTATTTACAATTTTTTTTTTTAATGGAAAAATAATGATTGTTAAACAATGTACTATAAGTTTAAAACTACATATAATTGGTTAAACACATTTTCTCCATTACTTTCAGGGACAACATAATAAAGTCTAATAATTTAAAAAAAGTAGCTGCATTCCTTTGAGGGCAGCCTCTTGGTTTAGGTAAGTACAGGGAATGACACTGAAGTTTGTAATTACATGCCAATTATTTATTTATTTTTTTTACTACCTGCAGTTTACCCCGAAAGCTTGCATACACACCGGCCCTTTGCGGATAAGATTGTCCACCCCTGAACTAAACATTGCAAACTAAAACATGGCAAATATAAAAAAAAAACAAGAGTGGAGTTCAGCTTCTTCCCCTCCCTGAAACAAGAGGGAGCCTCAAATGAGAGAGAGTAGCTATGCTGAACTGGAACAATGAGGCTGCGGTCGAAGAGAAAATGCAGAAGAGCTTCTCCTACAGGCGGCAGGAGACTGTCCAAGATCCCCCTGCGATCTCTGAAATTGTCAAAAGATGGCCTGCTTTGGAAAATATTACAATTTATCATTTTATATGCTGCCTTTTGCAGAGTGAGCACATTGAAGTCACGAGGGACTTTGTCTATCTCAATGAAGACAGCAACCCACTCATCAGCGAGTACTTTGTCAGTAGTATCATTTTACTATGAGATTTTAAGATTCAACTTGTAATATATTTGTTTTGTGTATTGTGTTTGCTTCTTTTCTCCATGACCATGTTAGTTTTTTCCGCTATTAGGATGTCAGTGGTGAGGAAGCGGGAAAGTGGGAGATCTCTCAGAGCACCATGAGGATTCCTGTGATTCACAGAGAAGGTGCTGGCGAAGAGGACAAACCATATGATGTAGGAGTGGTGCTTGAGGGGGTGGAGCTGCCTAGCAAACTGAGAAGTTCCCTCTGGGAGTCTCATGCTTTTTGGAGTCATTTACACACTCAACCTGAGCTATACCCAGGAACACATTTCAGTTCTTCCAGAACGTGCTGATGGACTTGGATGCCAACAAACTGTCCCCAAAGATTCAGACACTTAAACACACTGTATATGCCAACAATGTTTTGTTTTCCATAAGATATAACAGATTTTCTTTATTACCTGTTTGGTATTGATGGTGAAATGGTGAAATATCCTTGTGCTGTTATATTAGTACTTTTGGCTTTACTGTACTTGGAAAAATGTGTTTTTAATTGCTTTTGATAAATCTTGAGACAAAGGTGCAGAACTGTGAATGTCTTTGTGATTTATTTCAGGAGGTGGGGAAAACAAGGTTAATAAAAAATAATTAACTTTACTCCATATAACACTTAAGTTTTATGCAAAAGTTAGTCTTAACTGAATTACATGTAAACACATGAGGCTGATGTAAAACTTCACATTAACTCTATGTGCAACACACAATAATTAAGTATTGTTAAGGTGAAGTTTTAAATAACCCTTATGTGTATTTAATTATTGCACAAAGCTTATGTGGAAGAAAAATCAATATCATGCAAATTATAAATCAGTGCAATAAGTAATTAATAATGAAACGTATGTTATCATTTAACTTAATTGTAATTATATATGATTACATAATTACCACTTTATGATTTGTAGCAGAAATATGGCATGTTGCATTTACTCTGTTAAACAGTAATATTAGCTTGCAGTTAGAAGGAAAAAGAGGCTTACTGCATAAAAGAGGAACTAATTTGAAAATATTTAAAAGTTGAAAATCTACTTAATTTCTGATTGCCTAATAATTGGGCATATTGATAATATGTTTATTTTTGTTTGTATCAGACTAACGTAGCAATTTTCTTTCTAAAATTTACTTGGAGCAAAAGAAATCTTCTCAATTTACTTTTATAAGTCTGCCCAACTTTTACCAGAAATGATCTTCTGCAATAGTACTTGCCTAATGATTCTACATGTAGTGTATAAGGTGCAAGGAGCATTAAATAAATCATTGACAAGAGCCTGGAAATATCCATTCGTAGCTTTGTAGATTAAGAATGCAGACAAAACCTGTGTTGTAAATTTGTTCCCCCTCTCTGGGGTGAAGATCACTGGTTCACATCTCAGTGGAACAGTGTCCATGCTTTGAATTATGAGTGAGATGAGAGAAGCTGAGCTCCTCTGGAAAGGAAATGACCTCCCCTGAAGTCTCCACATTTTCTGGAGAACATTGATTAGTTTTCAGTACATTAAGGTTCCCGAAAAATATAAAAAAATAATAGTAGTAATAGTAGAATGTTCTTTGCAGTACCCCTGTTACTGACCGTACAGCTGCTCCCCTTAGGCATGCATGTGACTTGGGAATTCGTGCTGCACACTGGAAAAGTCACTGTATAATTCGAACCCTTTCAGTCGCATGTCTCTGGGTTCTTAAAGTCAGGACACAGTAAAATGGCAAACAAAAAATTGACACAGCACCATATAACACAAAAACTGCAAAATGGGAATACAAGACCAACAAAATAAGAAAAAAATCAGGTACTGTGGATGGGGTGCTGTCAGAGGTTTGGGACCCCGTGAAGGATGGGGTGCTGTCAGACCCCGTGAAGGATGGGGTGCTGTCAGACCCCGTGAAAGCCTGTCACGCAGTGACATTACGACGCGGGGATTAGACTTGCAGTTTTGCAAATGTTAATTGTCATTTGAGAAATACTTCAAAGCAATCGAGAAAAACAGTAAATGATCATTAAGTTAATCTGATTATTTTATTATTTATATTATATATATGATGTCACATCTCAATATGGTAAATTGATCCTAAATAAGTTTTATGCGGAACATAATGACAACACTATAGTACCAAAAAACACAAAATGAATTATGTTCATTCTGATTACACATGAAAATAAGGGCTGAGTAACTTCACAGTGTCATAATGACTTTGGCCCAGTTGTCTGCAGCATTCAGCGGCTTCCAGCAAGACACAGAAAGGATCCATTCACATGCACATGTCGCTGGATGGGCACATCTTCAACTCACTTTTGATAAAGAGTTAAAAAGCTTTCAGGACACCTGCAGCCTGAATTTAAAGGCTCATATCTTGGTGCTTCCTGGCGTTCTACCTCCCGTGGAGATGAGTTATTTCAGCAATCCTGAGAAGCAAAACGGGGCTCACAAAAGCATGTAGTGCACAAGGCTACTCAACAACACAACAACAGTAACACTATAAGCAAAGGCATAACTTTGCGTTGAGCATTGGGAGGGTTGAGGTCTCAACTCATTTAAGGGGGTCCAAGGTGTTGCATGGTTGGTTTTGATTACTGGGGGGTTGTAACCTGCCCCCCCCCTCAAATAATTTACACCCATGATTGTAAGCCTAGTTATTTTCACACATCTTTAAACATATTAAGGAGATTACTATGATGCATTTTCTCAAATGTGCTTTGTAATGTTTACTTCTCTTTCGTCTGTGTTTGCACTCAGCAGGCACTGGAGTGTAAAGTGGCCGCAGGTAGTATCAGGTCTCGAGAATCAGCTATGAACACGGCAACGAGAGTCACACCAGCTGCCAGACATTTGCAGATTGAGCTGAAAGCAAGACAACAATTGTCAGTGGAAACGGGACCCTAACAAGGTGACAGCGCACTTTTGACTATGGCTGTCAGAGTGGCGAATGACTCTGCTGCAGGAGCACTGACAGTAACCTCCGAGGTTCCCCTTACGATGGTCAGGGTGCTCACAAAATTGGGCCTCAGGTCAACATATGCGGACCTCCTAAACCAACAGCATGCTCAATGCAGAGAGGTGGTGAAGGTGGCCCTCGCATCGTCAGGATGGATCTCCCTGAATTGGACATCATCTATGCAAAGAGGCTTGTAAAGAAGGCAGGGAGAACAGCCATCCTGGCTCTGCCTGGTGACGCACTGCCATCTGGCAAACGCTCCAGGACAATTAAAACCAGAACAGACAGACTGAAAAACAGCTTTTATCCCTGGGATTCCTCCAGGTGAAACTCTCCACTGTCAGATTTGGGTAACATATGCTAGCTGGTCCACTAATGTTCACTGCCTTTTAATCAGCTTGTAAGTGCAATCAGAGACTATCTAAAGTTTGATTGTGATTTTATGTTGTTTTCTGGCATTTTGTTCGTTTTTAATGATATTGAACAGGTCTATGACCTCCTTTTGGCTTTCTGCGTTAAATTAGAACAGCATAAAACAATAATCAACAATGATGTTGACCCTAATAATGAAAATGAGGCACTTCACATCGCTCAACACGACTCGCCACCCGCCTCGTCTTAACTTAACACAGTTTTTTAGTTGCACAAATGTTTTGAGATGTAATGTGTTCTTTTTAGGGGAGGTTAGGCACGGCTAGACAAAATGTCATTTTGATGGATGCGTGTTTAACTTTTCTTGGGATTCTATAATGAGAATAAAATGTGTCAAGTTTTAGGTTACATCTGATTATCCTTCTTGTTATTTGTGCCAGATGCCATGGTGTTTTCTTTCATGTTCTGGAAGTTTTATGCACGGGCAAATTGGGGAGGTACTTCTGCTTCTTCACAGACGGGGTGAAACCGGTACGGTTGGTCCCATTTGCGGTTGACCGTAATAAATTTCTGTGGCTGGTTGTGTTTCTTTTAGGGCAGGTTAGGCGCCGACAGACAAAATGTCAATTTGATGAATGCGTGTTTAACTTTTCATAGGATACATTAGTGAGAATACAACATGTGAACGGCACAGAGTTTTCTTTTAAGTTCTAGAAGTTGTATGCACGGTCAAATCGGGGAGGTATGCTACAGATGACCAGGATGACTTACAGGGACAAACTGTATGAGAATCTACCAACCTCAACTTCAAAAACAGCGTTAGAGAAAAAGGGGGTCCGCTTTACCCCACTGACTCGCCTCTCTGCCAGTCACACAGAGACACGCACTCCTCCTCCTCCAGACGGGCAGCCGCGTACCAGCAGGCTTTCCGGAAAGCACCAAATGCAGTCTCTGGCAACCACACCGACCTAGATGGATGCCTCCCCGTCACATACTCCAGAGGATCATGCGGTTGAGGATTATGTCAATAGTCACCGTAGGTCAATCATTTTCCGTTACCGACACCCCCGTCAACAACTCCACGCTCGTAGCATGGGCTCCAACACCGTCAGACAAATCCCACTCATATTCATAAGCATCAACAAGCAAAGCCATTTTCCGCTTCTTACTTATCTCCACACTAAACGCCAGTTTCAACCATCTCACACAAGCACATTAAAACAATCCCCCGTTTCCACCCGGAACAAACTTCACCCTCCCCCCTGCGACATCTGGGAATTATTAACAACACAACCTGTGATGTCACATGACCCCTGTCCCAGTGACCTTTGTGACCACAGCTGTCAAAAACCAATTAGCCATAAACTGTATGGTCTGAGAAATGCGGTATTGATTATCTTTCTTGTTTTCACTGACGCCATTCAGTGTTTTGTTCAAGAATGGCAGAATATCTTGTTTTTGAATGTTGTGTTTCTTAGCTGTATCACCACCTGCTGCTGTACTCAGAGATGCCTTTTGTACTGTATTGATACGATCTGAATAGAAGGATTCGGGCAATTCTAGTTTTGGTTGTGGCATTTAGACCCAAATTGTCGAACTAGATTTTCCTAAAAAGTATGCATTTTAAAGAGCATTGCAGAAAACATTTTATGTGTAACATGAAAGACGTGATTGATTTGAGCACAAAACGTATACATTTGACAAGTTTTTAGAAAAAAGTTGGAAAAACTGACATTATGCATATGATATGTCTGACCTAGCCTGAGACACAATACAGAAAGCACATGCCGGCATGGTGAATATTTATTTATAAGAAACGGGGTGGTGTGAGGCTCTGGAGTCTTGTGATTGGAAGATTGCCGTCTCAAGCCCTTGCATCTGGGGAATAATTCCGTATCTGTGGATCCATGAGCAAGACCCGCAACTCCCAGCCCCAGGTGCTGTATGCTGGCTGACCCTGAGCTGTGACCCCAAAGCTGACTCTCACCTGACTGTATCTCTCAAGGAGAGCAAGATGAGGAAGGCGGAAATAACATTTCACTATGAGGATGAATAAAACTAACAATGAAATGAGAATATCCTCTAAACCCAAAATCACTTGCATTCTCATGAAGGTATAGCAAGGAGCGTGCACCGATTACAGCGCGTTGCTGCACCAACCGCATGACAAACCACCTCAGGGAGAGAACCTGAGTGCAGTCATGTGGCAGGTGATACCTCAGCATTACACTAGTCTGGATGGACGAGAGGGAGTTTCTTTTTTTCAGTGGCTGGGGTGCCAATCCTGCCACCAACGCCCAAGTTATTCCATGTAAGTTGGAGGACCTCCTTACAGGGCTGGATGTAAATCAACGTCACACCACCATCAAGGGCCCAATGGAATAAAATCACTCAAGGCATTCATGGGATTTGAACCAGCAACCTTCAGACTGCTGGCACAGACCCCCCCCCAGTCTCAGGACCACCACTCTTCTTAAAATAAAAATTCTCATTATGAAGATTATTATTAAAAAGAACAACTGAATAAAATATATCAGATAGTTCTGTGTGTGGTGAAATTTTCTTTAACATCAGAGTAATTGCATACAGTGAAATGTAAGTGAACATACACATAAGTGAACATACAC
>JAODKE010000114.1:7940496-7953709 GCA_026779605.1 Mormyrus hasselquistii | reverse complement strand
AGTGAACATACACGTAAGTGAACATACACGTAAGTGAACATACACATAAGTGAACATACACGTAAGTGAACATACACATAAGTGAACATACACGTAAGTGAACATACACGTAAGTGAACATACACATAAGTGAACATACACATAAGTGAACATACACGTAAGTGAACATACACGTAAGTGAACATACACGTAAGTGAACATTTTAAAAATAGTTTTGTTCCTGCACTTAGCAACTTCATCATTCCATGTTGACCTTTACATGGATTTGCCCATTTACATCTTAAATATACAGAGGAAATATATAGAAAATATTTAAATAATAAAACCACTATAAATAACTTCTTGCTTTAGTTTGTAATAGTGCAATTTACTCTTGTGGAAATAATGTTTAGAGTTGAACTGGCTTCTTATTTCTGATGAGGGTAAATTGTAATGTAATGGTGATTTCTGACGAGCAGTGATTCATAAGCCCAGTGTTTACCACACACAGACCTCATGGGGGTTGAGAAAAGTCACAATGGACATACTTATTAGTAAGGAGTAGGTTCTGGAAGGAGAATATCATTGAGTGATGTATCTGAATTGCCAGTGGATTGTCAAATTGCCCCTAACTGCAGTAGTGAGGTGGTGAGAGACAATCCTCACTGGTGATCCAGGCTCCTGCGACCTGCTATCATTATCAAACAAGGCTCCTGTCTGACCAACACACTGAACAGGCCCCCAGGGTTCTAGGTAAGCAAAGTGCTTCTGATTCCAGAGGTGGTTTTTGGGACTTGGCCAGTGAGCAAAGAGAAAGAAAGAAAGCTGGAGTATTTGGTAGGCATTTGAGTTGGCTGCATACACTATATGTAATTACAAATTACAAATGAAGGTCTGTGTTAAATAAACATCATAGCTTTAGTTTTTGTTTTGATAGCGATATCTAAAATGAAACAATGCACTTGAGAAAGTATTAGCATGCTCAAGCCAGGCTTTAGTCTTTATTATTATGCCTGCAAAGCTATCCGGTGCATATCACAGATGTCTTGGCTTAAGCCTTTATCATCGCATGATTGCCATTCGTCGTCGATGATTCCATTCCGGAACGCTGATGCCACCAGGAACTAATTAACTGATTGAGTATTGTCGTGCTTTTTAATTAACATACCCGTCCTGAAATCTTGGAGGTATTATACGGTCCATTTCCCCTTAGTCCATGAATTAGCTCAGCAATCGGATGAGTCATATTGACATTCATATAATTAGATCTACTTATCAGTAATTAGCAGTTCAGTACTTCAAGAACAAGTTGACTCCGTGACTCCCATTCTCATATCTCGAGATTGTAACAGATTTTACAAGAGAAAAACGAACTCGGTATAAGAATTTGGCTGCTGCTGTCAAACAGCTGTAAAAGTAGCATCTGTTTGTGCAGTACGGCGTCACTCATACATGTTAAGTCATTCATATTGACACTGGTGCGTCGGCACATCAGCACATTCACATTAAAGTTACACTGCTCAATGCTACTATTGAGAATTTGCTCAGGTTGTTTCGTACTTATTACATTAAATTTGATTCACATGTTTAATTATTGACCCCTATAGAAACAACTACATTATGATCCTGGTAAACCAGTACTTAATAAAAGTTTTTTTTTTTTTTTTTTTAAGTGCAGACTCATATTTATTGTGTACTGCTTTGCCCATAACCCCCCAAGGACTCTTTTCTGTTATTTGCAGACAGCTCAGAAACGTGCCCCATAGAACAGTTATTTTGTGTATTGTGCACTAGATGGCACTGCGGAGTGGAATCTTTACCGCAGCCGAATGGCAATGAGCCTGTTCGGCTTTATAAGACAGACCCAGGGAAGCCTAGACACATTACGACACATTTCCTCATGTTAAGAGTGGGCTTGCAGGTTTGAGACTAACATGTAGGTATTATCAAGGTGAGCAGGCCTGCGTGGCCTGTGTCTCTAAGAGCTGCGCTTACAGTGCCCAGAATGCAGTGGTGGAAGGTGAGCAGGCCTGCGTGGCCTGTATCTCTAAGAGCTGCACTTACAGTGCCCAGAATGCAGCGGTGGAAGGTGAGCAGGCCTGCGTGGCCTGTGTCTCTAGGAGCTGCGCTTACAGTGCCCAGAATGCAGTGGCTGGGATCCCCGGGACCCCGACAGTCGCCACAGCAATAAGTGGGTTGATGCATTAACACACTGGCAGCACCTAGTGGTCATCACTGGAACATTATAAATCCCAACGTTTTCAGACCCCTGAGATGGCTCAACTAACCCAACAATAAATAAAATACATACATTTTTAGAATAGCTTTTGGCAATTAATGTTTTAGTTTTTTTTCCAGTGTATGCATTGAATGACATGTAAAACTCTAGCACATCCTTTGTGCCTTTTAAAAGCAAAATATTTTATCGTGATTCCTTAATATACTTTTGTTCTTGGTGCTACCTAATTGTCCCATTCTAGTTAGAATTCGCTTTGTACAACTTCATATATATATACTTTTCAGTGTAGGAAGCCTTGGAGAATATGAATAAATAATAAAAAAATTCCTCTCCAAACTCATAAGGCTGGCCTCGAGCGGCAAACAGTCCTCAGAGACAGCAGTCAGCATGAAAGACCTCACGAACAATCTTCTGGTAGGTCCATCTCTCAAGCTCTCAGAGGCTGCCCCCAGCTGAATCGAGTGTTAGCATAACTCCACCTCGCTTACCAGCTCCGCTTTGCTTCTCATGTCTGCAGGAAGCTGAGGATTTCACCAGCAGGTTATACGAGGAGCTGCATTCCCCAGCCCAGCCACACCTCTTGCCCTTCCAGAAGGTAACCCAGGTTAAACGTCAGACCACTGCTACGAGCTACTAGCTATGAATTATAAAATTCGTCCCACAGGATACTGAACTGAAAATTTCTCGTTAACTCGTTTGCAGAAAAACTTTGAGCTGGCTTTGCATGGCGAGACGGTGGCTTTAGCATTATAAAGTGACTGGGAGGTTTGAACCCTGCCCCCCCCAAGCTGCGACAAATGAGCCCAACTTCACTGCCATCATCCAACAGAGCTATCAGCAGCTCCCCCATCTCCGCCTGTCAGCTCCTCGTTGACCCCTGTGGTGCTAACAGCCCCCTACAGTGTAGCATGGTCCCCAATGCCCTCCCCCAGCCTGCACCTTGGGTAACCACCACTATCAGACAGCTGTGTGTCTCCTGTTTTGCAACGCTGGCTTATATAGGCACCCATTGTCCAAACATGTTATCAGAGCAGTGTCTCTTGATAAGAGTCATTGATACCAATACCATTATCAATTATACTTATTGATCTGGTTCTTTAGAATTTGAATTTAGTAATCATTGTTGACACACAACAACAAAATGTGTCCTCCATTTAACCCATATGTGCCAAAGGAGGAATTAGCTAATTCAGCGCCCGGGGAGCAGTGCTTGAGGGTGGTACCTCGCTCAGGGTACCTCAGTGGTGCCTTGCTGGTCGGGGAATTGAACCAGCAATCTTTCAATTACACGTGTGCTTCCCTAACCATTAGCCACTACCCACCAACTATTATCGACTACCTTGTGAATTTCTGACTCTTTTCTATGCGGAAACAAGTTCACCTGTGCAGGTTTTCTGTGTCAATACATCTGTTTCATTATCTGACATCCAAAATAAAATACTGCCTACTGATCAGTGACTTCAGTGCAGTAAGACCAGCAATTACAGAACCATGGCCACAAAGTCTAAGTCTATCCGTTGCTCCATCACTGTTAAATTATAATTCATGTCTTAAAACAGCTTGGAAAAACTACTGACAAAACTCTGCTTCTTGCTCTCTGCATTGATGACTCATTTTTTATGCCGACTCTAGACGCACGTGTATGATGTACGCCAAGAGAGTGACGCTCGTCTGAGTCTCTTTGCTAGATCCTGCTCTCCCAGGCCCCAGGGGTAGTGTTGAGGTCTGCCAGCCTCAGAGCTGCGTCATGTTAAATCCTCCTCAGATGCTCTTCATATAGGCGAGACCCGCAGCCAAGCCGCCCATGAAAATGCCCGGAAAGAAATCACCCTGCCTCATTGCTAGTGTCTCTCAGAGTTTCCTCTTTTATATGTACTTTGATGTAGTTTAAGTTACTTTTTCCCACATGACAAATATCATGAAAAAAATAGTCCCTCCATATGGCGTGGTTATAAATATACATGCGATTTAAAAATAAAAGAACATCACTAATTAAATTCAGAGGTCTTGATACACATTCTTGAAGCACAAACAGAGGTAAGTTGGAACTCTCTGTTCCTGCTTCAGTCTCGCAGGTGAAATGAGGCCAGCTGCCAGCAGTGAGACCCCCAGTCAGCTCCCAGCCCCCAGCCTCCGAGACGCAGAATCACATACTGAAAGACGGGGTGGGGGGGGTCTGTTCAGGCAAAGCAAGCAGCAGGACTTGTGCTTTATGAGACATAATCACTGTCAGCTTGGGCGAAGCCCTTACTGCAGGCTAACCAAAGCACACACCCGTTACACTTGGAGAGCCACACCTATCGCAGAAGAGTCTTAAGATAAATATTCAGCACCAGGATTTGTTACCATGCCCAGCCTCAGCATGTCTGTGGGTCCTTGAGCAAGGCCCTTAACCCCCAGCTCCCTGGGTGCCGTTATGGGTGGCTGCTCTTTGCGGACAGCTTGCGGGGTCTTTGAGCAAGGCCCTTAACCCCCAGCTCCCTTATGGGTAGCTGCCCTTCATGACCAGCTTGCTTACAAACAGCAAGTTGAGGGAGGCGTAAAGACATTTTCCCCACGGGATTAATAAATTATCCATCATTATATGTTAATATTGCAAATCAATCTTATTGCTTTGCACTGCTATAGAAAAAACTTAAAGACTGGTTTTCTGTAAATTATTGTCTTTGTAGGAACTTTAATAACTTGATTTGTTCTAAATTTAGAAGGTACATGTTATGTCCACAGGTTGTTTTCATCATATTTACTAAATATTCACTTCAAGTAGTGATCAACTTTTTATTGGGGCATATTTCTTTTTAATGTTAATGTAAATACAAAAAAGTCAACAGGTTCCATCATTCATTTTGCAGAAAATGTGCAGCTATACTGGAATTTGCTTGTTTGTGCTGTACAGTTTGCTAAAGGTCAAGTTATGCTCTTTAAAATAACACTTGGGTACATGATTTTGTGTGATATTTTCATCATTATTTGTTCAAAATAATCATTGAAATGTGAAAAAAGTGTTTTTAAAAACTATTTGACACATTAATACACATTAAAGTATTCACTTTGCGTGTGTTCCAGAAATCTGTTAATCGTGTTACCCATTGACAAAACCCCTATCACACAGCAAAGTCACATGACCAAACACCACATGATGTCACTTCCTTCAGTGGAGGGAATTTTAAATGCAATGTAGTGGAAGTTTCTTCCCCTCCTCTTCAATATTTGATCAATATTATTGTCTGCACATAGAGTGAGTTAACTGCTTGTCAACTGCGTTATCAACATGTTCTTGTGTACCTGCTTTAGATTTTATATTTACAACAATGTAGAGAAAGTTTAAGTTGATTAAGGTCATGAGGTGACATGTCTGCACTTAGCAGTTAGCACAAGGGCCTAAAATGAAAGGAGTCAACTGTAATACCTGTTAACTGTGTTACCCATGAAGTGTAACATGGTTGCCAGGGATAAAAACATTCATGAAGTATTCACACTATTCAGAAATTACACAGTAAAACCTGAAGAAGTGGAATTACAAGTAATTCTGCAATGTTGTACAACATCCATTCAAACAAAGTCCATTCATGTTAATGTCCATAGCCCATAAGGATATAATAGAAAAAAAATCACAATCTAACAACGGGATGTAGCGGATACAACAGGATGCAGAGCAGGCAAGAACAACACACTTCTTTCCGTGTGTGTCATGCATTATAGAAATGCGTCATGCATGTGTGCACCATGCAAACAAAGCCCTGTGAATTTCACATAACATCCAGTTTCTCAGAATGTAACGTGGACGTTAAGTGAGGTGTACCTGTACTCATATCAATAAAACAATGATTTCATGAAGTGTGGATCATATTGATATGATTCAGTGCTTTGAAAGGATGGTTTCAAGGATGGATTCAACATCCAAGATCTCAGAAATGTGACCTGTGTGAAATAAAAGGAAACACGAAAGAAAAGATATTGGAAGATAAAATACACTATAAGCAGGATGAGTTGGAAAGGATTGTGTGGAAGAGAATAATTCAGTAATAACAAGCATATCTTAAAAAATTAATGAGATAATGATTGATTTTCTACGGAATGCGTTCACTTGAGAAAAAATAATTCTGCTCTGTTTTTCTGAATTAATGACATAATTATCACGGAATTTCTGAGATAAAGTTTTCATGTAAAATAAAAATACACTCTATTTTTCTGAATTAACGAGATACGGTTTTCATGTAAAAAATACGTTCTGTTTTTCTGAATTAACGAGGTATGGTTTTCATGCAAAAAATACGCTCTGTTTTTCTGAATTAACGAGGTACGGTTTTCATGTAAAAAAATACATTGTTTTTCTGAATCGGTCTTTGTCAGCTGACGCCACACTCGCTATAGCCGCAGTGTATTGTGGGTCGAATCGCCATTTTGGTTCCTGGAGAAACACTGCAATGTCCTGCAGATCAGAATGGGCTTTCCACCTGAACAACTGCAAAACCGTGAGGTGCCTGCGCAAAGTCGACAAACTACCGGTAATAACAATGCCGTCTATGCTACCTAAAGCTGCGAGTATTTCTCAGTGTTTCAAACCCAGGCCAAAATATAACTGGATTAATCTAAGGTGTGACATTGTTGCAGTGAAATCGAGCTCTAGAGTAGGTGAAATGAGAGTTTTTGAGGTTAATTCAGAAAAAAAGACCATGTATATGTTTTTTATATGAAAACAGTATCTCGTTAATTCAGAAAAACACCATATATTTTGTTACATGAAAACTGTATCTCGTTAATTCAGAACAGTGTATTTTTTTTTACATGAAAACTATCTCGTTAATTCAGAAAAAGAGTGAATTTTATTTTACATGAAAACTTTATCTCAGAAATTGTCATTAATTCAGAAATTCTGAGATAATTATGTCATTAATTCAGAAAAACAGCAGAATCATTTTTTCTCAAGTGAATGCATTACGCTTCCGTAATTTTCTCTTGCTTCATGACTAAATAAAGGTTTCTTTTTCTCCTAATGCGTCCTATCAACTGTGTTACTCCTGTCAACTGTGTTACCTCTGAGTTCTGTGTCATAAATCTTTTAAATGTTGGCTAAACTGCAATAAAAATTATGTGGGACATTTCTAGAGAGGGAAGTCGTACAAAAGGATGTTGAATAACTCTAAATTCAGTGTAATGTGGATTTATGTTGAAAAAATATTCATCCTTGAAGATATCACCCCAGAGAAAATACATTATCGAGTTCAAACTTCAGATTTTCAAATCAGTTAGAGAGAAAACTTCAAACCCCCTGGTGAATAGACTGAAGAACATTCAAACGCATGCTTTATCAAATGTGTACCCTCTCTTCTGTGACACAACTATTGTCAGTAACACAGCTGACAAAATAATGAATTGAATGTTCACTTTGATTTAAATATTTCAAAAAGCATCAGAGCTTAAGCTTGACAACTAATGCATTTAGCATATTATGGGGGAGATGCTGTGGAAACAAGTTTTCTATTTTGCAAAAAAAGTTTTTTGGTTGATATGAAATGTACACCTAATCATAGAATGACTCACTTAATGCAGGAATAAATACATTCTAATTTTCCCATGTTCTCTTAATTTTATATTGAGTTCTGCATTCAGGAAAGTCTAGTGTAGGTTTGCTGTCTTGTGTTTACTGGGCCACACAAAGTCCTTTTGTCTTTGCTAATTGAAGAAAGAATTAAGTTAAAGTGTAGGCGTCTGAGGTTTCGGACATCTGCCAGGCTGCCCGTTTCAAAGATTGTGAAGGTTCTGCACGTAGGAATGACAATGACTTCATTGACTATTATGGATTCTATGGCTGTGGTCAACATGCCAGAAGAGAGTGCTTGCATTCTGGGCACCAGCTCAGACCTAGTGGGCGCTCTCACACACTCCTGCAGGGAGGAGATCATCTTCTACTCAACCCAACTGCACAGAAGCGGTCTGGCCAGGGGTGACTGACCATACATCCTCTTTTTCACCTTGACCCTTTTACAGCACAAAGAATGGGCTTTACAGTCAGAATTTAAAAAGCATACAATATAGTAGGGCAGTCTTTCCAGGCTATGTGACCCACAGACAATCCACGTTTTTGCTCCCTCCCAGCTCCCGGCTCTAAGGACTGTCTGACAGGGAGGTTGGGGGAGGAAAAATGTGAACTGGATGTGGTTCCCTGAGGACTTGACTGGGAAACACTGGCCTATTACACTGTATGCCTTAAAAAAAATGCTGACGGTGAAGCCCTTTCTTGCAGGTAAAAGGTATTGGATCACAGCACTTGGCCTAGAGGAGATCACCTACATTTCTCATGCTGCCCAGCAGCAACTGCAGAACCTTCTAGAGAAGGTGCCCAAGACTGCTCAGCACAAAGACGAAGGTGAGTATCAGGGATATTAAGGTAACCCAAGAACCTCCAGTCTAAGTAACAATAAAGTATTCCAGGCATGAGCTGAAAGGCTGGCCTTCTCTCCCCATCTCCTTGAAGGACAATGGCCAGTATGATCAGGTCAGAGATTGACCTGAGAAGCAGACGGAACTGGAACAGGAAAGTCCCATGAAAAGTTTTAACACTAGATCACTAAAATCGCTAGAGCGCTTTGAGTAACAGTAGTTAGTGGTTGCTGAATAGCGAAAAATTCAACGTTTAATTTACACATCTAGCTGAACCTACCAGCTCTCACATTTTACTACTAATAGTTTTTACTGAACACAGAAAAGTTGTGTACTTGTGTAAATATGTTCAAGGCGATGATGTGCTGCCCACTAGCAGTCAGTATTTAGCATGACGTTCCATCCTGGTTGGACCCCTGCCTAGTCCCCAATTCTGCCTGGGTCTCCAGCCCCCCCCGGGCCCAGAGGAAGCAGTTAAAAGATAAATGGATAGATGTTACATAGCATCTAGAATCAGACACCAGAGCCCATGTCAGTGAAAATATCTCATTATTTGGCGGAGTTGTCAGTTATGTAAATCTTGCTTAATGCAATCAATGTGACCTTTATTCCTCATAGCAGCACGTGAAATGCAGGAGTCTGTATAAATGAGATGTAGACATGATTAAAATCAACGCTGGTGTTCTCTTAGTCTCAGGCTCAGCGAGAGGATCGGTACTGGGGTTCCCCAGTAGGTGGGTGTTACCACTTTGCAAGTGACGTGTGTGTGAAGGGCTGACACGTCTCTATGTGCCTGAGACAAGGTGCAGCAGCTAGAGCTGCACAGATGAAGCAGCGTGACGTGAACCTCACGGACCTGACTGCCATCGGCGCCTGGAGGAAATGGAAGACAGACTGTTGATCTCCACTATCCATCCATCTTTCGGATGACGGCATGGTCACTTCAGACAATGGACATTCAAATAGAGAACTTGACGGGGCTGTAATCTCAGTCCCTCCGTGATTTTACTTTTTCATATAACATGACAGTGTCATTGCCGTAGATGACAGGCATAGCATCAGTATTTATACAAAAGCATGACAGCTGGTCCTCATAGAGCACGTTACTGTGGTGTACGCTCTTACAAACCATGTTTGGTTGTGAAATGTCGTTGCGTGAAGCCTATTTTTCCCATAAGGGATTTCGTAAGAAGCTCAATTTGAATAGAGGGCATCCTTTAGCCACCGTAATAAAACATCATTTCAATATTTTTCATGAATAATTCATATGTAACGAGCAGATTAAACATGTCCTGCTCTCCGCCACACGAGCATTCAGCCTCACTTCAGCGTGGTTGTTGGCTCCAGTCCCTTCTGTCATTTATTACCGGGCATAAAACTCGCGCTTCTTGTTGTGCCGCACGGGGCCGTTCATCTCGAACGGGTAAACGGCAAACAAAATGTCGAAGCGATAGCAGGCACAGCCGCCTGGATATTAACGTGGACGGGTGCCATGGCCCAAGCTAGCGTTAATGAAAGCTCCCTCCCGACAGTGTGTTGAGTGACACCAAATGTTAGAGTGTCACACTGGCCAAATGCAGGACCACATTGAGAGCCGTCCGCTGCGAGTGGTAGCTGATGCTTTTTGTTTCTGTGTCTCTGCAGGGTTTGAGGTGCAGGCCATGCCCCCAGGGCAGCTTGAACGTCACTCACGTCAACCTCAGGGACCTACTGCTTTGTCTCGGCAGGGAGCATGAGGCTGGCTCTACTCTTCGGCTCTTCTTTGGCTTCCACCCCTAGTGATCAACCCTAAAGACGTCCAACTCTCTGCTTCCCCTGGGGACTCTCACCAATACTGCACTTTTATGTATATACAGAAATTAATGTAAATACTACACAGAAACACAGATTAGCATCCAGCATTACACAACATTTGACCAATTTCTCTTTTGATTTGAAGCAGTGCCAGTTTTTTTGATGAAAGCAGTTTATTTATTTATTCAACCCCACTTTATTTACTTTATTTATAAGGCATACAGAAATCCATCCGCATTCTGAAGCTGCTTATGGTATCCAGGGTCACAGGGGGTCCAGAGCCTATCCTGGAGGTTATGGGCACAAGGCAGGGAACAACCCAGGATGGGGTGCAACTCCAATTAGCTTGAGCATGTTAGAGAGAGAAAATGCATACCGCTTTTGTCAAAATGACAGGTCAGGTTAAAGGTCACGAAGACCAAAGGGTTGAGGTCACTAGTGGACGGGGCCAGGACTAGTGGTCAGTGTCATTAATTACTTCCAGGTGTTGCGAGGTGGGGTCTGTGAAATTTATTGTGTTTTTTTTTTTTTTTTTTTTTTTAAATATTATTATTATTTAGTTTCAGTGAATTGGGTGCTTATGAATACGAGTGGGATTTGTTCGATGGTGTTGGACCTTGTGCTATGAGGGTGATGGCTGGTGGAGCTGAGCGGTGTGACCGTTCAGTGGGGCTGCCGCTGGTGCTGTACTGTCGGAAGGTGGATGATGTCCCCGTCGGTCCGGAGCCTGGAAACGTCGCGGATAAGGAATTCTACTACCCTCTGAGGGTGGGAGTGTCTGCAACTTGGACATTCTGAGAGCGATGTTGCAACTTATCCCGGCGTTATAAACTCTGGGGAAATGAGAGTTGGAGCGCAGAATGAGAGGAGGTGTGTCTGACGCTATCCTCCAATAAACGCTTTGCTGCAACTGTCTCTGTCTGTGAAAGTGGCTGGGAGGATGGGTACATCCCCGTAGATAATCCTGGTACCGGCCACACGCCAAATTTGACATTTTGTCTTTCAGTATATAACAAGGTTTTTCTTTGAAGTTGGACAGTGCATAAAAAGGTTTTTTTTTGAAGTAGGGGGCGAGTAGTTTTCCCATATACCTGTTATCTACAACCCCCTGCAGATAATCCCAAATTGAGTGTAACGTCGGTGTCTGCGCATAACTACAAACAGGAGTTAAAAGAAAAAACACCCGCCGACGTACATCAAATAGACACGCTGTATTTCTCATTATTTCTCATTCTTGTCTTTGCCTACCCCCAAAAAAGATAGAACGCAAATATTTCTTACGGTCACTGTAGCGGTTTTCATCCCTCGGTAAAGAAGCAGAAGTTCCCCACTGGAAAAAGAAAAAAGAAAACTACACGTGACTTCCATAGAGTGAGTATGTTATTTATTTTATACATGTTTTATGATAAACGCTATACATTAAAGTAACTTTAGTATTTTTTTTATCTTTTAGAGATCGCGGTATTCTGTGTTCTATCTACGTGAGGATCGAGGGGGGAGGTCTGTCAAGAGAAAATCTACAAAAGACCTGAATCAGCAGGTATGGACAGAGCAACACCCCCCTCCTACACCCGAAGCATTATTAGATGAAATCGACAACATCAACAACGCGGCCTATGAAAACTACCTCGCTCAACGCGACTCGCCACCCGCGGCGTCTGGTGAAGCGAGGGTCGAAGAGCCCTGTTTCCTACCGTCCTTAGAGACATATTAACCTTCCTGTGCTGTTAGGGTCGACACCGACCAGTCTTTAAGTTTAAAATGCATAAAAGCAGCACATATATTTGTACATACTCTAAAAACAAAAGGATCCATATTGAACCTTTAAGGGTTGTATAGCTTGGTACGTATATGACACCCTCAAAGGTTCTATATAGAATCATTATAGAGGGTTCAATTAAAAGAATTAGCACCTTTTTGAATATAAAGATATTAAACCAATCTTTTCATGGATAAGGAAGCCTAACAAGGTCACCAAGAGGCAAGAAACAAACTGGATGATAAATAATTGTTTTGAGGGTATCTTATGGCTGATGTAAGACACGGGTCGGCACCAACCCGTTTAACATAAGAGACAGGAACAGAAAGCTAACACAGGCCGATGGTTAAGCATGTTATACGAAAGGCAGTGGGATAATTCCTCATGATGCACTATAACAAAATCAAAGGCGACGTGAAAATGTCTCACCTGTTTAATACACCTCTTGATAAAAATGTCAGGGACGTCTATGACAAATGCAGATTGTTGAATAGTGAGGAAACTTTGCCTTTCGGGTACTGAAATGTAAAACTAGCAGGATTGCAAAAGGGGTGTTATACGTCTTAAAAAATATTTCATAGAATGAATTTGGTAATGTAACATGAAAGTTTTTTCAAAGTAAGATGTACAGATGTTTTAAAATGTAACAGCGTATATGTAACAGCAATAAAGCGTATTTAAAGGGGTACCTCTCGTGGAATCTACCAATCTTTACCAGCTTTTGAACCCTAAGCCACACAGGGACTGGGGTTATTAACCATGAGACTCGACACCTACGCATTAGATCCTTACTTCAGCAATGGTCCCCATGTGCCCAGTGTAGGTTCAGGTGCATCACAAGAGATTGTCTCCGCTGTGAAAGAACGATCCCCCCGCATTTTGTGTATCAACGAATCTGTAACCATTCTTTCCATTCATTATATGTTGAGTTTTCCAAAGTTGTTTTTTAGTTGAAGCATAAAAAGCTGTAACTTTGGGTGTACCTGGTTAATAGCATTTTATTTATAACAGTAGGAGCTTGTAAACTGCATTTAGCAGTCGCATTAAAACACATTAAA
>JAODKE010000114.1:7930153-7940396 GCA_026779605.1 Mormyrus hasselquistii | reverse complement strand
CAGCATGTCAAGTTAACAGCAGTAACTGAGCTGCACCGTGTTTGACTCTTAACGAAACTTAGACCTAATTCAACAGAACCAGTCATCATCCACTTTGCAGTGAGATTTCTGAGCGAAAAGTGAACGAAGTTTCACTTTCTTACTTTACCACCTATCTGTAAGCAAGGGAAATGGAGGCAACAATAACCTATACAGTTATTTATTCCTTCCATATGTATATAGCACCACACAACGCTTTGCACTTTTTGCACTATTTATTTATTGTTTGTTGTGTGTTCTACATACATGTTTCACTTATTCATTCATAATATGTCAGACATAATGGCACTGAGAGCGAGGGAGTCCGCGTTGAGGCGCGCAAGCTGCTAGCTGATGTAACACTGCGATCGATGGGGCTCTGACATTCTTAAGGTGCGGCTAACTACCCCCGAGTCACTTTATCCAGGATCCTATATATTTGCTCTTAATGCCGCTGTCAATATCAGGGTTTTGTTGAGTCTTATAGGGAGCTGGCTAGCAATAGCATTTTTAGCTGGTCTTTTTCATTCAGTACATACAGAAGAAAACCTAATCACCATTTTAAAAAATAAAATAAACGTACAAAACTATTGAAATCCCCCAGAAGCATGTGCATATTTTTCTGGTTTGCAGGGTGTGTATGTGTGTGGTTGCCTAAGCACGGTCGGCCAAGTGTTTGGCGTACGGCCGTGGGGACAGAAAACTACATGCGCCTATGTCAACATGTGTTTAAGTATAGCTACAAACACGGGTGCTTTCTTTAACGTAAAACAGTTAAAGGCTCATTCTGTTTTGTTAACATTCTTAATTCTATTCATTTCTAGTTTCTAATCACCTTACATTGTTCTGATTTACTGTAGTCACCAATTAGAGTATTTTAAAACAATGTTACTGAAATGTCACCACATGTTAAAGCTAACAAGGTAACATGATTATATCAGCGGAACAAACCAGTCGCCAGTATGTATTGACAGATCATGTGTTGCTCAACAAATCGATAGCATTTTGAAATCTATTTGTATTTAGACAAATATATTGGGAATAAAGCGTCGCGTTTTAAAACGCAGACATTGAGGCTGAATTTAAATTGTTCACAATTTTATTTTTTTCTTCTG
The DNA here is from genome assembly GCA_026779605.1 of Mormyrus hasselquistii. Classification (NCBI taxonomy): domain Eukaryota; kingdom Metazoa; phylum Chordata; class Actinopteri; order Osteoglossiformes; family Mormyridae; genus Mormyrus; species Mormyrus hasselquistii. Next base: position 7,939,263 of record JAODKE010000114.1, on the reverse strand, counting down.
CAGCTAGAAGTGTCGGCTGAGCCCGATTTTAATTGCCATGTCAATGTGGGATTTTTGCAGTAGTTATGTAGTGAATTGCGGTACTCTGAAATTAAGTGATATGTGTGTTAGAATCGTGAAGCGTCATCTTCCTTTGTTTTAGGTTCACCCCGGGCATTTTTATGAACTGTGATGTAATATCAGATGTTATCAGACAGTGTGTGATGAATTTCTGAAGGCATGTTATACAGTATATGACCATTTCTTGGAAACGTCTCTTGGAAAAATGTAGTTTCAGTTTGTCAGGACTAAAGACTGTTTGGCTAATATGACATGGTGAACAAGCCCTGTGGTTAAAGCATGCCTGTCGCTTAAAACATTGTGTTGTACGCTGAAGGTTTCTGGCTGGTAGAGTACATGTTGCTATACTGTTCCTTTATAATATTCAAGTATTATTTTTAAAATCATTTAATAAAATAGGTAAATATCTCATCGTTGATGACTGTGGTCCACCTGAGTGACAAGTAACCCGTCCTGGACGGAGGTTTCTTCAAAGCCTGTTGTGGGAACCCCATGGTGTAGCATTAAGAGAAAGAATACAGGGAGTGGAACAAATGAGCAGTCGTCCTGCCCCCTTTTACTCATTTTGGATGCTTAAATGACTAAAATGAGATTTTAATGCTAATCTGTATGATTCTATCATCTGAGTGAGTCTCCAGTACTACATGAATGGTAAATTTAAAAACTCTACTTCTCTTAGCTTAATAATATTTTCCTTTTACTGTGTACAATTGGTAAAAATGAAAATTGTGATTTACCTCTCAACTTGTGTGCTGTGTGTGTGCAATTAAATAAATTATCATGCAAGTAACACCACAAATTCCTGTGTTAAAAAGTTAAATTAACGTGTACAGTCCTGCTGCGTGTGGTCACTGATATTACTGTTTAGTAGAATTATTTGAGGGCAATATGTTTTTACTTTATTAAAAACCGCTACATTTGAATGTGTAACAGAAATCCAAAGAATTTAGGGTAGGCAAAGACAAGAATGAGAAATAATGAGAAATAATGTCTATTTGATGTGCGTCTCTGTGTTTTTTCTTGTAACTCCTGTTTGTAGTTATGCGCAGAAACCGACGTTACGCTCGACCTGGGAGGATCTACGGGGGGTTATAGATAACGGATGTATGGGAAAACTACTCGCCCTCAACTTTACCACAACTTCAAAAAAACCTTCTCATGCACTGTCCAACTTCAAACAAAAACCTTGTGAACCTAGTGAAAGACAAAGTGTCAAATTTGGCATGTGGCCGGTACCGGGATTATCTACGGGGATGTACCCTTCCTCCCAGCCACATTCACAGGCCCCCCCACACACACACGGCCTGCTGCTGCAGGGGGGGTAGTGTCTGGGGACCCAATGATGACACACATGGAACCCTGGCAGAGACTCGAACCTAAGTTCCAGAAGTCTGAGCCGACAGTGATACCCACTGCACCGCCACGCCACCTGAATACAGAAATCTTCCCATAAATATTTTAAAAGCAGGGTTTACATTTTTTGCCATATGCAGCATTTTATCAGCTCAGTAGAAGGTCTAACCCAAATTGGAATTCAATGAATTATCTATTATGTCTGTACAGCATTTTATATTATATAAATATATGGTATAATATAGGCTGTGGTTCACTCACAATCTTGACTGGGAAAAACAGCCGCAAGATACATAAAGTGTGTCAGAAATCATTTTTTGCAATTACTCGTTTGTCAAATTACTGATATTAGGACTTTATGGAATATATATTTTTTTTTACTTACTTTTAACATGTTCAAATAAAAATTAAAAGATTTAAAGTCCATTTAAAAAAGAAGAGAAGTGCTCTGCATCAGTATTCAGAAAAGAACAGAATGTGGTAAAAACAAGTTAAATTTAGAAACTTTCCATAGTTAAAGGGAGATTCCAGCAGGGTCATACGTTACATGCACCATGGAGCAAAATCCCTGCTCTTTGCTTACTGGTCCTCGACATACAAAACACATCACCACCTTCTCCATGACAGGAAAACCGCCCTTATGTATCTTTTGTAAAACGACAGTCCTAAAGTTAATTATTGACTTAGAGGGTCTGACAACTCAAGTGTCTTCTAAAGGCCACAGCAGGGGGGGGGGCAATCTTACCCGCAAAGGTCTGGTGTGTGAGCTGGTTTTTGCGATAACCTGTAGGTCAGGTGTTCAAACCCAGGTGTGAGGACTCCTCAGCCAATCTAATTAGGGAGTTGCAGGGAAAATCCACAAACACAACGGCCCTTTGCGGATAAGATGCCCCCCCCCGGGCCACAGGAACTTTGGTGATACATGAAGGTGGGAATGAAACGAAACAGTAAACAGTTACTGCTGGACATGTGTGCAGGAACCACAGCGAGAGAACCTGGACATGTGTGCAGGAACCACAGCGAGAGAACCTGGACATGTGTGCAGGAACCACAGCGAGAGAACCTAGACATGTGTGCAGGAACCACAGTGAGAGAACCTGGACATGTGTGCAGGAACCACAGTGAGAGAACTTGACACCATCTTGGCATCAGAACATTTCATGACTTAAGATAAGATTCCGCCAAGGAGTACACATTCCCTCTAGATAAAACATGATGGACAGTGAGTAAAAACACCGGATTTCAGGGAATCCCCATTAAAACCTAACATTGCTGCAGACCAGCCTGCTGCATTAGACCCTGGTAGATTTGAGGTAGGTCTCCCAGAATGCTTGTGGGCTGCTTATGGACAGTAGTATTTCCATATATTTTGAACAGGATTTAAGTCAGACATATGCTTGCCTTTTTACTTTTTAAACTGACAGTAATACAGAGGTAACATGCCGCACAGCGAGATGTTTAAAGGATAACTAATCTGAACAGTACATCTTGTCATTGTGTCCTGGTTTTTGGTGCATATTTGTCCTTTAAATGAGGTTAGAGACAAAGTCCTTAAGCTTAAAATTTTTAGTACCATAATTGTAAGACTTTTTTAATTGCAACTTTTAATGAAAAGGACCACAGTATGTAAGTTTTTGTGTTTAACAACACCTTCTGAAATATTTGTCAGATATATTTAGTATCTCTACGGTACTTCCCACGGGGACATTTTGTTAACGAGGAATTGAATAATGTGTCAAACCATGACAGACCCATTAGTACTTAGATATATTGAATTTTCTCAGCATTGTACTCAAACTAAAATCAGCATTTTGGTTGGGTTTGTTTTTATCATATGCAATTCTTAGAACAGTGTTTTATATTTGCTAACGAAAGACGTTTTAATGAGAAATGCAATGAATTAGTAGTACATTAGACGGCAGAAAGATAGTCGCTCCATTATAATCTCAGCAGCCTGCTTCTTCCCTTCGTCAGAAGTGCGAGCTGCAGTGCTGACAGTCATCCAAAACACAGCAGTCAATGAGAACACAGACCCGCTGAGTTAACGACTTTTAATTTTTTATATTGTCAGGCTAGTAGATGTAACGTATGCAAAGGTTTCAAAATAAAATGCGTGCATTTTGTCGCGAGAGAATGTGAATTTTAGCCATTAGGCACCATTTTATAATTATTAGGGGGTGATTATGCATTAACGAAGGTAAAATGCCGTTAAGGGCTTCGTAGTGCTGATCATAACAGTAGTTATTTGGCGACTTGCCCACTTGGGGGCACTGTTGTACCACTGAGCGGTCTTTTCAAGCAGGCCAAATCGACTTGTGCTGTTACTTAGGAAACCGATTTATAAATGCAACCTAGTTCTGACTAGTTTCTTCTTTACTTTGGAGTAAAAAAGCAGCCCCTTGTGAAGTGTGCTCGCCTGATTCCCAGCCTGCACTCCTTAATAAGCAGTCTTTGGCTGTGGTGATGTTTCAGCTAAGGATAAATTTAATATGTTGTTTACAGGAAGTAGTTAAACGCTCAATAAGGAGGCAACGTCAGGATCTCCATTTCCCGCTTTTAGCAGATAATGACTCCGTCTTGTTTTTATTTATAGTGAATGTTAAGGAGCAAATCACTATTTTTAAAGTGAGTTTTCGCATTAATAAGCAATGGCCGATGTAGCATTTATTTTCTTCCGGATATCCAAATACTATAATATGGTTTTGGATTGAAAAGACGGTTAAGCTTCTGACACGAACTTTCCCCGTTATCTTCAATAACTACATTAGATCTTCTTAGAATTATTTCAACTGAATGTTCAAAATGGGAGCCAGCATGCAGAATTCTGAATGGGATGTTGCCAGCACTGAATGACATAAAAGGTGCGATTAAATCACAGCAGCATAGAAGTTTGCCGCGTTTATTCGATCTTAAAAAGGTGTCTAATGATTAATCACGCAATCTACCCCCCCTCTGATTACACCAGGGGGACCAGCCCCTTACCAAGGAGAGAAGGGCTCGGTGATCTGGGTGAGATGCGGGAGTCTATGGTCCGTCTTTTCCGCAAAGTAACAGAGAATTTTCCATGGCTGTGGGAGACGCTGGTCGTCCAGGACCTCCAGTTGCCTAGTGGCAAAAAATATAAAAATATATTTCCATTATATGTGTATAATTAAGTAACATTAATACTAGGCATTTCAAAATTGAAATACTTCATAGTCACAAGGTACAAACAAGTACATACAGAATCCAGAAGAAAAGTGGCCTATACATCCTAATAGATCACCCCGGGGCCTGGAAACAAGGTGCGCCTGCAGCCTCTTCCCTTAATTGAACAAATTAGCCAGGAACAGCTGTTACCTGTTAAAATGACCCGCTTTCGTTTTATAGTCTTGGACAAGAGGTCTGATAGCATCTGTACGCCGCAGCTGTCAGGCATTCTGATTAGCTCTCTATTCCTGCTTTCAATATATCATGACAAACATAATTACCTAGACATCTCTTTTTATGGATTGTACAAATCGCAGGCTGCAGCGTGCATGCCAAGTGTCCATCAATTACGAGGGACGCCTGTTAGGAATGCGCTCCAGCTCACGTGGACAGATGTTTTTCACTTTTTCCCAGTCGTTTTCATTATCACACAGCATTGGTTCGGAAGCGGAACACATTGCCACCAAATGCGCTTTTAGATCAAGATAATTTCGTCACACGAGACGGCCTGAGAAATACTGAGGACGAAGAGTCGGTGCCCCTTAGAATCAGGACTCAAGGCGATACTGTTGATGCAGGTGGTGTTGCGAAATCCATCCACAGGGAGGCGCTGCTGCGACTCCCGCAACGCGACAGACCGCCCGCCGTCTGTTTACCCCCCCGGTGTCAGCACGTTGGTATAAGATTAAACCAAGAATAGAGTTTGGATATAAATTATACTATCCTACGTCTCCAAGAAGTATTAGCAGTAACGGTTTGTTGTTGCCCTAATTAAAGATTTGTAGTGTTTACGGACCCCGTTTGCATTTTTCACAGCAGTTTTTGAAATATTTCTGTGTAAAGAACAAACCGGCATGAATAAATTAATTATGTTAAATCAATTGACGTAGAAGTCCCAGAATTGCCTAAAGTGTGGAACTGGCTAAATTACAACGTAATGCAATTGGAAATCGAGTGAGAATGTGCTGCTGTATTTAGGTGTTATTTCTAGACGTGATCCAGTTGAAGAGGAAGACGGTTCTGTAAACAGACAGACTGGCCACACTGGGATTTTAGCCCATTTGATCTTTCTGAGTTGGGTTAAAGTTCCTCGAAGGAGTCCAGCTGCGTTTCAGTAGAAGCCTCGAGATGCAGTTTTCTGACCTCTCCACAATATACCATACTCTACACGAAATATGTTTAAGTAACGATTGTGGATCATGGTTTGTCCGCAAACATATGCAAATTCCTTTTGTTTGAGTAGAATTTCCAGGGTGAAATGATTTAGCTCAGCAATGTTTTAGAGTAAATATCCAATTTAATATTGAAATGGTTGCAAACATAGCTAAATGATGTCCATGACTGACCGGTTCAGGCATCTATTGAAGTCACTCACCTGCTGATGGCTGTCCAGTAAATAATTGCATATCTTTTATATGTAACCAAATCCAATTTAGTTTTGTTTACTTAACCTAGTTTGCAATTTTAATGTTTCTAGCTATCGCTATTTATAAATGCTGCGTCACCAAACCTACTCGCTTTCTGCAATTTGCTGAGATTGGTGGGTCTTTCATTTGTGTCAACCTTAATTTATCAGTGTTCTAATTAGAAGCAGCTCCATTAAGAAAATAAAATCTCCAGATTCTTATGTTTTAATATATGTGCTGCAGTGTGTGCACAGTCCTGCCTGTAATACTGACATCAAAATCCTTCTAAACAACCTCCCTACAGAGTCTGATTTTTGGCCAGTTAAGATTTGCCATGTTGCCATTGCTCTGACCTGCATTGCTTGCTTTTCTATATGGCTTCAATATCGAAGAGTTGCAGTCCTACCAAAGCGTAATTACAAAACCAATAAAACATTGCCTGTCTTCATAGCAATACATGGCAGTATCTGAAACTTTATTTCAGACATAGTGAGCATGATGTCATTTTGTATTACTGTATTTAGGCTACCAGAAAAATGTGAACTGGATTTTGTTACATGCCGTAATCCTAGCGGGGGAGGTCACTGTCTCCAGGGACCCCAGGGCCACACCTCTCTAAAGGTCCCTGCCAGCAAGCTTTTAAAACTGGATTGTTCAGCAGAGAAAAAGTAAAGTGGAACAACTGAAACACACAGACTTCACAGGATTTAACCAAGAATTGAATCCAAGAAGCTTAAATGTTTGTATTTCGCTGTTCAGGCCTTGTCCACAGCAAAGAGTCAATGACTCAAGTCTTCCGGAAGGTTCTTCTTTCCAAAAATAATGCTTTTTGCTCCGCATGCAAGATGCCCTGTAGTGTTTTCAATTTAGTGAATCCTCAAGGAAAAAAATCATTTTGTGTGATGCGGAATGACAATGGTGGGTTATTGCATGGGAGGAATTTGCTCTCTAGTTTGATCATCCACAGGAGTGTTCTCTCGTACATGCCTCATTATCCATCTATGCCAGAATGTTTTATTCTAAATGTGAATGTTAATGCTTTTTAAAGTCAGTGTTGTTATCCTAGTTTGTGCATGTCAGCGTGCCAGCAGGAGGAGTTAATAATGATTAAAGTTACAGGAAACAACATTGACTCACAGACCTTTGATTGTCAGATTAATTGTTAGGTTAAGATAAGTTGTTAAAGGTAAATTGAGCAAGATGGGAATCAATGCAGTTTAACCATGTAGTCTAATTAAGATGAGTTTTGAAACATGTCATTTGCAAGACTGCATGAGATGTACTTTAACATAAAGTGAAGACCCAACAAGATAATCTAAATGTCTCTGAGGTGTTTGCCTTATCTACATCCTTTTCCAAATGTGTCGATAGAAAAGTTACTTGGTTTTTCCTTTAGTAAACCCACTGCTCAGGATATTTGTTTAGATGTCATGGCAGATGTTTTGTGAGATACTTAATCCTATTTCCAGCTGTGCTCCTGATCAAACACAATCTCAACAAAACGTGAAAGCTAACTTAAGCAATTTTAAACAGCATAGAAAGCTGACTGTACGTTTTTAAGTCTGCAACACTTCTGACATTTCAAATTTTAGGTTTTCATATTTCTCTTTACCACTAAGAAGAATAATATCTCAATTTTATTAAAGCTGAGATATATAAAACCCTACCGATATCTCAAACATTAGATGTAATGTCTACTCAAAGCAAAAGCCGTGTTTCGTGCTAACTAAGAACCATGTTTGGAGAACGCGACCGGTTCATCACCATGTGCATTAGCTGTTTGAACATTTACAATTGCCAACTTGTTCCCACCTTTGATGAACTCCGGACTCACTATCCTGTTTCATGTTGAACAAATGAAGCTATTCAGCAGAAATGAACACTGTTGTGTCACTATAATGTAATCAGAAAAGTAATGAGTGAAGGAGTACAGTGCTGGAAATATGTTTCACATTTCCTTCTCTGTATTTATGAGAAGAGCTTGTTGTAGAACAGATTGGCCATATTTGTTTTTGTAAGCTTATTTTAGCACATTTGATTCATTTCATCATCACAGATATTCAGTTTTCTCTTTGGGGAAATGATAGTAGGGAAACAATGTAATGGTAATAGATGCTCAGGTGACAGTTGCTGTCAAGTGATATGAATGTAAACAAGTGGAGGTTTTACAGCATGATGTAATGCATTCTAGTCATGGTCACATGACCATTCCTTGAGCCCTTGCTGTGCCACAAGTATGATACATTGGGTGAATCCCACTATGCATACTTGACCATACTCATGTTCTTATCTACCCATTTTATGCCGTTTTCCATTGCCGAAGACAAGTTCCGATACTAAGAGCAGAAGTATAGAGGGCGAGAAAAATGCTCGGGTGTTGATCTTGCTCCGCCGTAAATATCAAGAATACATCGGTTGTATCCTTGCCGAACAAGACCAATCCCATTATTGAGGTTCGTTCTTGGGAGACTGGTTACCATGACCGGTCTTGCCAGGACCACGACTGCTTTGTGTTCTTAGTACTGAGATTCACCCGTTCTGTTCTTCAGATATTTCAGAGAAACCATCTGTTTGCCAGGTTAGTGGAACACCGCCCTCCCTAATCACCTTTTTTGGTATACATCTTATGGGGTACTCCTGAATAAATTACATTCTTCTTCATTATTCTTTCAGTATAATGTAAAATGATTACAAGCTAAGCAGTGTTTACAGGCACGATTCTCCACAAAGGCTGCGCTGGGAGTTAAGGTCACTTTCAGATAAATTAAAGTATAAAAAACGACAGTGTTGTCTGCAGGGTGATGGTAAGAGTCTCTACATGTGTGGGCAGTTTGTGTGTTTGCCCCATATCATCATGAGGTTTCCTCCTGTGCCCACCCCCCCTCCACAGTCCAGAAACATACTAAGGCAAAATAGAGTTAGGAAATTGTGATTGGTGTGTGTGTGTGTTTGTGCCCTGACTCTGTGCTCTGTCCTGGGTTGTTCTCTGCCTCGTGCCTGTAGGTGAACCTGAGATGGACAAGTGGGTATCTATCTATCTATCTATCTATCTATCTATCTATCTATCTATCTATCTATCTATCTATCTATCTATCTATCTAT
>JAODKE010000114.1:7914668-7930053 GCA_026779605.1 Mormyrus hasselquistii | reverse complement strand
ATCTATCTATCTATCTATCTATCTATCTATCTATCTATCTGTCTGTCTGTCTGTCTGTCTGTCTGTCTGTCTGTCTGCCTGCCTGCCTCTATCTCTCTATCTGCCTGCCTGCCTGTCTGTGTCTATCTCTCTGTCTGCCTGTCTGTCTGTCTATCTGTGTCTGTGTCTATCTCTCTGTCTGTCTGTCTATCTGTGTCTGTGTTTATCTCTCTGTCTCTGTCTGTCTATCTGTGTCTGTGTCTATCTCTCTGTCGGTCTGTCTGTCTATCTGTGTCTGTGTCTATCTCTCTGTCTGCCTGTCTGTCTATCTATCTGTGTCTGTGTCTATCTCTCTGTCTGTCTGTCTATCTGTGTCTGTGTCTATCTCTCTGTCTCCGTCTATCCGTGTCTGTGTCTATCTCTCTGTCTGCCTGTCTGTCTGTCTATCTGTGTCTGTGTCTATCTCTCTGTCTGCCTGTCTGTCTGTCTATCTGTGTCTGTGTCTATCTCTCTGTCTGTCTGTCTATCTGTATCTGTGTCTGTCTCTCTGTCGGTCTGTCTTTCTGTCTGTCTATCTGTCTGTTTGTCTGTCTCTGTCTGTCTGTCAGCAGAGAGAGTTCCACTTCCATTTCTTCTCACCCATTGGCAACGGTGCTGAGAAACATCTTATTCCTCAGCAGATTCCTAAAGGCAATTTCTGATTGGACTGTTTTATAAAGACTATTTTAAACTGCTGAGTCTGGTGCTGACAACCCCGTAACCATCTGCAGGGACAAGAGGGCAGCTAACTGGAGAGGGAATTAGCCTCTATAGTGGAACGGTATGTGTTGCCAAGGGACATTACGATGTGATTTACGTCATGTGTTTGATTCGATTAACTAATGTAAATTGACCTTTTGGCAAGTACTGCATGCTGAACCTGCTTTGTTTATTAGTTAATTGAGTGGTCTATGAGCCAGTGCTTGATGACTGCTTGGTGAAGCAGCACTTCTGGTGATAAAGTCGAAGGCAGGGTGAAGGAATTTTGACCATTTCACCAGGCTGTGAACCATCAGCCATCATCAAATGGCAAAGATAAGCTACGTGCTGCTCATGTCTCTCTTATACTTCAATGAGTTTATAATGGGCATTGAACCTGGGAAGTATTGACTCCAGGGTTAATTTTCTGCTGTCTTCTTAATAGGTGCTTGCAGGCCGGATGCTTGCAGGCCAGATGCTTGCAGGCCGGATGCTTGCAGGTGATCAGCCTCAGAGGATGTGTCCGTATCCAACACCACAGCTTCTCCCTTCAGTTTGATCTCTGATGTCAACAGACACGCAACACATTGTTGCTGGTGTTTACTGTCTAACCTCTAATCCATTCCGGAGACTTATTAGTACAAAATTGAATGTGGAAAAAAATGGAGGTTTCCTGTATTTCGAGTCATGCGCCGGGTGTTGAATGTTCTCTTTTTACAAGCTGAAGCAGATGATGTCAAATTGTAGCAGGGTGATGGAATTCATGGCCATTGACAAACTTAATTTTCCTTGATTTGATGTTCTTAATGAAAAGTAAACTGCGTTAATAGCCCAGGACGCAAGCTGTCTAATTGCCCACAACAGTTAATAGCAATAAGTGGCTTCCATTAAAAATAATGCTGAACTGGCTTTTCTCTGCAGATGTTTCCTCATACATTTTAACTTTGTTTCTTTTGGAATAATGTTCCTCTTCAGGTTTTATAGGCAGAGCAAATATTTAAGATCTATATTTGTCATGGGACTCTGCTAGAAGCATCTCTTCTTCCTAAATTTTGAAGCATGTAGGGAATGAAGAGAGCACTCTGTTCCTGTGAGTCTCGGGGTGCGGCCCAGCTAGCGATGTGGAGCAAGTAGCTGCTTGTCTGGAGCAGTCACAGGTAAAGGGTCTCGCTGATGCCTGACAGCAGGCGGGAAAAAAAATAACGTGATGAAAAAGAAAGCAATCGTTTTCCTCCCGACTCCTCACTTTCCATCTCTGGCAGTCACCTTACTTGAAGTGCGAGTGTGTTGGCGGATTCCAGTGTCACCTGCTGTTTTCCGGCGCTGCTGTTTCATATTCTGCCTTTTATCACTGGAGTTTAAATGCTCACTGGTAGATGGAATCGTCCCATTATTGCAATACCCTCAGGACTCCACATTATTGAAATGTCTTCATGTGGACGGGGTCCTGATTTCGCAAAAAATAAAAAATAAACTAGTTTTGGAAGTGTTGTCGTTACTGCATTTGAGTCATGCAGGGAAGTATGGGATTTAAATAAAGGGCAGAATGATTTTTGTCTGCCTCTCTGGGCTCAGCCATCTGTACATTACTGATTTCAGCTATTTGCTCTTGCAAACAAAACACTTTTGGAGGTACTTTTTAATACCAAATGCGGTGGCGGTTATCATTTCTCCCCTTGAAGAAAAAGTATTCATTCTGTCAGCCCTGCCTCTCCATCCGCACTCCTGCCTACCGGAGGAACGCTGTTTCTCGCTTAATCCTGCCTGGCCTCACCCACTCATGCGTCTCCTCATTCAGTGTAATCTCAGGATGCTGTCTGAGATTGTTTGAAGAGATCAAGTCTGCAGCAGATGCTGCAGGGGTAAAATTGATGGAGCTCATTCCAGAATGATTAGCGGAAGCTGGCCAGGGCCTTGTGCTCTGTATCTCCAAAACAGCTTAAGCAAATACTTGTACGCCAGATTGCCTCCGATAAATAAATCAATAATAAAAATATAGCCTGGCAGTGAAGGAACTCTGCTGTTATGTCACGATGTGTTCAAACCTCAGACCTCTCTATACAGATATGATTATATCTACTAATACTGTAAAACCTACTTATGCATAGCTAGAGTGTCATAATTAAGCAATAGCATTCTGCAGTTATTGTATTTTATTTTTCTTTTATAGTAAACAGGAACTTTCAGAAATGAAGTGGATTGCCAACTGTTTTTTTTCCATGTTTAGCAATGTCTGAGAGCCCCAGTCCCTCTCATATTTTCTTAATGGTTGTCTTTTATTATATATTTTATGCTGGTTCTCCCTCAGTCCTTCGCTGTTGTGTTAAAGGGGGCGTGGCATTTGAGGGAGGGGCTATTAGGAAGATGGATTTCGCAAGCATTCTGCAGAGCTAATGTGCAGGAGGCCAGCCTCCGGAGAGCAGGAGGCTCTGTGTGTGTGTAGAAAAAGAATCGAAAATAGGAAAGAGTGAACACATTGTGATTAGCTGTGTGATCACTGGCGTGATGGTAGGCAATAGTGTACGCCCAGGTGTGCAGTGCAGTGTGTAATGCAGTGAAGATGCAGGACAGGTCCTGCCTCTGCTGATGCTGTGTGTTACCCAGTAAAATAATTTACTGTACTTCAATAGCAGGAAGATGCTATAAAAGGCCTGTTCTTCGGAATGGTGGGCTTCATGTATGACAGAGATGTCCTTTGAATGTTTACCCAGCTAAAGATTTTGTGTCTCAGTGACAGAATTACTTATTTTTGTTATTGATTTCTCATAATTAAAACATAAACTGAGCTGTAATTCCAACAGAAAGCGAATTCTTAATTTATATCAAATTATGCGGAAGAATGGACTTGCTATGCTTGGATGACTGGAGAAGATAGCTTTGAAATGGCACGGTTTGACGACGGAGATCACCTAGTCACATAATTGGTCTGTAATGAAGATTAGCAGTTGTGGTGACATTTATACATAATGATGTCACAGGGAAGGAGGGAAGGTCACAGGCTGTGTGCACGTTAATAATTAAAGAGAATACAATGACACACATGGTAGTTTTGAAACACAGAGCACAGAACTTGAGCTATCGTCTCTGTATGTCTGATAGATCTGTTTTCACTGCGAACCAGAATAATATGCTGAGGTGTGGTCAGGAAGGGCCTGGATATGAACCGGTTTAGAATGTTCGTTATTCAGCAGACATCCAGAACAAAGTGTCCCCCGGAAATGACACGTTCTCCCAGGTCTCCCTGCCTTGCTATGAAGTGGAGGGTCATCGGTTGTCACGTGTCGCTAAATCGACACTCTGCGGCCCGGTGAAACACTTGAATAATGAATGAGCGGTGTGGAAGGGGCCTGGGGCCTGGGGGCCTGGGGCCTGGGGGAGTGTGCGAGCTCCTCCTCTGATGCTGTGTGTTTTCCACCGTGCAGATGGTATAAGAGGTGGAGGAGGCAGCACGCGTCTGGCAGCAGCGTGCCAGGCTGCGCGGCCAGCAGCTAGATTGCTCTGACATCTCACCGCCCCAAAGCAGAGATGTCAACAGGAAGCAGCCCTGCGTCTGCATGCCGATGCCAGGTATCTGTACTATTCCTGACAGTACAGGAGACTAACGTTTACTGTGGGTGCCTCTTCAAGGACGCCACCTTTATTTATACGGGTAAGAGGGTGTGTTGGAAAGTATTTTTTGGCTGCTATTTTTGAGGAGCTGCAAATCACAGATAAATACTTTGCAAAGGGATTGTCTACATGCAGTAGAGGGTGTGGCTATTGCATTAACTTAATCAATGTGAGTTTCAGTAATTTGATTAAATAAGTTTGGAGGAATGGAGACAAAGAAGCTATAGGTTAGTCCGTTCATATTTCTTATTATGTGCATTTTTTTCATCTTCAGTCATCACAGCATTCATTCGAAGTCCATCATCGTTTCTCAGCATCTACTGTTGTGCCTGATGCACGGTGACCACATGCATAACTGACAAATGAGAATGGAAATGCATGAAGTTATATATTAGAAACAACTCGCACTCAGCTGAGGTCAAATAATGACCCGCAACTGGGCTTGAATTTACTGTCTCAAAGTACAGGAGCTTATGTCCCATAAGAGCCTTGGTTTATGCAGATAGTCAAGTATAGTTAGAGGTACAAATTTCAGGTCCAGATGTTAAAAACCCAGACTCAGCTAAGTACAAAGTCACAATGACAGTGTACTCAACTGGTTGGTTGAAACAAAATCTTAGTCTGCATTTTTACTTTCTGTACCTGAAATTTCCACCTCTGAATACAGTAGAGTGCAGTATATGGGTAAAATGCATAATAAAGGCAATACGATGTTACTGTAATTAAATTGTTTAGACTGATTTTTTGTTTCCGTGTTTTAATTTTGCCTAATGTTGTGTGTGTTCTTGCACCAGAATGTATTGGCTGCTACCAGGACCAATGAAAGGGCAACTCCTTGAAAGCAGTTTCTTATGCTATTCACAGCTCCATTAGGGGCAACTGCGGAACGCACCTCCACTCATTCGATTTTTAACCTGTGCACCTTCCCCGCAAGAGTCAAATTCTTTATGCCTCTTGTCTGGTTCAGGAGATGGGGGGTAATCGTTTGACGTGGCACCCTACTCTGATAACACAAACGTTGATATTATGCTGCGTTCCATTTACTATGGTGGTTAGATGTAGGAGTTGGGAATGACTACTAGACTACTTCTAGTCACACTAGAGTTAACCTCTCTCTGGTTCAGCAAGTCGGAAAGCCAACGGAAATGCAAGGCTAAACAAACATGTAGCAAAATCATGTGAACTATAAACTGTGCCCATCCAGGTCTGCAGATCTCAGTCTAAGTGAAGATATGTAGGAAGAACTCCTGAAGAATTGATGGAGAAACTCCAGATCATGTTTCACACAGACATCCTTGAGTCACAGTATTTGACATTTATCACAGAAGAATAGCATTGTGTCCATAATAATCGTCCAGATACATGTCTACTGTATTCTGAGGCATGCTAAAGCTGTTGCAGCTGGTTGTTGTAGCATCCTGTCATATTAGGAATAATTTAAATGCCATTTCTTTTATTGTTGTGATCACCTGTAGACAGAGGTGGAGATTTAAAATGCAGATGTAAAAATCCAGACCAAGTTTTTGTTTCACCCAGCCAGTTGAGTAACTTTATGACAGTGACTCTTTATACTCATTGGTTGGCTGAAACAAAGTCTTGGTCTAGAGTTTAACGGTCTGGATCTGAAATGTCCACCTCTGCCTATAGATGCAATAGGTTAAGGGATTGCTTGAGCAGGAATAGCTTGGTGCTACAAGCTAACCGTATTCCTGCTGGAATGGCTCAGTGTTGAAGGCTATGTGCAGGTATGTAACAATGTACTTGCTTAATACCAGTCGTACAGTTCACATTGAGAATTTAAAAACATTTCGTTATTTTTTTCTATTAATTAGCACCTTCTGGTGCATTTAAATAGCAACCCAGCAACGTGTATCATACGCATTTGCTCTGGAAGCTGTGCATAAATTCATATGGGTAAGTCCTGTAATTGGCTGGGGAGAACCTGAAAGAATTCTATTGGATGAGTCATTATTTTACGTGGCTCTGGGGCTGTGTGTAAAGTACTGTCCGACAGAGCAGTGGATCACCTTGGGGCCACTCAGAGTCCAGCTATATTAACCATAACAGACTGTGACTGAGTTCGTGTTGAGCTGCTGATTTTGGATTTTGATTTAAGGGTTACCTATGGGTTAAAATTGCACCCTTTTATAAGAACAGCTTTCTCTTCCCCCCAATTTTATGCTGCTTCTTGTCACTGCGGTTTGAGAACTTCGCAGCTGGTGTTGCCCCTTGTCTTCTCTGAAGCGTGCTTCACGGCGTCGTCCAGCGCTTACGCCTCGGTATGACTGTCAGTATGAGGGTTAGTGACGTGTCCGCTGAGTGGAATGTGTTTTCACGCTATTGTGTCGCTGGTGGGAAACGCTTTTTATCACGCCGCGTTTTGACTCCCCCAGTCAATCTATCAACTGGGCCTGTGCTGCGCGTCTTGCATAAAAAATGCTCTTCTCATTGGAGTAGAAGCCAATGCAGCAGAATGACAGACTCACCCCCAGGCTGTGTCCTTTATTCAGAGAAACTCCTTCACTGTAGTCTGGACAGCACTGTCTGATGCACTGGAGCTGCAGTGTAGGTCCTCTGCCTGACCCGTGATGAATGCTGCAGTTAATTATCGTGTATAAATTATGTTGGCTTACATGGAGTTGACTAGAGTAGTTCTGTTGGTAGAGAGTGTTGTGAGGTCATTTGAGGTATAGAGACAGTATAGAGAGACATGCAGATGCACATGGTAGTAAATATAGAACAGAAATTTTATGTGCATGTATAGATGTAGGTGGTGATGCAGAATATATGGAGAAACCACTGGCCAAGAACAAAATGGAGGACCCTGATCCACAAGGTGAACCATCTAACTCATGTGTCCCATTTAACTTATTTCATGAAATTGTGGCGAAATGGCAGAAATATGGACAGAGGCAGCAGTACTGACCTCACGTGGAGCGCCTTGCGTGGCAATCAGTGCCAAAAAAGGCAATCAGTGCCAAAAAAGGCAATCAGTGCCAAAAAAGGCAATCAGTGCCAAAAAAGGCAATCAGTGCCAAATTAGAGACAGAGACTTAAAGGCAGCAGCGACACAGTCTGAGTCATTTGTGAACAGGACTATTGGCTCTGCCGTCCCGCGTGATTCACACCTTCATTGGAGGAGCTGGAAGAAAATCAGGAGACAGAGCAGCCATTTTAAAAGGAGGGGACTTTATTTATAACACGAGAGAGCTGGTGTCACGCCAGCAGATCAGCTTTTATTTTACACCATCAATCAGCAAGGCTGCTTATGTATTTGGAACGAAGGTTGCAGTGGCACTAAAAACACGCTTAAAACAAACTCTTTCCCTTTTTTGTTATACTTTTTTTTCTAATTTTTTTGGTACAAAATTATACAAACAACAATACAAAATATTTGTGCTGTTGACAGTTTACAAAAAAATGTCTGTAACTTGTTAACTGTGCAATGATTGTGTTTTTTTACTTGTATGTTTGTTAGTCTTCTTTTATATTAACCTCAGTATGGTACAGCTCAGAATTTCTTCTGAAAACAACCACGATCATGCGGGTTGCTACATCTTTTTTTTTTCTTTCAATTTCCAGTATGATCATAATTATGTAATTACTTTGTCCATTATAAAAAGACACATGCAAAAAAAGCTCCAATTGTACATGTATATTTGCCTAACTTGATCTTTTAGCTTCAAGCAATTACTACATTATGTACACACAAAAGTGAGTAACATTGGGTGACTCCAATTAGACAATTTCTTAAACTTTAAATAACAAGTTTCCTTCAGGCTGACCTCGGCCGCCAGGGAAAGTGAGTCCCTGGGTGACTCAGTCTCTGCAAACCGCACGATTTGTAGTGGTGAGGGGGGTGATCAGCTGTCCACATGCACTGACACTCCTGCAAGTCTGTAACATGTACTGGACTGAGATGTCAGGATGGGAGTTGGCTGTGCCGGAATTCATGTTTAGGATAAAGTACGACAAAACTTGTTTGTATGGATCCTCAGATAAAGAGTCTGGTTTCTGTGTTAGATAAGCTCCCATATCCCGAAATAAATTAGAAGTACAGGAACCACCGATACTATTGGACTGTGGCTCTTTATCTATTTCTTTAGTTATGTATTTTCTAGTTACTTGTTTACTTCTTTAACTACCGTGTGGCATTACCCAGATTTGTTTTTATTCTTTCCTACCGCAGGAAGCTTTCTGAAGATGCCTCCACCTCCACTCATTCGATTTTTAACCTGTGCACCTTCCCCGCAAGAGTCAAATTCTTTATGCCTCTTGTCTGGTTCAGGAGATGGGGGGTAATCGTTTGACGTGGCACCCTACTCTGATAACACAAACGTTGATATTATGCTGCGTTCCATTTACTATGGTGGTTAGATGTAGGAGTTGGGAATGACTACTAGACTACTTCTAGTCACACTAGAGTTAACCTCTCTCTGGTTCAGCAAGTCGGAAAGCCATCTAGCAGTACCAGGGACCATATGAAGAAGTAATAATTTGTCAGGTTTAATTTACCTCAGTTTAATTGCCGTTTATCTTCGTACACTTACATTTAGTCCAAACTACCTTAAATCCGGCAAAGCAAGAAATCCTGTGTTCTGTAACAGACCCCAGTTCTAGTCCGGTTAATTGTTAGCCACTGTTAGCAATATCAGTTCATAACAACACATTATGCAGTATTTTGCGCATAAATACACCGTAGCAACATGTCCACAGATAGTGGTTGCACAGTACTGTGTGAACAATGATTTAATGGGCCACAAATAAGACGTAAATGCTAAAGTACAATTTTAACTCCTGTTGACAAAGGGCTACATCCATCTGGAATTCTGAGGTCAGGGTTATGTAGATCTCTCCAACTTTCCAAGTAGGAATTCCGACTACTGGGGGAGTTCCAGTTGAAATGTCAGACTAGGAACTGTGAATTTCCGAGTTACGAGTTGAAATGGAACGCAGCATTACAGTGTGGCATGAAGGAGGACCTTAGTGACATTCAGTGCAGAAACTCACTCAGCACTCGGGCCTCAGATTTCTGTTTGCTGCTGATTGCAAGTTTGTTTTTTGTGTTCAGTCGTATTAAGAATGGGAGAGCTGACAGACTCATATTTCGATTGGGAAATGGTCAGTAATATTTTTGTCCTGAGAAGGGCAAGACGTGCCGGAGACGACTAGCCTCCATGGTCATTAAAGCTGTTATTACTGAAACTGAATATATGAATAATAAGACAATTTTACTCAACTCTTGCCAACAAAGTTAGTTAAGCAGATGTGACCTTTTAACTGCTGACATCCTAATAAATGGTACAAGGTATGAGCTGAGAGATGAGAGAAAGGCTCTCATCTACTGATTTGCTTCAGACAAAATGCATATATGTATTTGCTTAATGAGGTACTTCTTAATCAAAGCATATTTTCCTTGGAAAGCATGGTTGCAAAGGTCAAGCAAGGTATTATGAAGGATCATGGGAAACCACAGAATCTGTATTCTTTAGCAAAGCACAGAAATGCAAGTAACACTGAACACATTTTATAGGGTCAAGATAAAAGTCAAATACACAGGCAGAAATATAGCGGGGAAAAAATGATAGAATAAGTTAATTAACACAAGCTTCTTCTTGAACTCATTAAGGCTTACGCAGTCCTTACTGCGTGTTCTGGGGCAGGTCGGCAACTTAACAAAGATGGTTTACTGTCAGAGAGGGCGCAATTAAAACGAAAGAGGACCACTCCTCTGGGGAATGTTCAATGCCTACCTGGGGATATACTATCTCTTCCATGGCCTAGGGATGGATTTCACACACAGCATGTTGCCGCTGAAGTGAAGTGTGGTGCAGATACCTGCCTGCACAGAATATAAAGTAGGCAAGTATACTAAATTTACCTGTGTATTTAGAGGTCCTGGACGATCCACTACCTCTGCGCCACTACTTTCAACAATACGAGAGTGTATAGTACAGCGACAGATAAGCATGTAGCTTCTGGTTCAAATGTATTTTTGGGAACTGATGGCAGCTATTAGAGTGAACAATGAAACAATACACTGGATAGGATGTCTGAGAGAATGTACAAAAAAGTACAAAAGCCGCTAATGGATTGTCTAAAAAAGTTTATATACACGGCATGGTTCTTTTTTTTTTCTTTTAAAGACGTAAATAATATATGAAAACGACTATTTACCCAGTACATGCATTAAAATACACTGCATCATAGAAAAAAAGAAAAAGAATATATCAAAAAGCCATCAAGCAGTGTCAGCCTCGCTTTCGCCTCCCTGTCTGTTACACAACCGCTGAACTGTTGTAGAGCGATAAGATTGTGTTGGTGGTGCTCGCGGTGACAATGCGGTGACATGCCGTTGCTTGGCTACCACGAGGCGTTGTCGTACCACAGCGGCGTCCCTGCTTCACCCGGCTCTGCCCCTGTGACACTTCATTAAGCAGACTTTTTAAGACGCCCCTTTAAGACCGCTGGGAGCTTCCTCTGAGCTTCACAATACCCATTCGGCGCCCCCTCGCCCTGCTCCGTCGGACATTTTTTTCTGTTTCAGTCAAAAAGTAGAATTATGAAGGAGGAGGTCAGGGCGGCACTGGTGCAGAAACCGGGCCCTGCCTTAATGGTGAGAGTCCGCCCATTTCTCATTGGTGATTTAGGGTCCTTTTAGCTAAAGAGATTATCTCCGGGGATTAATCATCTGCTTAATTTGCAGATAAACTGCTGGTGGAATAAACCCCCCTATTTCCTCATCAATCTAATTGAAACCACTGTGCCGGAATGAGAATCTTCTTAGCTCAACGACCACAGCCAACAAGGGGGTTCCACGGGAGTCTCCAGTCGAAATGACACTTTTTACTCGTCCCCCACATCGTTACTCTATATTACACGTCACACACAGACAAAACAGCTACTCACGAAAATCACGCGGAGACGGCCGAAGGTCAGGGGCGGCACACGCCGGCTCCCGCCCCGCTCGGCCGCGGCCTCTCGCCCACCCTTCCTCCATCTGCCCCCAGAGCAGAGCTCAAAACAGAACGAAGGAGGGTATCTACGAAAAAGTTATCTTACGGGGGGTGAGTGGGTGAGAGGACACCACAGGAATGGAAAACCGAAAGACGCATGAGAAGAATTTGCATATAATATAGTTAAAGCGCTTTAGTCTTGTTTCCACCACAGCTCACTGAGGATGTCGAGCTCTAATCATCAGAATGGCTATTCATGGGTATTGTGGTCCTTGCAAGAGGACAGAATGGCTATTCATGGGCACTACAGTCATTGTGATAGACAGTATCAATGACTAGGGCCAGCTTAACTCCGACGGTAAGATACGGCTATTTTACAACCAGCATTTTAGATGAGAAGAGAGAATTCCGTCACCGGTGCCAACCATAACGAGTTATTGGCTGCCTCAGAACAGAAGGGGACATTAGCTCGGTGAGTTCAGAAGGCGAATAACAAAAAACGTGTCAGCAACGGTATATAAAATCGACTCGTTTCGTATAACGACCTCCCAGATATCCGTTAGGCAGTCAAAGACGTGAACGAGCAGCCGTGAGAGGACGCTATCGGTCCTGCTGCAAATCCGGTAAAAGGCTATTCTAGAGGATCTTCTGAACGTTTGGACATTTTCTTGTACATTTGTCCCGTTTTCCCGTTACAGTGTGATTGTTCTCAGTGTGACCACTCTCTTCACCAGTCTGACCAGTTATCAGTGCTATAATGAGACCTTAAAAGGTTGCGGGGTCATGCATTTTTCTAACTGATATACCAAAAACACACTTTTTCTATAGAAAAAAGCCATCCTCCTTTTTCTTTTTTAGAAAGCAGTTCAGGCCTTTACAAAAGGAGAGACCTGCACCAATGCTCTGTCACCAGGAGCACAAAGTGCAAAGCGACAGAGACTTTTTGCACCTTCACAGGCTGGCTGTCTCAGTCTGGATGGTCCTATTTCAAACACTCCCACTAACAAATCACTATTATCTGCAAAACCCCAGTGAGCTTCTTTGCTGCCATCAAAAAGGCAAATGAACAGCAACTATCATTGAATTTTGTTTTACTTCCCCGTGTTGGGATAAGTGCCTGTTTGGGGACTGGGTGGGGTGGGGGGCGGGATGGGGGGGTGGGGGAGGGGGCTAGCGTGCCACACAAAGCCATTCCAGTGGCTACCGATCCTGAGATAGTGGGAGTCCGATAAAACACACCAAAAAGGCACTTTCTTTAACAACAGTGCTTCTGTTCTAAGGAATTCAAGTTAAGTTAAGAAAGAGTGCCTCTTCACACACTCTAGTGATGAAAAAATACACCCCCCTGCAGTGCAGGGAGTGTGTGTATGGGCTGGGGCTGGGAAGGAGGGGGCCATTTGCTTTCCCGTGCTAGTAGACAGCTTTCATCTATGATGACTGGAAATTAATGTGAACTAAACGGAAACGAACAGGAAAATTTGCAGCCAAAAGAAAGAAAATGAACAAAGAAAATAATGAAAAGAATTTTTGAGTTACAGTCAGCTGGAGGGGAAAGATTACGAAGCTGCCTCTTTGTACAGTCCTCACTGGTGCCCAAATCGGTAGTGTGGCTTGGTTTCTGTCTGTGGCAGGGGGCGCCGCTGAGCCGCCCGTGGCCTAGTCATCGTCGCCGCCGCCGTACATGTCGGCCAGCTTCTTGAAGCGCGGGCCCCAGTCGTTCAGGTAGTCGTAGTCCTGGTCGCCGGTGCTGGAGGAGTTCAGGGAGCTGACCGAGCCGGCCGTGGAGCCGCTGCCCTCGTAATCGAAGACCAGCAGCGAGTCGTAGGGAGGCGCTGTGGGGTCGTTGTCGGCTGCTCTCAGGCCCTGCGGAGTAACGGCACATGGAAAGCGCAGCTTGACACTCGGGTTTTCACCCCAATTTGCTCCACTGGACGTAGCATCCCTTTCTGATGTTACTTGGAGTATTGAAATTATTAAGAATGTGTGTTGTTTTGCTTATTTGCTGTTGTGGATGTAACATTTGCAGACATGGGGGTTCGAGCCCCACTGCTGCTGGGCGTGCAGTCTGCACGTGCTCCCTGAGCGTCCTGTGGATTCTACGGTTCCCTTAACAGCCCGAACAAATTGTCACTGGCCGATGAAAAAAATCCATTATATTAGGAGCGGGAAAATAGGGATTTTCCCAGAAACTACTTACAAAATAAGCCTAAAGCAATGTAATGAGTCACCCTTGGTATCGCAAATAGAAACCTGTCTTTACACGGTCATAAGTCAATGGTTTAATGTTGGAAATGGACTTACATGGATTTTGCCAGTGAGGAAAATATGTCAGTGTCAACAGGAGACGATAACTTCATAAAATATCTTTTCATCAGGATTTTCATCAGATAGTAATGATATGAAATTTGATGAACTGGTATTTTGAATTTGCCCGTAATGTGTGTGTGCCCTGTGATGGGTGTCCCCTGTCCAGTACGCTGTCCGCACTGGGAAAGGCTACAGGCCCTCTGTGATTCTCACCTGAGTATATGATTGTCAGATGGATAGAAAATGATCACTTTAATTATATTCACTGTAACACTGTATCGATCCAATGTAACACTGTATCTATTCACTGTCATACTGTATCTATTCACTGTAACACTCCTGAGGGTTAAAAAAGCACCAAAGTTATAGACGGCAGTTAAACTTTAAGCAGTCTGTTGAATCACAGTGCTGTAAAAATCTTTTTACAGCCCTGTGAAAATGATATATACTTGCTGAAATGCATATCAAGCTGCTGTGATTCAGTGATTCAGATTATTTACAGGAGCCTGAGCCCAGGAATCCAGCCTCTACTTCACCTGGTTGCAGGTGATGCCACTTTGCGGAGGGAAACACTGGCTGTTTGTACCCTACAGATGCCATGTGAAGGAGCTGCCCATTATTCCCAGTTTGGGAAAGGTTTTTGAGCCATCTGACAGGGTGGGCGATGGTTAAAATGGCTGTTGGTTGTATCGCTAGCTGTGAGGCTAATGTGCTTTTGACGTGCCTCGCCCCCAGGTTCTGGGCACTGGGCGGTGGGCTGGGAGACCTTTGGCAGACACTGGGGGCCGGTATCGCCGCTCAGGGCAGCCGCACAGCACAGAAACCAATGCAGGCACCATCCGGAGGTGCATATGAGGCAGCAGGAGATGCGAGTGGGAGGCGGCTTGGTGCGGCTGCTGCCATCAGGTCATGTGACCATGTCACTCTTTGCTCCACCCACTCAACCGCCTGCCCGTTCATGCGTGCGTCTGCCTGTCCTTCCTAACCATCAGCCGAGCAAAGGCATATATCTGTACTCCGCTGGAAAACTGTGGCGATCAGACTCTACAGCACGGAGATACGGGGAATATGGCTATAGATAGAGGGATGGACGATGGATGGATAGATGGATGGATGGATGGATGGATGATGGATGGAACGCTATCAGTATAAGTCCATTTAGATAAAATAATGCTGTTCAATTGAGAGAGACCATGTTCTTTCAAAAAATTAAAACAGTTCTGCAAACAGCAGTTACACTTTAAGTGAGGCGTGGGGAACCTGTTCCATGGAGAGCCAGTGTAGGAGCCAGTTCTTGGGATGACTTCCCAATCAGCCAATAATAATCCAGCGGCTCTCAACTGCAGTCCTGGGGACCCACTGTTATTGGCTGATTGAGAGGTCATCCCAAGAACTGGCTCCTACACTGGCTCTCGATGGAACAGGTTCCCTTCCCCTCTTCAAAATCCAAATCAAGGCCATGTTTTCAGTTCTCATAGACAGTTAGTTTAATAATTACTGATTCTGATTGGCCAGAGCCTGGAAAATCAGCAGCGCTCGGACCTTGAGGATAGTGATTTGATTAGCTCTGCTTGATGCAGCTGAACTGCAATAATATTAACAGATTTGACGTCACAATGATAAAGAGTCAAACCCATAGGGAGCGGCTATGATTTGGTGCGCAGGCCCCACACCTCGCTGATGAAATCCCCGATGTCCCCTGGGTGCGGAACCACCGGCCGTGGAAGTCAATCCGAGGGGAAGACGTTGGGACAGGAGACAGAAGGTTCGGAGGAGGAGGGGGACGGGAAGATGTC
>JAODKE010000114.1:7873119-7893203 GCA_026779605.1 Mormyrus hasselquistii | reverse complement strand
GGGCGGGCATACCCCTCTGCCTTTATACAGCAGGGATGGGGGCGGGCATACCCCTCTGCCTTTATACAGCAGGGATGGGGGCGGGCATGTACCTCACGCAGGAGCAGCATAGTCAGTAGGTGATTACGTCAGTCTTGAGGACTACCTTAGTACTGATGCTATCCTAGACATGGGCTAAGGCATGGACAGCAGCTGTTTTGATGAGAATGAAGAAAGCATTTTTTACACAAAGAGTGATTAGGATTTGAAGCAAACCATCTGGAAGATCTTGAGTTTCGGGGTGGTAATGCGGGGTGTCATTATTCTTCATGACTTTAATGATGAGCTACGACAAATCACAACCAGATCAAATGC
This sequence comes from Mormyrus hasselquistii, assembly GCA_026779605.1. NCBI lineage: Eukaryota > Metazoa > Chordata > Actinopteri > Osteoglossiformes > Mormyridae > Mormyrus > Mormyrus hasselquistii. The sequence continues at coordinate 7,892,849 of JAODKE010000114.1, read as the reverse complement.
GCTCAAAGCTTTTACTGGTTCAGTTGTTAACGAATAAATTTCTGAGCTGGGCCAAGGCTCTGAGTTCCTGACCAAGATTCAGTTTCAATGTGAAATTATTATACAAAATACAAGTTCAAAAATCATGTGGAACTTTGGGTTTTCATACAACCAGCTCATCTGAAGAGTCCAGAGGTATTTCCTAGACCTAAATATATTACCCAAATCTCAAAGATAATAAATCAAAAGAACTACTTTGTGTGATTTTGAATTCAGATGACCATCTCGAATTTTTATTGGAGAGCTTTTTAAGAGGGCATGAAATGTGTTATTAGAATTGTATAGTCCATGATCTTCTTTAGAACAGAGGTTTAGACATTTATCTTGAGACTGAAAGCATTGAATGGTCAGAAAACCAATTTCTGCAAGCCTTCATGCTACCCCACCTACCTTCACTACGGTGACCATGCCATCGTTGGTCACGGGGTCCGTGCGTATGGTGAAGTGGCCAGATGGATCTCCGCTGACGATCCTGTAGACAGCGTTCCAGTTGGGTGTGTGTGGCTGGTCCCTGTCAATCACTGTCAGGTTGGCCACCACAATGTTGACTCTGTTCTCTGGCACTTCTCCTGAAAACTAAAGTCATCGAAAAAAAAAAAAAAAACCTCTTATTGTCCTGATTCCCACAGCAGCGGCTTATAAGGCTGGACCGCACGCACAGTGGAGTCTCCGTGCGGCGAGAGACTGAACACGGGTGTTCACTTGTCTTGAGGTCTCACCTCCTCACCCACCTTCCCAGAAAGCTGAGTGATGCCTCGCAATAACAACTAACACACACATCTCATTATCTGAACAGTAAGCTCTGCTCCTCATGCAATGCTAAAACCATTTAGAGTGCACGCCAGTCGCTGTTTACAATAATAGCTTAATTATCTTGCTGGAATGGAATTCAAACCCCTGCAGCAACATGACGGATGTAAGCAGTAAATAAATTAAATATGCAGATTCTGTTTTTGCGTACAAACACACACATTCCGTTCTGCAAAAAAACAGCAGAAGGATCTACTTTCCAATATTGAACAGCTGTACGGAGTCGCCAAAATAGTCTTAAGCTGTCCACCATCCCGATAAACAAACCAATAAATTAAAAAATCGTACATGTCCATCACAAGGTGACAGATGGGTTGCTGCGGCAAATAGGAGTAGGAGGCTTGTTGTCACCTCCCAATAGACATGCCCAGCACCTAGTCCTACTGCATGACAGGTGGAGCTACAGGGAACAGGAGCGGATAACTGGCTCATGCTCTTCTCTTGGATGTCAGAGAGCGTTCGCGTTCCTGCCAAAGACACGGTCTGAAAACCTAAAGCTCCAGAATGGTGAAAGAAAGAAGAAAAAATATTTTTTGTACGAAATGTCAAGTCAGAAAATCACACGGCAGATGCACCGTCAAGGCGTTGAAGGTCCTGCTAAAATTATTAATTGGATTTAAAGACAGCAGGGGTAACCCCAACAGAACAGGCACCATGTACTGTAAGTGGATGTAAGCCTGGCTTCAAGGTCCATTGCTTCAGAGCCGGGTGAGGTCAAGGGTTACTTTACCTTCCCCTCAGAAAATGGCTCTTTCTAGTAATGTCACGCAGTTAGAGAATCGCAATGATCACACTCCCTGGATGAGAGCCGGATCCCTGCATCCCAGATTGGAGACAGGGAACCGAGAATGGATGGAGAGATGAGTGTGTGGATTGACAGTCGAGGATGGAAACAGATGTGGATTTTAAACGGATTCTTGTGATTAAATTCCAGGCATGGCCAACCGGGGGATATGAATCGGGCGGTTTTTCACTGATACAGATGGACAGATTCTCCCTGAAGATGAGGCATTTCTGTTATGTGAGATACAGTCTCGGCTGAGGGGAGGAACCTCATTCTTTTCTCCCTTCATCCAGTTTATGAAGCACAGAGTAAACTTTTTAAAACGGTCTTGCATTTTTTTGACAAAATGAGACAAATTCTTCTTATTAAAAACAATCAATGGCAAGAGGACAATGCAGCTTTTCTATAAAAACCTCAGAAGAGTCTAAGAAGCATTTTTACTTTTCCATCTATCAAATTATGCTTCTGTTCATTCATATAGCTATCTGTCTGTGACAAATGGCTTCAGAAATCTGTCACTCTGTCTTCATATGGACTCGTCTATCGATCCATTCGTCCTACATTCTAAAGTATGCTATGGGACAGGTTGGACAAATTGTGGTTTTATTATGAAAACCTTCATTATAAACATATTGTGCTGTGTTTCATTAAGAAATCGAACGCATCCTTTGTCTTTTGGAATCTGATTTCCATATGAGCGATGAAGAGAGACTGAGAACACATTTCGTTTGCAGAACACAGAGAAAGCTGCCTTTTAAAGAGTCAGAGAGAAAGGGAGGCCTTTAATATACATAATGCAGGGAATGTAGACTCGTCAATAAATTATCCGCTCAAAATAAATATTTGAAAACTCCGAGGTTTTTGCTGGTTAATAAGCATAAAATACACCCCTAAATGGAAAAGGTCAGCGCATTAATTATGCATTTACATTAGAAATCTCTTCTACTGCTAATGTTAATTAAGTGTGTCATATCAGCCGTTTACTTAATGGCAGACATCCAGTTTTCACTGCTTAAACATGTGTCCGGTCTTTACTGATGAAAGGTGATGTTTATTTAATGGTGAAATTAGTGCCATTTACAGAATTTCATTTGTTTTTAAACGGTGATAGCAATTAAAATGTCTGTTTTTATATAATGATGTGCTTTTTTATGCATGGACTCAAACACGAGTACTAATACACTTGCTTCCTTTGGGGAATGAATGAACAGGATAATCGGTAAAGTACTTCTGCAGCTCTACCTTACACAGAAGTCAGCGTAATGCAAGGCTGGCTTTTAGACTGATTAGTGTCATCAAGCCTGCACGTTGCTGTGGCCATCAATATTAGAGCGGCAGTCAGAGAAGGCTTCGTTCCGCGGCCTGTCATCGTCGATCAGGGCTGGCTGGCAGGCAGGCAGGCCTACATCTCTCTTAGTCACTTGCTACAAAAAAAAATCCAAAACCTCCCCATTAATCGCTGGTGGAAGCTGCCTCCTTCCATCTGAGGTGTTTTTTTTTTTTTTTGAGCTGCGGATCGTTTGGTCGCCTCGCTGTCAGTTTCTTGGCAGCGGGGGAGACGAGTGGCACCGCGCTTCAACGCCACGCATAACTTTGTCAAAGTGAAACGACCAGTAAAATAACTCACACAGGAGATGGCTTTTTGCGTACGGCTGTTAACACACGCCAAAGATATTAATCTGACAGAAAGGTCTGGCTAGTGATGTTACCAGTGTCTCAGCTTGGCAGGAAACTATCCCTTTGAAAAGATGTAGATAACGCTTTATCTGCTATATACACATCTGTTTGCAAACATATCTGACCCTTAAAATCTTTATCCAATATATTTGTTAAGTGAATGCATGTTCTTTCTTTAAGCTAATCTCCATCTTAATTAATGCCTAATTTTTGTTAAAAAGGCCCCAGTAGGAATGTTGAGGTGAGATTTTGCAGATGTGTTCCCAGCATTGGGTACATGAGTCACTGGTCTAACAGCCAAGACAGAGCTTACATATTGTGTGTGTTTCATCAGTGCCTATGTTTACTTCTGATCTCTGGGAGGATTCTGCGAGGTACAGCTGCAGGGGATCGATGCAGCCAGCCCTGCCTTGCCTATGGATTGGGGGATTGACGAGAGCCTTTCCTCAATGCGCATTCTGCGTCGATACAATTTCCCAACTTTCCACTCTTTTTTTTCTGTCTGTCCAGGGGAGACAAGCATTATAAGCCGACAGACCGATGGGGAAATTCGCCAGAGACCAGCAGAGAGCTACGCATTGGCAGCCGTACATTGTTGTCGTTCTACTGAAATTATCGACCTTTCCTGTAGTAGAATTGCAGTCCAGGATGATTTGTGGCTTCTTATGTTGTCTTGCACCCTGAGATGCATCTTTGTCCTCATAATGAGGCTATTGTTGTTCTTCCTGACCCAACGGAGGTATTTTCAAAGAAAGTTTCAAAGAATCCACCGATTTTGAGGGATTTATAAGTTTATCATGAAGCCCTTACTTACTTCTTATTATTGTTCCCAGGGAGCCTCAAGTATCTGAAGTGCTTTGCTAATATCCAGCACCACTGCTGTAATCTAATTGTTTTAGAGTAGCCTTCCATATACAAGTATACTTGAAAGTTCCAGTCATGGCTAAATTTAGCATGACATGCTGCCTAGAAAACACAGAATGCTTTGCATAGAATGAGGTGTTCATCCACTGAAGTATGGGTGAGATCTCCACCCAGACATCTCAGCCAGATTGTCTTTTTTTTCACATCAAGCAGTGGTATCATGGTTTTTTAAAGGCATCACAATACAGCTGATCTGAAGCGATTCCACAGGCATGCTTGCTGGAAGATTTGCCCTCCTACGTTCTTGCGACGCCTCCTTTTGATGCTAGTTGTGTTTCCCCATTGTTTCCATCTGATTAGGACGCAGCTACACCACGAATCATTAGGAGGAAATTCACATTCTGCCTCTGAAACACCCTCTCACATGTCACCATCACCCTGCACAAGCTGGAATAACTCTTCAATGGCTGTCAGTCTCTCTGAGATCTTTGGGCATATGGTAAGTAAGACAAAGCTAAGGAAAGCTTCTTCTGTACATTCAGATAATTATAAATGTGCATTGAGAACTGCCCAGCACATAAAAAAAAACAATAATGACACAAAATCAGAGAAACACATTATCGTTTTGAATTGCTGAACAGTTTTTCCCACACGAGGCCGTAAGGCTGCAATTTCCAAAACACATCTACAATCATATCCCCAAAGGAAGAAAAGTCATTAAATTTTTACAGTGAAACAGAGATTAACTAGTAATGCTGTTAAGTTAAAAACCTAAATAGGTCAAACTGACTCCCAGCATAACAGGAGAATTAAAACGCTGCAATATGTCATTCTGATGAACTGATATGTTAAAAAATGAATGGCGAGTAAACACAATGGAACTGTAACTGCAGTTTCTTTTTTTAACCCAATGGGCATAACAGACATCAGAGCTTTGAGCGACTGCTTTAGCTGTTAGCATGAATTAGCACGAACAGTCTCTCTGTGCTAACCCTGCCTGTCAGTACCTGGCGTTGCTGATGCGGAAGCTGCTCTCGCAATCCGCTATCACCCGGCTAATAGCCTTATTATATAATATTGCACATCTTGCACTTCAAAGGTGAAAGCAAAATGTTTTGTATAGGTTTCCATATCTGACACAACAGCGTAATGTTTTTTCTTTGATGTGAAAGAGTTCATCCAGAACTAAACGCTAAACACCATCCTGGAATGAATCACACAGTTTAACCAACACTGAGTAGAGCTTATGAGGAATGTAAAGGTGAATGTAAAAGTAGGATGAAGGGAACAGTGGCATGCTAATTATTAAATTATTACGGGGGGGAGAACCATATATCAACACCCGGGTTCTCTTGCAGGGTTCCCTCGTAGGGTTCACTCACAGGGTTCCTTCTCAGGGTTCTCTCACAGGGTTCTCCCCTATGTAAAGTATTGTCTCCTTCGGAAACCCCATGTAAGTGATAGAATCAAGAACATCTTTGAAGTAAGTAACTTTCTAAGTTAGCACCTGCTACATTCCTTTATATATTTTCCGGTAGGCAAGCATATCTACACACCTTGATAAATTCCTCCCCGAATGAGTCCCAGTTCTTAAAAAGAATGTTAAGTGAATGACCGATTGATAATATTAATAATATTGATAATCTAAAATCCCTGCGTCTCACCTTAGCATGTAGCCTGTGTGTTGGTGAGACGTTATGAAAAAAAAGGAAGAGGTACTGCAAGGCTTGTTGAATTATTCAGTGATTGTGTCACAAAGAAATCGACATAATTTTATATTGGAAGAATAATTTTTGTTTAGGTTTATTGCACACAAATAGATTTACATAATGATCTTGGTTATCAAATGATCGTCTTTTTTGTGCTTTGCACCAAACAACATGATTTATTAATAGGCCATGCAAGGAATGCATTACTCATCATGTTTACATGAAGCACTTTCCACAAAGGGGGCTGCTGTGCTGTTATTAGTGATTATTACCCAGCCGCGGGCCACGTGCACTTCGTGTTTAGGTTTCTGAAGTCATCTAAACGTGCCTTTGTCCCGTGAGCCCAGTGCAGTCACTCAGCTCTACTTGGACGAAACTTAAATTCTGAAGTGAAACAGAACTAATAGGACTAAAGAATTTTGATTCCATCTCAAGAAGCCCAGGGCATCTAGGATATGAATAAATACAGCGTTAAGTAACGTTTGCTTTTCGGATCATTATAGAGTACAAAGTCCTGCAGAGTGCAGACTGGGATTCTACGCAGGGTGTGTAATAAGACACAATTCGGTCGTGACTGGGCTTGTCAATCCCGGGGGAGTCACAATTTAGCAGGTCGCCGAAGGGAGGGTCCTAGCTGGATGTGCTTGGCTTGGGTGCGTTATTGATGAGTGGGGTCTTATCTTCTTGCTTTATTGATCGATGGGTGACAGGTGGGATCCCTCACAGCCGGTTATACCATTGGGGGTGTGGATTACTGTGGCAGGATGTGAGGATTGAGGGTGGGACACACATCCAGGCCCGATGAAACGCAAGGCCGGTTTGGGGAAGCACATTCATCTGCACAATGGCTGCAGCTGGGACTGGCTCTGGGTTGTTTGGGCCTCGGAAAGCGCGCGGCAAATTGACACGCCATCGCTGGGGAAGAGTGGGGAAAAAATTACCTTTGACAAAACGCTCCTTTTCTAATTTGTCTCCTGCTCCCCTCATCTCATCCCCCTCTGACAGCAATTAGTCTGGACTGCCTGACATAATTCATTGTTATGGAGTGGCTAACAGCACAATGGTGCCCCAGTGAGGTGTGAAGGATGGGGGCATTGGGGTGCACGTGTCTGCCCCCTGGTGGATGCACGTAGTTCTCAATCGCAGCACCACTTTCCTTTCTTTTCCCTAAACACGATGCATGAATATTGACAGCTCTCCTGTCCGCTCCGTACTCCCTCACCTGCGCTTCTTGCTCGCTCATTTGAAGCTACGCCAGCTCTAGAGCATCGTGACTTTTTTCTAATTTTTATAGTTTGGGAAGGGTATCATCCCCATTGACTGGCTAATCCATTAAACATCGAGCGTAATCCCTAATTATTCCTATTGGTTTCATTTGAAATCTTATCGCCGGCACTATGCACAATCTCACCGGCAAAATGTGCTGCTGAATGCACGTTACCATGACGCCATAACGGATTTAAGCGCAACTAGGCGTGGTAGGAGCCGGTGAAGCGCATTCGTGCTAAAAACACGCATGTATTTGTGGGTAAGAATGTCAAGCAGAGGGGAAAATACTTCTTCATTCTCTATCCTGTTACGCTATTTCGAGGTCTAGAGGAAAACACGGGAAAACCTAATACTTTACAGACCAGTCATACGCAAATGCAAATTGTGTATGTGTGTGGGGGGGCATGGACCAGCTGGTAATGAACTCTCCAATGGCAAGCAGGATAGGAGTGTCCTTCATAGCAACATCTAGATCTGCTCCTTAGCCAGAGGCCTCGGCGGCCAGGGCTCAGAGGAAGCCGTTTCCCTGAGCCCAAACAGGCTACCTTCCCGTTCACACAGCGCCATTGAGTCTCAGCATGTCCGAACAGGGGGACGCAAAGGGGACAAGTGGAAAAAGCTCTTGCTTATTTTGGTGTTTCAAAAATAGGATTTTTAAGGGCATACCTGGAAAAAGAGGTTTTCGCTGATGGGTAGGTCACGGCAGAAGGGAAAAGAGGAATTGCTACCCATGTAAATAACTGCTTTATATCCTGTAGCTGTAAGGGCAACAGCATTGCATCAGCAAGTGCTAAGTCAGCGCTCTTCCTGCGCTGGGCTCCCCCGCCTCCCAGAGGAGATGGGAAGGCTAGCAGATCATACATGACGATTCCGATGCACGGGGGGCCACGACCACCCAGCATTGGAGCCATTTAACAGAACTTTACGGCCTTCAGATGGGAAAGGTCTATGAATTTTCATTGTGTCTCTGTGGGGCTTGAGTCAGCACTCCTGGCTGACGGCGGCAGCCTCCAGCGGGAGCCTCGGCCGTCCCTCGGTGAGTCCCGGGGTTTGGGTGGAGGGTTGGCGGGGGGCACCTGCTGAGGAGCACTAATGTGCACCTGGAGGCAGCTCCAAATTCATCATCATGAAGCTGTAATGCCCCCCCTGGGGGTGCGGGGGGCTGGCACTGGCACACGGCGGCTGCCGGCAGAGCCCCCGCACTAAGCACCTTATCTCCCTTTCACGCTTGAGCCTCTGTCTGCAGAGGAGCCCAGGCGGCTACGGAATGGCGAGAGGAGGAGGCAGGAGGAGAGGACGAGTGCCGAAACGGGACGGGAGAAAAAAAGGGGCCTCACTGCGGAAATGCTGCTGCCAAGCCGAAATTGGATGGATGGTGATGTACAAAAAATGTGCACATTTCAGGCAAATTTATGAAGACAAAATCCACCCTGTGTGATTTTTATGGATGGCTTGCCCTGGAGCAGCAGGACTGCGCAGACGCCCCTGAAACGGCACAGATGCCCTGGTGGAGAGCCAGCTCCTCAGGGAGCGGGCGAGGTGAACAGCTCAGGCCTCGCGCTTCTCCGGCCTGTCAGCCGCACACCGACAGCCCACCGGTACTGAGACCTTCCGCCTATGTGAGCCCAGTCCAGCAGAGCCAGCGCCGGCATAAACAGCTGAATTAATCGGGAGGGGGGCCCATCACTGAGATACTGGGAGGGGGTCAGATCCGGCCAAGAGGGATGCCCGGGGTTAATGGCAGCAGTGGGAGGGGGCTCCTTCGCCCAGGGACCTGGCCTACTTAGCTGCGATGCTGAGCGCCTCTATCTGGGGAACGCGATGCACCAATTAACAGCCTTTTCTTTGTTTTTTTCATGGGAGGTCGTCTACACAATTAGCACGAACAGAAATGCCCTCCCCCATCCCTTGCCTGTGCTCTCAGATTGATTAGCTGAGTTAGCGTCCAGAGCTGGGGGGGGCTTTATAACCCAATTCTTCTTCCTGCGCCTGGATACAAAATGTAAACTAGATAGATTAGTGCAACAGGACTAATTTTACCCTTTATCCTTTATCCAGTTTTTTCCGTAACGCTACACTCCTCTACAGGATGTGGAAAGCGAGCAGTCAGGCAGGGGATGTGTGATTCAGGGCCGTCTGACGCACTCGGGTACATTATGAGGTCCAAATATGCGGTCAGCCACTCCACAGGAATGAAGGCTGTTTCTGTCTCCTAGTCCAGCTTGTGTCCCACAATACTGCCATACATCAGTACAGCAAGGACGGCCAGAGCTACGTCCCCCAAGGTCAGAAAGGAGCCGCAACGGCGCCAGATTCCTGAAGGTCCAGTGTGACTCTTGGTACCAGCCTCAGGTATGTCACTGTGTGGACCAGAAATAGATCGATGCTTTAGTTCAGGCGTGAGTCTCAGCATCAACAGTGTGGCCTAACCCCAGTGTGACTGTATAAGTGAATCCTTATGTTATTTCCCAGAGTGACTCTGTATGTGAATCTTTTTCTTAATCTTCAGCATGAGTCTGCATGTGAATCCTGGTCTTAATCCCCATGTGATTCTGCATGTGAATCTTGGTATTAATCCCCATGTGATTCTGCATGTGAATCCGGGTCTTAATCCCCAGTGTGATTCTGCATGTGAATCCTGGTCTTAATCCCCAGTGTGATTCTGCATGTGAATCCTGGTCTTAATCCTCAGCAACGGTCTGTATGTGAATCTGTATGTGAATCTTAATCCCCAGTGTGACTCTGTCTGTGAATGACCAGTGTGAATCTCACTGTGAGAGCAGTTTGTACCCCTGAGGAGAGTATACATGTGTGTTTGTGTGTTTCTGTTTTAATGAGTCTAAGCATCATTTCCATCCTGGGCATCCCAATGTGAGCTGGAATGTAACCCTAAACTACACAAGCCTCCAGATCCAGTTTACTCATGCATTATTAATAGCAAGAACTCCCGAGCGAATGTACAAACAATACAGTACAGGTCAAACGTCTGGATGGACCTACTGAAAGTCAAGAAAATGAAACAAGATCATGACCCTAAGAACACCTCGAGGATGTGTAGTAAGTACTATCTTGTGAACAAGGAAAGAGATGGAATGCTGTGACAGATGACTTGGCCCCCACAATCCCCTGACCCAAATCCTACAGAGCTGCTTTGGAATCAGTTGGATTGAAGTATAAGAGCAAGGTACCCAACCTGTGCCCAGAACTTGTGGAAACTCCTTCAGGAAGAAGCATCCAGCTGGTTACATCCGGAAGCCAAGAACCTGCAGTGCTTTCATCGACGCAACCGGAGTTATTTTGAAAAGTCTGATTTTTTTTTTTTAAATGAGATGTTGGACACTTTGGGTTGTTGCAATATTTGACATGTATTACTTTATTGCCTAAAGACTTTCATTATAAGGTGAATAACACAGCGAAAATAGAGAGAAATGCAGGAAAAGCAGTGTAGCCATTCTTTTGATTGGTACAATATTTGCAGTGACCATGCAGGCATATACCTTATTAATATACCATTACCTATAATAGAGAAGCAGAGGTATTATTATACGGAAGCATGATTCTATTTGCATAGCAGTGAAACCAGCTTACACAATGTTTACAGTAAATCGCTTCTACATCCGCGGGACTAGCTGCAGGTCTTACGGAGAGAGGCTCCCCGACCAGCTGGTCCGCCACCGCATCCTCACCCGCTCCTTGGCCCCGGAGTCCCCTCACTCTCGGCAGGCCTTAGGGACACCCTGTGACACCTGTGAAACGTTTCTCAGCAGCCGTCCTCTATTTCTAATGCCGTTCTCTTAAATAAAGACTTATTGATTTTTTCATTCCTCACCCTTAGTCCTGTTTGGTCAGCACTGTCCCTGTTCTCCGCCATTTCCGCTACACTCCTTCACCGACATCTAACCCCAGTGCCGTAATTCTCCTCCCTGATGGCTGTCCAACTACCTGCCCGGCGTCACATCTCCCCCCTGCTCCTCCCCACCCCCACACTGCTCCTGCCTGTGCTTGCTGGGCGCTGCTTGCCCGTCTCATTTAATCCTCTGGGATAACAAATTACCCTCTGAGTTTCCTCATTCCTTGCTATCAACAGGATGCTGCCGCTTCCTGTGCACTCCTGCTTCCCCAGAATAGGTGTCATTTACTCTCCAAGGGAACATCAGCGCTGGGGCCCCCCAAGGCATGAGGGGGGCATTAACCACCCAGAAGGACAGACCCAGCTAAAGGGCTCTCAGCACCAAAGCATTTCATTTCTAGTGAATAAAGAAGGGGAACAGAAAAAACAGGAACCGCAATCACGCTAAATAACCTACGGCTACATTTGTAGTAATGCTTTTCTTCCTCTCTTTTTCTATTTTGCTTTAAAAACCTTGTGCCGCAAAGTGTCGTTTATCGCTATCATTATGGCCGTCGTCACGGCGATGGTGACTGCCGATTGTTGATGCTCCCCCCTCTCCTGTGTAAAAGACGCATGTCGCCCGGAATCTCTGCCAACCGTTATCGTCCCCAGCACTCATCTTGCTGCGATGGTACCTGCTGGGTCCGAAATAGAGCACAGCGAAGTCATCGGATGAAAAAAATATATATATCTGTGGCTCTGCCCCCATTGCCCATGAGACGGTATCATCTGCAAAGACGCTTCGATTGGCCGCTACCAGCCTTTTGCCATTGGCTTTTAGTGACACGCGTCCGAGCACCCCGCGAATGGCGGGGCCCCTCCGTGTGCTGGATGGAGGTTTCCCGCTCTCTGCCACCCCGGCCCCGTGAATGACAGATTGCAGAGTCGTCCGAGGTACCATGTGAGTCATCTATAAGCCTCGTTTTTGAACCCAGAGAGAGGGAGAAAAACAACGTTGTCAAAAAGGGATTAGGAAAAAAATAAGCACCATTTTTTTTTTTTAACAGGCCTATAAACAAGCCTGAAGCAACTGGGATCCTTGGGGAAATTGCAATATTTTACACTCCAACACTCCACCAAGACAGATGGTATTAGGTGTCCTCGCGGGAAATATAACAACGTTTTCCGTTGTTACTGTCACTGTTTTTCACTCTCAGATGACTCTTGAGCCTTTGTTTTGGTTCACCTACCCAACCTGAGTCAACAGCCGCTGTTCCCTCGCTGGTCTCCCCCGCAGGCCCCCGCCTCCAGCACCCACTGCCTGTCACCTCCACCCGGCCCATCAACACGACTAGCATACCAGCCCCAGCTCACCGTTCTGGCCGTCAGCTCCGGCGGGTTGTCGTTGACGTCCGTCACTGAGATGATGGCGGTGGCAGTGTTGGACAGCCCGAAGTTCAGGTTGCCCTCCATGTCAGTGGCCTGGATGATGATGGTGTACTGCGAGACTTTCTGCAAGGGAGAATACAATCCCCATTCAGCATAAATCCACACTTTCAGAGCTTCAGAGGCCATGCTTGCTCTGCGCAGGTGAGTGAACGGAAGCAATGGAGACTATGTCACGTGATACATTGGAGACGACAATGGAGGCTTGGGGGGTGGAGCCGCTGAAAGGGGTAGGGCTCAGCTCGAATGGGCCCCCGAAATCGTCGTTCCCTGTGTCAAACGCTGCAGTGCACAGACATGCATTCCCATTCACGTTTTCAGTGCACTGTCGATGTCACCCAACAGCAAACAGGCATGGTTCATGGAGGGGAGGGGAGTCCACTGTGCCCCCTCTCCCCAGTTCTGACGAGGGCGGGTTCTCGGCGACGCAGGTCCGCACGTGCCAGGTGCTGGTGTGTCTTCTACTCAAGCCCCCATTCATTAGAGTCTAACTGTCCCGGCTGTGAGCTGGAAAGACAGCAGCATCATCAGTCATTTTAATGGCAGCACTGCCACTTTAAAAAGAAGCACCGTATAGAAAATATTATTGAGGGTGAACGAACATTACTTGGTTCCTTAATATAGAAAATGCCCGGAAGTTTTTCATAATTTCTTTTCCCCACCAAGCATAGAGAGCGCTGCTTTCCTGACATCTGGGTAGAGTGCCATCAGGCCTTTGCAGAAATGACACATCCGGAATGGTTTTGTACACCGTGGGGGCGGGGCGTGGGGTGGGGGGCGTGGGGTGGGGGGGTGGCAATCAGAATGATTTACTCTGCTTGGCACTGATGCAAAACTTCAGTGCATCAAATTACAAGGTCAAGATTTTAAATGAAATTAATATTAGAAATGTTAAGTAATTGCTGTGTGGGACATATAAGAAATACCAGCACAGGGAACCTGCCAGAGAATTAAATCCCAGCATAAAGAAGAGAAGGGAGGATAAGCAAAGGCAGCCTGGGGTGTCAAGGGGAGACTGTAGAGGATCGTGTGTGAGGGGAAGAGTCTTTGTAAAGACACCTCTCTCACTGGCAGAGTCTGGACAGCACAGGTCTCTAATCTTGGGAAAAGAGAATAAAAACCTTGGTTTCTTCGGCGTCTCTGACTCTCCTTTCATCCTGACTGTTACATAACTCCCAGCTCGCACACGCTTAGGACCCATGGCTCAGGGCCGGGCCGCGCTGTCCGTGGTCCTGGACACTCGCTCGGAATAGAACAGTGTTGTCAAGGGTAACCTCTCCTTCTCTTATCTCCGGCCTGGCCGTTGCTTTTGGGTATGCATAGAGGAAAAGGGGGCGTCTTTCTGGGGCCGCATCGTAGCAGCTATTTTTCATTTAATATTTCCGTTAAAGAAAACAAAGGTCAAATCTGAAAGGCTATAAATGGTTCTTATCTCACGGACACAGATATAATCTAACAAAGGTATAGTCTGACAAAGGTATAGTCTACCAAATGTACAGTCTGTCAAAGCTAAAGTCTGACTAAGGTATAGTCTGCCAAAGTTACAGTCTGTCAAAGGTATAGTCTGATAAAGGCACAGTCTGAGAAAGGTATAACCTGAGAAAGGTACAGTCACAGTAGAAAGATGAAGAACTATATAAATATATATATATATATACTGTATTAAAGGCCAACAACGTACACCATTGTGTAATGGGATTCCAAATGAGTATAGACCTGTGCCCTGAAGGAGGCCACCTACAACACGCTTAAACAAAATGCAGAAACCAAGTTGTTCCAGTAGAGCATCCTGCTGCGTTGACGAGTTTTCGCTCTGGACGAAAATCGTCAGCTAAGCAGCTTAATGTCGACGGGAGAGCAGCACCTGCTGGAGGATTGATGTACAGCACATGTCCCCGCTGGGCCTCGCCACCCACGTCCCTCACTGACATCCGTCACTGTCACGTGTCAGTCCACCCAAGCGGCTGCATTTCTGCGACTCGCTCTGGCTGTGCTGAGAGGCTCACTCAACAGGAAACTGCGGTTCCCATCAGCGCCCCCACGACAAATTGGAACGATGGAATGGTTTCGTGTGAATTTGCGGCAGGGTCGGTTCTGTATTTACCTCAAGGTTATCTGTGAGAATGATACAGTGGACCGAGAGTGGGTCGAGGAGCACACCAGAATGTTTTCAGCATTCCTGAGTAGCTCAAGTAACAGGCTGCTTCGTGCTTGTGTGCAGGTTTGTATATGCATGTGAGAAATCATGTGTGTATACCTGCCCGGCACCGATCGTCCGCTCCTTCCATGTGTCATGTCCCCCCGCTAACCTCATGTGGATCCCCAGTGTTTAACAGCTGTTTCGAGTTGTCCTTCTTAGTTCAATGTATTTAGGCCACGTTTCAGTTTGTTTCCCCAGTCTGGTCATTAATGTTGCGTGTTCTCTTTGGAGTTTCCCCACGAAATAAAGCCCCTGTTCTTCATATTCACGGTGCTCGACAATACCTTTGTGTGGAACTTGAGTGGGTTATCTGAAATTCTGCCCCTAAATGTATGTGCTGTGAAATGACATGTATGGGTGTGTAAGAAAACATTTTTGAAAGCGAGAGTCTCGGAGGGCGGACGATAGCTGGGTTTGGGAGGCTCACTCATGGGTTCCTGCAGACTGGTCCCGGGTGATTAAAGGCACAGACACATTTTTCCCGTCAACGGCTTTATAATTCTCCTCTTAGCTGTACCCTGGCTCACTGGGCCCCAAACAACAGGAGGGGTGTAATGAGTTTTATAGATCTCCGCCGCTGATCGCAATTTCCCTTAAATCGGGTCACAGAGAAATAAGCAATCTTTTTCTGCAAGAACAAAAATGTGATTTTTCCCACTGCCCCGAGCCACTGGATTTTAATTTATGGAGTAGGAAGGCAGTGTGGAGTTAACAAAGCGGGCGTGATTCACCACCGTGAGGTAAACGGAGGGATTCAACAACCCAATCTCAGTGTTTGTTATGAAAGAGGCTTTTAAAAAGCAATTAAAATACTGAACAATTAAATAGAAGTGTTTAATGATTTTCAGGTTTGACGTTTCAAGTTGTACTGAGTGTCTAAGGTGCTGAGTGTATGTAGTGACTGTCAATAGTGTGTGTGCAAGTGTGTGTGTGTGTGAGAGAGAGATTGTATTCGTGTGTCGGTATGTCTGTCAGTTTATGCGCAGTCTGTTCATAAAGCCGTATTAGCAAGTGTGAAATGTGAATTTTGCTCAGTCAGTCAGTCAGTCAGTCAGTCAGTCAGTGACTGCAGTGATTCCTCCGCCAATCTCAGACACTGGCAGAGTCATCGATGCACACATGCTCCATCAACCAGAAATCCGAACACAGCTCTACTGTAAACATGCACTCACACACCTACACAAACAGACGTCTGAGATATCACTGTGTTTGTGTACATCATGCATATGTGATAATGTTTCCATGGTCCTTCTCTTGAGATAACCTTGACTGGCAGGTGACCTCTGTATCTGCATGTCCCTCTGTGTGTGTTCCTGTGCCTTTTTGCTTCTTTGGCCATTTCTGCATCTCCTCAACCTGTGCCCAGAGCTCCAGGGAAATCTCTTCAGGGAGACTCTGCTATCCCAGAAGTCACTTTGGCTTCAAGTGCCAATCGATTTCCTAACTAAGGTCACACTGGGCCAGGCGCCGAGCATGTATTGGACCTAATGTGCAGGGGCCACGGCTGCAGAAATGCCCTGAAAGCCTCAGTTAATGAAGAGCAACGGCCACTCAGTCTAGCATCAACCCATCAGAAAAAAGCGAGCCGCAAGATGGACACTCATGAAGCACGAGTGCTACGCTCTCTGCTGATTGTGTACACGAGTAGAGCACATCCATCAGAGTGCAGGAGCAGAAATAGAGATGGTCAGAGGACTTGGTAATCAACTTGGTAATCAGTCCACAGTCCATCAGTCCATGAAAAAGCCATTTTGGTTGCATTGTAATATATCTAAATACCTAAACAACACGGATCTATTAGTTCAAATAATTCTGGAAGCCTATGAATTTCCAAGCCTCAATACAAATCCCTCTGCTATTTCCAACCTACTTCTGGAGTGAATCCATATGGATGTGTGCATGTGACTGAGTCCTGTGTTGTTTATTAAGGAGAGAAATGCTCCATTGCGCTACTTCTTGAGTCACAGTCGAGAATGCTCTTCCGGAGCATGTTGACCTCACTAAGCAAACATGCTCAAACAGATGGTGGTGCCAAAGAACAGGCCCTGGACCCTTGAACCACGTCTTAATTGGCGTGCTGTATAAAACCCCAGTGCTGTTGCCTTAATGAGCTTCATCCCCAGGCTGCCCAATTACATCTGAAGTGTCTTCCTCACCTGCTAATTGTTGCGTAAATATTCCAATTAGGCTCCAGCAACTGATGAGGGGATTAGGACGTGTGAAGCTGATGTACATACGAAGCACCCCCCCTCCCCACACACAGACACGCTTTGTTTTGTTTTTGGAGAGTTCCCTCCCCCCTCCCCTGCAGACACGCAGCATTTACAGTACAGCACACTTCCTAATTAGACAAGTTTGCTATTATGTTCACCTCCTGCATGCGGTGCCTCACCCCGTCAGCATAACAGAGGGGTGCCAGGACCCATCTAATGCAAACGGCCGAGAAACGCCTGGGGGGGATGGGGGGGAGGGCAGCCTCGTCACCGACGCCTCCATCAAAACCAGCGGCGTGCCGCTGTCATGAACAATGACAGGAATCCCGGCTTTGGTAGGCAGCACCCTGCTCTACACGTGCTCTCAGAATCCAAGCAATGACTCCCGGGGATTTTAGAAACCGTAGAAAAATGAAGGTGAACCGCATTTCTATAAAACCATTTAAAAAATAATGAAAAAATAACTGACTTAATTATCTGCACATATGTTATGGTTTATTTTAGGCTTCTAAGAGGAATTTGCAATCAAGCCTTTCATTTCTTTTGGATTATACTGTACATATAAATGCTGACAGAACTGCATGTAGTGCAGTGTATAAGTCCTAAGAGTCTTCTAAAACTTCATGGTAAAAACCTTCTGCATTCATACTTCTTCAGCTGCCTGCTAGCGATCCCTTGTTTCTGAATCAGTATTAACATTAAAGAATCCTCCAGGCTGACCTTATACTGACCTTATTACTTGCCCCAGTTCAGCTGCCCTGGCTTGACACAAAAGATGGTTGGTGATTCTAACTGCACCATTAATGGGTGTCTGTATTGTATGAATGAGGAAAGATGAAGCTGGGTTGATGTGTCAGTTTGTGTATGAGAGTGTCACCAATGCAGTATGTGTGTGTGTGTGTGTGTGTGTGTGTGTGTGTTAGTGTCATGTACTGTATGTATTACATTGTGGGGACTAAATGACTTGTTATTTTGATGTCATGGAGACCATTTTATTGGTCCCCACAAGGGGACACTCAATTTTATAAAAAAATGTGAAGCAATCAAAAAATTAAAAATGCCAAAAGTCTCATAACTTGTTTGGTTACTTCTGGTTAAGGTTAGAGCTGGGTAGGGGTTAAGGTCATCATGTTGCGATTAGAGTTTTCCTCATAGAAATGAATGGAGAGTCCCCGCAAGATATAACCACAAACCTGTCTGTATGTGTGTGTGTCTGTCTGTGTCTGTGTGTGTGTGTGTGTGTGTGTGGATTAGGTGGACTTTATTCGCAGCTAGAGGCTGGTAACTAAGCAGCATCTCTCCCTTCTCCTGAACACACAAGACAGCCCCTATATTCCACCAATGCATTCATGGGACATGTGGTGTAGCTTAATTACATCCCACATACAGTTCCAAGCTGCGTGTCGCCGGGGCAACAGTAGGCTTTTGCGTGGGCTGAGCAGAAGATGAGAACTCCAGTCTGAAAGCACCTTGCCCAGGGAAGACGCTACAAAGGTCCGCGATGCCTCTTCTGTGCTGTTAGCGCTAACCCAAGGACCTTTGCCCAATCCTTGCCTATGGCAGTGCAGTGACTGTTCGACTGCCTTTCCCTTAACAATGCCTCCTGGGACTCTACATTGAAGGATTCTCCAGCACACAGAGCTGCTCTGGAGCTAAGCCCTAGTGCTATTAACCACACATATGAGCTGTCCAATCCACAAAAGACAGGCATTCCAGGGTCAGACAAGTGGCACACAAAGGTCTTACTTACCAATTTATTGTATAAAGAATACATACACACAGATTTATAAGTACAATAGTTGCAGAGGTTGTAACTGATGTTAGGATATTCAATGGACTGGTTATTCTGAAGAAGTTTCACCATCTTACCTTCAAACAAACATAAGTGTTATGTAATGACAGGGCACAGAGTGAGGAAGCAGGGACAGAACTCCAAGTGTCGGACAAATATGGGGTTTAATCAAAGGCAGGACACGATCAGAAAACAACTACACCACAAATAATGTCAATGACCGGACTTGGGAAACATACTTGAACGAGGGCTTAAATACACAGGACTAATTAACTACAACAAGAAACAGCTGATAACAAGGGGATTCCACATGAGGTAGCGAGGGGGCGTGGCGCATGGGAGGATCGGATGAGCAGGGTATGACAATAAGCACACAAATATCAAATAGAATATTATGCATTTTGCATGAATCAACACTGTAGTAATGAAAGCAAAGTAGGAAAATCACAATAACGGGGAGAGACTGTATACAAGCTTCTGTAATGGTCACACTGTGAGAGCTGTAAGGAGAGTCACAACAGATGTGTACTGAAAAGATGTGTACCAAGTGAAAAGTATTTACCTCCTGTGTGGTTTCCATCATTTTGCACATTTTACATGCTGGATTTGATAGCATCTTTTTGTGGGTAAAACAGAGAAAGACTAAGACAAAAAAATTGTTAAATTCCTCTTTGTTTTGTTAAAAAGAAAATTTAACAAACTATCTCCTGGTATAATAAGGTTACCCCAAGGCCAACGCCCTGTTAACTCCATTAGTGTCAGGCTTGATTTGGGACAGCACAAGCCTGACTGTGTTTAGCCATTTCCATTAATGTAAAGTCTCGAATTACATATTTCAGAGGCACTGCACATTATCAGGAGAAGAAATTATTGAAGATACTTGGGGAAAAACAAAATTTGTTGATAAAGAAAGATTTTGTAGCTATTCACATTATCCAAATCAAGAAGATTTGAGATAGCTGTTCTAGAAATGACTGCATTGTCGAAATCATATATATGTAAATCATATATATATAATTCATATATATATAAATCATATATATGTCATAAACAAGCCACAAAGCACCCCAGAACGACGTCACAAGACAAAATAAG
>JAODKE010000114.1:7847916-7864911 GCA_026779605.1 Mormyrus hasselquistii | reverse complement strand
TTTATCACGTTATGGGGACATTGTGTCCCCATAAGGATAGGTAAACCTGTTCGCACACACACACACACACACACACAGACGCACACACACACACACACACACACACACAGACACATGCACGCACACACACACACACACACACACACACACACACATATGCACATGTAGGGTAAACATATCCTTATAGGGGCCGCTCATTCATTTCAATTGGAAAAATTCGAACGCAAACTATGAAAACCAAACGATACAACAAAATGGGGAAACTGGTCCAGTCCACTGAAGACAGGCAACTATCAGATCAGGTCAATCGAATCAGCTGCTTTGCAAAAGTTACCTAGATTGAGGTCGTTAGGTATTACGTTATGCAATTATCTGTGAGATTAATAATAATAATAATAATAATAATAATAATAATGACGATAATAATGCATCATCATTATCATTTTTTTATTAATTTAAATGAATTTCCATCCTACTGCTGTTTGACAATAAAATCAATGCTTACTAAACTAATGCCTTTCAACACAGAAGACGCACAGGAAAGCGTAAACATTTCTGCTGGCTCACTGAGCTTATAAGCATCACCCATGACGCAAGGGAGAGCTTGAATGGGAGTCGCTTTTTCTGCAGCAGTCTTTGCAGTCGCTTTCATACCAAAATCTGCTGCAAACTTATTTTTCCATGAGTCAACAGAAACTGCAGAACACATACGATGTGGGTGGAATCTTCCCATTGAGGGCCTGAACAAGTGTCCAATTAGAGTGTAAACCTCAGCAATGTCCTCCAGTTATGGTTTTGCGAGGGTCAAAACTAGAACAGGAGGGAGCACAGGCAAAAAGCAGCGAAGAAAACATGTATATCAAAGCTCATGCTGGCCCTCCTTTGCCAGAGTTAGGGTGGGGTGTGAGAGGAGCAGGGTGTGAGAGGAGCAGGGTGGGGGCCATTCCAGAATGCGATGATCAATTCCAGTCCAAATCAGGAGATGGAACCGGAGTTGGGATCAGAAAATAAACTACAGGAAACAGAATCGGAGTTCAAACTTTACAACGATTTGAATTTCACCCCAGTTCCATTTCCTGATTTGGAATGGAATTGATCAATGCATTCTGGAATCGCCCCCACCCTGATCTATTCACAGGGTGGCGGTAAGACAGGTACAGTATGGAGGGACAAAATGAAAATCTCTAAGCTTCTCTTATTTCTTTGACTCCACAGCTCCATGTATTGTGTAAGACCTCCCTGGCTGCATTTTTTTAGTCCAGAGATTTGCTAGAGTACCTTGTGGTGCCAGTATTTTTAAAAACAGCCTCTGGTCCTAGCTGGAGTGCTGGTAATACTATGCTCTGAGAAGGCTGTAGCTTCCTGAAGGCCACCCTGAATCATCCTCAGTGGGAAGGTTACAAACCTTGCAGCTGTCCTCCCCAAGGCCCACAGTGCAGCCCTGCCATGCATGCTCAGGAAATGATCCTGACACTCGCACATTACAGCCCCTTTAACCCCGTTTCCTACTCATTAAACCCACTGAATGTGAAGCGTGCAGCAGGTCTTTATTCAGTGGCCATATTCATCAGCTCACCTGCTGCTCCTTGGCCAGACCCCAAATTCACACTGCTCTCCATCCATAGCAGACGCCACAATCTGGCAGCTTTTACAGAGCTTTCTGCAATCTCATCTCTGACTCACACGTCTGTGTTTTAGGCATAACGGTCCCCTGGACTTCAAAATCACACATTTGAATTGGTTTTTCAGAGACACTCATTGCTGAAGTAGAAATTAATCTTTCAATGCTGTTACTCATTCAGGCTGCCAATAAAACACCTGCTGCAAATACTTTTCACCATCAAAAGGCAAAAAATGCCTCCTGGAGACATTACAATCAACCACAATCACCACAGTTGTCTGTTAATAGACACCATAAACCCAGGATGTTCTATGTGTAAATGCGGTCTCATGTAGTCGGCAAATTCTCAATACCTGGCTTGGATCCCTCATCCACTGATCCGTTGTAGACCTGGTTGCGGAACTCTGGGCGGTTGTCGTTCATGTCAATGACGTAGATGTAGAGGTCAATGGGGTTCTCCACCTTGTTGCCATTCATGTCTACTGCATGTGCTCTAAGCTGTGAATGAAGAGCGGTAACATTAGCATATCAGGCAATACGGTAGAGGCCAGTGGTCTTTCATTTTCCCCATTTTCCTGCTGACCTGGAGAGCATTTTGTCCTCAGACTGTTCTGCAGCTGAAGACCTACCTCCAATGTAAAATCCATCATTCAGTGTAATATAGTGAGAATGACGAATGATACCACAGCCAACATACTCCAGGCCTGTCTCATTTAAAAGTCTGTCAAAGTAGCTCGACTAAGAAGAGCAATGTCAGAGGGTTGAGAGCACGACTTGAGCACTCCTCTGTGGAGAGTTTCTCATGCTCTCGCACCTGTTTGTGAATTTAGAAAACTAAGTATGCTTATTTATCATATTTATGGCATAAGTATCCAGCGTCAACAGAATTTCTCAGCTCATACAATTCCTTATGTTTCCGGCTTTCTCTCAGCCATTGGGAGTAACCACCACACAAAAGCTGATTCATTTGGTCTGGGAGGGTTATGCTGTATTATACAAAGAGCGGAGCAGAAAGAGAATGAGTTGCAGTTGCATGGCATTCAAACCTCCAGAGCTGCATGTTAATCTTTGGAGTGGTCGTCGCTGAGACCTGCTCATTGTCTGCTTACACACCTTTCTCTCCTTTTGTCTCAGCACAAGGGGACGCAGGACTTGCTTTTCAGTTACTTTCCAATGACTTCCCACAAAAAAAAATCTGCAAATATGCTTAATACTGCCCCAACACAATGGAATTTCCACATAAAAACCAAACAAAAACGTAATAAGTTTTCCACCCTGAATATTGAAAGAATGTATAACTATATTGCTGGAAAATGATTGATGATGTGAGTTTTAAATAAGCACCGAACAAGATCGCTTACATAAAGAGGAATAATCAGTGCATAAATACAAAGGGGCTCCCAGCTCAGTAATGGGCCCCAAAGAGTTGATTGTGCTTATGGGAGTTTTACTCACGCAGAGATGTTCTGAGGGCAGAAGGAAAAAATGACTGGTTCAGAGAGCTAACCAATCACATTGTACAGGAGATGGGCCCAAGCAACTAGAGGAGGCAGGACCAAGGCATCTGATTGGCTGACCCCCACCTCCTCTACAATCTGATTGGTCCTCTATATGAACCAATCAATTTTTATTCAGCCCTGAGAACATTTTTGTGTAAGTAAAAGTACCAGAAGCTTTAATTGTTGGGTTTTGAGATCAGTCAGGCAGAGCATATTGGGCCGCTGCGGCCTAAGCAGTACTGCTTCATGAAAAGCACACAGATGAGCTGGGCCATGAAAGCAGGACTGCACAAGAGGCCTGGATGGGGAGTCAGGGGCCCTCCCTGTGCAGTTCCACTGGCAGCCAGTGTTGCACCCCCCACTCTGGTCTACCCTGCGCAAAAATAGTCTAAATGGGGCTAAAACCCTTGAGCCAAAGAAAACTCTACCCTACATGAATCCTGTAGGGACCATGGCAATATAGATGTGTTTGATGCATGTTTAATATAGCAAAATTTGTCGGGGTTTGTCAAAAAAGCTAAACAGAAAGGATGAACTGGTTACCAAACGACAACTGCTTACTTCAGTTTTCACTAAACTGAACACAAAAAAAGTTCATACAACCAGTAAGAATGTTAATACTCTGCTAAAATGTTTATGTTATCCTCAAAACACCTGAGAAGCACCTGAGAACATCCATACAAGGTGAGGCGAATGTGTAAAATCTCCAAAGGCAGTAGCAGATCCAAACTCGCAAAACTGGAGGTGTGAAGCAACATTACTACACTGAGCCGATGTGTAATATCAAGGTCTCTCTTTGACCGCTGCTTAGGATGCTAGGAAAAGCAAACTTGGCGGTATTGATGAGGCAGTGAAGACAATCCTCAACAAAATCTATAAACATGTAAACATGTGAGCAGGCTCTGGGACAGAAAGAGATATAGGGACATGACGTCCATTCCCAGAAAGACGATGGGTGTCTCACTTTGAGGAAGCATTGTATATTTTCACATTATGCCTTTCATATCAAGCCACTGTCTCATAATATCTAATAACTGGACCTCAGCTAAGAATTAAAGGTCATTGATAGAAGCAAGTGTGATCTTTCAACTCAAAGCCTTTAATATGTGCTTGGGAACACTGGGCATGTTATAGCTTTGCTCATGCCAGGCAGTTCAGGAGCGTTTGTGAGGTCACTTTGACAACCTTACAAAAATAATCCTACACGTTTGCCAGAGCTGTAACCTTGCAGAGAAAATAAGGGAATTATTTCAATTCACTTCTTCACAGCTGATGTCTATCCACCCCATTTTTCCTGCGCAAGAATTGCATCGGTAGGTCTCCTAGAGGTTAATTTGACTTTACTTTCTTCCTGCACATTGTTTGATCTTGCGGTGCACCCAATATCCGTGCGCAGACGACTGCGATGAATGCTCTTGACTGGTGGCAGAGAAGTTATCACTCCTGCTGTTGGATCTAGTAATTCAATGACATTAGAAGTCAAAGATTACTACAGTGTTTAAAGAAGAGAAAATGTAATTCTGCGTTGGAATTAAAGTTATTATCTCCAAAAGGATGAGACGCCGGTCACCGCTGGCTTGGCATACGTCAAGGCAGACAGCTGATGAAGATAAATGAACAGCCTGGCAATGTCTGGGGGTGTCTGATTGCGGAGCCTGTTATCTTCCTCATGGATCCCTACTTACCTCGGTCATTTTAAAAACAATACAACATGAAAGTTTCAATCAAACACTTTAGAATGTGTCACTCAACACAGGAAGAATAAATACTACAAAACTGACCTGAAGTAAAATTACTATTCTCATGTATGTTTCAATGTGTAACAGAATGCAGAGTAAAACTGAATTCATAAAATAAAGGACAATTATGACAAATATCACAATAGCATTTACAAGGATAAAACCAGAACATAATGTCTATGAATGAAGTTCCCGGCTTTGTTGAAACCTGATCGAAATTCAGAGCACATCGCGTGTGCCTGGACTCCGGCGCGCTCTCCCACAGCAAACTACGCCAGCTCACTGACTCGTCTGTGCCGCTCGCTTTCACACACACAAACACTGCACATCCCCTCGCTTAATTATACACGGGAGGATAGGCCTCCGAGAAAACAAACAAACAAACACAAATCTATCTGCTTCCTCTGCCGTGGTGCTGTGGCCGAGCGTATCCTGTAGAGACGGGACCAGATTTAAAAAGTTTGATCGGGGCTGCAGATCCGTGGATTGCAAATGCCCGGCTTCTCGCCATGAATACGTCGGGTGGCGCACCGAGATATCACAGGCCTGAAAAATCCACTGAATTCTGGGTAACTTGCTTTAGATCCTGCATCTGAATAGTCCGCTTCTGAATTGTTCTGTTAAAGTTGTGTTACGGGCAGGGATTGACATAACTGTTACACAAGTACACAGTCACCTTTAAAAACGATACAATCGCTTGTTGTAACAGCATGAATTTGCACGTATTTTATGCGCATTTGCGCCGTTATGGCAAGGAATTAACGTGCATTTTAACCTCTATACCGCAAATGAAGTACGAATTAGCATGTAAAGCTTATCATGTGGAAACCAGGGGCCGCTATGTCTAAAAAGCATCAATGACCACTCCCTGCCCATCATCTGCTTCGATGTGACGTGGAAAGGGGTCTGGAAATGCACAAACCAGAAGTTACGGACAAAGGCAAGAGTCCAGTTAAAAGAAAGAGTGAGGCTGATGTGGAGACTAATTGTAGGGTTGTAAAATTTCATTAAGTGTTTTAGAAAAATCAGCGCACTAAATTTCACTTAACTTGTACAGAATAGCTGGGCGCCGATTCTTTATCACAGCCTAATATAAATATTTTAGGAGGAGCAGGGATCAATATCTTTTGTTGTGTTATGCTTGGCTGTACGTAGACAGGCCTTAGAACAGGCTCTTCCAGAACAGGGATGAAAGCCAGACTTAAAGTGACTGCATCTGTTTTTTTTCTGAATGTAATGCACTTGGTTAATAGCCAAAATGATGTCATTTCTTTTTGCAAAGTTCTCTTTCCTTCTGTCACTATCTATAGAATGACAAACCGGGATCGCAGATAAATGAGCACCTCATAGGCGCTTGACACTCAAAAATATCATACTTCAGCCAACCATATACATCAGTCAGTGGGAAATCAATAACCCATTTAGTGAACGTGTAATTCTGCTATTTACTCATTACAGAAACCAGGCGAGTTATACAACGACATTGAATTACAAAGAGCCATTATGCCGGGCTATCGACAGAAGGCTTTGGGGTAGATGCTTACTTCTACGCCTTGCCGTCTTTCATCATCATTTGCCACGTTCATTCATTTTCTTGTTTTGGATGCAATAAATGAATGATGTGTTCATTTCTTCTTCTACACAGGTGTTGCAATGAGTGACGGAAGACGTGGACAGCCATTTCGTCAGGCGAGACTACAAGAGAATGCAGGTTTTCCCTGCAATGACGTCCATGTTTTTTTTGCTTAGCTTTAAACATAAAAAACAGAATAAAACTGCTGGTCAGCTTGTTAGTACAGACAGTACAGAAGCTATTTTAGACACACAGATGCACAAAACCCACCCTGTAGCATCAGCTACCATATATTCCTATCATGTATTACATTTATAATGTACCGCAGGCATCAATGTTTGGTAATACTTTACTTGAGGGGGCACAAGAAACTTAGTATCTCAGGTACAAATCAAGAAATATAGCAGCTGCATGAAACACAGGAACCGATTTATTAATGAGGAACTAAAAGTGATCAGTAGGTAACTAACACTTAGTTTCTGGTTAATTAATACATTAAGTAAGAGTGTACTACTGCATTATTTGAGTGTTTTTTTCTTTCATTTTTAAATCCCTTACATTCACTCTTTGATTAGTTCTAGGCGTCTTAAACTTGACACCCGACACTTTTCTCAACTACACATGTTCTCATGTTTTCCCAGAATTCCATCTTAAATGTTACAAATAAGCAGCTCCTATCAACATTGACTTTCTTCACCGCTGCAGAACCTCTGTCACCAGTGCACAGCATTTCAACATATATAGGAATACAGAGAATATAATTCGCTAGATTTGTGACCCCGGGTCTGTGTTCGCCACGTTTCATCGCGGGTTTTCACAGGGTTGGTGAATTTGCTGAGATGGACTGTCTTCCTGCCGCTGGTGCAGCCTGAGGCTCCAGGTTCACCGCTGACAGATACTGGATAAGCCATTATGGAAGATGGATGGATGCATACATATTGCTATTTTGAAGTTCTGAGGCAGCTCGAGAATCATAACTGTCAATTGTCTTTTAAAGAATAGTTCTACTTACATGGTAGGATGACCTCTCCTCTCTGTCAAGGGGCTTGGTGACGAACATCTTCCCTGCCACAGGGTCAATGCTGAACACCTCGTTGGGCGGCTGGTCGGCACCCACACCTGTGATACTGTATCGTATCTGGATCTGTCGGTCCTGGTCGGAGCGAATCTGTGCCGAACAGAAAGCTGAGGATGAATGACTTTTCTGGAAGTCAGAGACACCCGTGCACACACGCCTGTTGGAATACTATTAAATTGCACAAGGAAGATTAGTGATCCAATTAGTTGCTCTTAAAGGCTTCACAAGACGTTCTTCTTTGCTATTGCTGATATTGCTCTCCTGCCTGGTCCTCACTGGGTTGGGTGGAGATACTTCTGTACAGAGTGGATCATACACAAAATAGATGGATTCAGGAAAAGCTGACAACAACCCATATTAGAAACATATCTGAGTGAGAAAAACATCTGAGCTGGCAGGTATTCCTCTAAGCACAAACACACAAAGTGACGGTGCTGACAAGATGTTTACAAGTGATGCGTGAATCAGCTGTCCAGCACAGACAAAGAAAAGCTTCTAACAACTATCAAGAAGCATGGAAACGCCTCAAAGGCCACTCCCCTCCATCAAACCCAAAGAGGTATAGTCTTTGATTGCAGACTTACGTTAAGGAAAACCAGTCATCGGCAATTCACGTCACCAATAGTCCCATTTTGTAAAGTCTTGCTCTGGAAATACCCTCCATGCTTCCTCCTTCAGTTAATTTACTACCAGGATAAAGTTTTCTAATGAGTGAGTCTTTATGACTAAGCAAGCATGAGAAAATCCAGCTTTTATACTTGCTTAATCAGAGTACAATCAGGCTCCTTTTGTCCCTTTTGTGATTATTACCAGGATTTCAGTCTGACTCTGAATCTTGCTTTGCGTATAAATGTTGTCTGCAGAGTTGGAATGAATTACCAAGTGTCACGGTGGAAGAGACGCTGACGTTTGCTGATGTAAATATACAATAGTGTATTAAAACTTGTACTAATATATTTCTCTTGCTCTTTATAAAGCCTTCTTTCTCTTCCTCCTGAACCCCCCTTTTTCTCACAGCTAGGGCATCGGAGTATGGAGAGCTGTTAATTAAGAAATTTGGTCTTGCTGTCAGAGCTAATTTCCTCAGTCCCAACACTATATTTCAACACAGACAAACAGGCACATCTGTCTGCATGGTCCTGGCTGACGGTCTTTAGAGTTCTGACAGTCTGACCTCGCTCTCTCATGCCAAGCAAAGGGCATTTCAAGTCCCAATCAGCAGCCAGTGGAACATGAAACTCATGCAAATGCATTAGTAAAGAGTCAGAAAGACAGAGCAAGGTCCAACTCCTGTTTCCTTTCAGACAACACCATCCAAGTATGATTTTCTTGGCAGGGAAGGGTTCTGAATACCAAAAAAACAGGACAAGGAAGGGATAAAGGGTCACCTTGCAGACTCTGCTAGGAGGCCTGTTACAAATGCTCGTTCTGCAGTATGTTCGATTAAGGAATTATATACGTAATTCTCCAAATTCTCCAGCCTCATACTTTTTTTACTTTCTTTTTAAGGCCGTTGCTGAATGCCTTTCAGCGCAATGAGAGCCTCACGTTGCCTTGAGCGGCAGTGTCGTGGGGGTCAGGCACAGACAGCCGTACTCTCTCGGTCTTGTGTCTTCCTGATTACCGTGCCGTTTATTCACGAGGCAGCCCATTGTGTACGGCAGCAAAGTGGGCCTTTGGGCGCGGAGAAGAACGCTCACAATTAGATAAACACAGACCCTTATCGTCCTTTTTCAGGGATAACGATGCTCTTGGATTTCACTTAGTGTTACGCAGCCATGCACAGCAATATACATTAGTGTGAGTGGCCCTGGGACAGTTTAAACACAGAATTCAATATTTACCTCTTTCAGCATAATAAAAAGAAACGCCAAAATGCACGCAGCTACCGTTTCTCTCTTCTGCAGATGTTCTGATAGGATGAGTTTTTTAAATACACCAATCAGAACTACATGTGCATGAACACGGCATTCTGCCCCGTAAACAATGACAGCTTGAGTGCTTTTGATTACATCATTTATTTAGATGTTACGTTTTTTTAGCAGACGCTTTATTCCAAAGTGACGCACAAGGGTAGCAAATATCACGTCGCAAAAACACGACTGTCGAGGACTTCATGCATAAACGCAGCTAGATTAGTTGGTGACTTACGGCATGTCAATGAAGAATCAAGACAATAATGTCTTGAGTAATAGAGGGAAGCAAATGAAAGCCAGAGCATGACAGAAAACAATCAAGCTTCAGAGTTCAGCCTCTCCTGGCTTCACTGTAAACTTCACAATCCTGCCTAATTCTGACAACTAGAAAAGGCTCCGTTTCAGTGCGATTGTCGACTTGACCTCATCCGTGGATGAAATGTACTTCCCAACAAGCTCATTGCTCTCCATGCTTATTGAGAAGATAATTGAAGGTCTTCTGGTAGTAGGTAGGAAGAATACTTCACAGAACCGATATTCCTGCGCACATTTTTAATTTCCCCAGAACTAACACAGAGCAATTTAGTGCATTAAGTGCACTGAAAAGTCTATATTTTGGATTTGACTGCTGTGTAATTGAGTCTCATTTAAAGAAATCTTTCAATTTAGCCTCAGATGAGACCCCAGTCAGGCCTTTCCTCTCAAGATTCAGCACCATTAGAAAAATTACACGCTGTTTCAGCATCCCCGGGTCCACTTTATCTGGAGGTGAGATTGTTGGATGTAGCTGTCCCTCAAGAAAATTCTGCTACAGTTGTTTGCCCCTCTCTTCGCATTGTACCAAACTGGCTCTGGAATTGTTAGGTAAGAGCCCTGAGCAAGGATGGAAAATTGCAGGAAACAAACAAAGTGCTTAGATGTACCAAACATCTCTTACCGAGCCTGTCCCCAAAAACCGCATTAATGAAATGCTGCATGTTTGTAATGGCTGCTCGCACTGCAGAGGGCCCTTATCTGCTGGTGCTGAGGACGACTGTAGTCAGTCACACCTCCAAGTGTTTGATTGGCTTCTATGCCTTGTGTGAGATACACAGGCAACGAATCTGAAGTAATATAGATGAAAACACCAAAAACTAGCACACTGGAATTTAAATTTTATTTTACTCTTAATTTACTCCCATACTGGTGTGAAACCGCATCAAAGTTCTGCTCATGTTGGGTTCTCACTGTTTCCATACAAATTGTTTACGTAAAGGAAGAAAAAAAAAAGCATTGACCCCGTGAAAAGATTTTTAAGCCAAAAATTTCCTCCTAAAGTGAACGGTCAAGTAAAACAGGAGATGCAGAGATGTTGGAGAAGATGCCCTCAGTACAATCGCATTCACTCGTTACCTTTGTTAACCACTTCAAGCAGGAGTCCATATTTCACACAAATCTCTTTATCTACCAACTAATAAGCAAACAAACAAATAACAGATGTGTAAACATGTTTAGACTCGCTGAGTCGCTTGCTTCTCCTGGGTAATGAAAGAAAGATTGACTTGTTTTGAGCAAATGCTAATAAAGGAAGTAGAGGAAATATTTTTTTAGTCTCCTTGTTATAGAGGAAAAATGGGGAGAGAGACAAGATGTAAGAAACTGTGAAGTCTCTCGGCACAGACCAGACACCGGTTAAATGACCTATTTGTAGTCGGATCAAAGCAATTTCCTTCATTACTGACAACTTGTCAGGTCTTAAGAAGATTTTATCTGTGAGCTTAGCTACCTCTGTGAAGCAAACTGAATCAAATGAGAAATTATCGTGGCATTACCTCTCTGGGGGGACACAGCACGAAAACAGCAACAGATTCCAATGTGATGCAGCACACAGGCCTGGTGTGGAAGCACGAGTGTAAACATCCGACACTTCTATTTGCTGCATTGCTATCATGTGGTAATAGAAATTTTCCAGGAAAATTTTATACAAGTCTGTAAATACTGGACGTAAAGTCATGTCCTGTATATCATCAGCGCTACAAACTAACTAGCTTAGCTAACATGCCTGGCTAGTAACTACCCTCACAACTATAACCAGCATGCAGGCTTGTCTTTTACTTGTAGAATTACCATGATGTGAAATGTGGAAATTATAATGTCTATCTTAATAATAGCTATTTCATATCCTTATACGAGTTTGATAATGAAAGAATGTTTATTGTTTACCTCTGTTGTTACAGTACTATACCCCATCTGCTAATCATATCTACTGGACTGACATGTTTGCTGAAGTTTCTTTATGCTGTTATTGGAAATATTTTGATTGTTGGCACAAAAATGAAAAGCAATAAAAAAGGCTTTATAGCACCACGGAGAAAATTATTATCATGTATTACAGCTAGCAAAGGCATTTGGTATGTAATTAGTTCTCTTTTTTTACCGTAAATACACTAATATGTATGACACTCATTGAATATGGTGCCTCCACCGGTACGTAAATGCAGCAGTAGCTTAGCGTTCCGTTTATGGTGTTCAGCTATGTACTAAGGCTCCTGCTGCAGCGGAAAACAGGAGTCCGTCCTCACCAAGGACCTAGAACACACTATGCTTGGAGTCATTTAATATGGAGGAATGCTGTTAAACAGAGCAAACAGCCCCCTTCCCTTCGTAGCATCTGCGGTCAGTTTGAGGCTATGCTATTATGTTTGGCTACAGAGCGTGTGCAAGACATTTTCCACTCCCCTGATCGCTGCGCCATTTTTCAGCTGCACCCCACATCGGCATCCTTGCAAAGAAAAGGACACGTTGGACCTTCCTATATGCTGTGATTCACCTCCACATTGCTGTCATCAATCATTTATTATCTATAAAATGTTGCCCTCTTAGTCCGCCCTACTTGGTGTGAATAAATCTGATTTTCAAAATGATTCAGCATTTACTTATCCAGAAACATATTAAAATGGTGTTTATCACCGTAGGAAAAAAAAAGATGCATTTATTCATAGTTTGACTTTTCATGACCATGAATTAACTTTACCGGTACGGAGCAGAGAGGTGGGAAAGCAGAATCCTCAGGAGTGCTTAGATTCCACTCACTATGCAGCATAATGCTAATTCTGCACCAGGCTGTATTTATGGTTTTGCATAAACAGTTTTTATTTTAATAAAATCTTTAAATTGCAATTGAGAGCAAGGAGTGGAAAATACACGAGGGTATTGATTTCTTGACAGAATATAAAAACTAGGAAGTAAATATTTAAGCAAAGCAACACTCACCTAGAATATATATGGAAATGTAACTGAAAGGTTTTACGGTTGATTCACATGAGCTCACTGGGAGGGATGCTGTGAGTCCTGCCAAAGCACAGACACCCACTCAGGACGATGAGGATTTGGCAGCAGCTGCTGTAGGGCCGCTGTTTATCTCAGTGCCACCTTCCGTGGGATCCGGTGCGAGCTAAAGAGGAGGCTACCGTTATTTGCGAGTGGGCGAAATGACAGCCACTGCCCGGTGTGAGATACACGATGACTAAGCCCTTTTGAGGAAGCATGCGGATGAAGTGACGCTGCCGCCCTCAGAGCTGTCAGCCCTAATTAAGAGCTCCCCTCGCTCGCGGCCCCCACATCAGAGCCCACCGTCTTCTGATAGTGCTAATATTTCTCTTCAGCGTCACAGCCGGTTCGGGTGGCAAAACACACGGCTCATGTACCTCGCCAACGCTGCTAATGTAAATCCGCGTGTCAACCTGCGGATTTATCTACTCTGACTGATGCTTTAACATGGGCTGGGGAGGGGGGCTTGTTGAGGGAGAAACTTTTGAAATCCTTCTTCCTAAAAGTATCGCAGGTGAAACTTGAGCGACAGCAGAGGTAAAGGGCCTCCAATAATATCCTAATGCAGTGACAGCTAATTATATCATAATCCCAGTTGTGGGTGTCACTAACCTTACACCTGCTCCAACGTCTGACCCCCCCACCGCATGTATCTTAGTCCTCTCAGCATAATCACGGCCTTTCCAGGCCTGGTCTGTCTCTGTCTGCGTCTTCCCCCACATTTATCCTCGAACCGTGTTCAAGATGAATCCGTGTGACAGCGTGGGTCCGTACGTGGCACTGCTCCGTTGGCAGCCCAAACGCCGGCCGAACGCCCATTGGCCATGAAGCCAGCAAGGGTGGAGCTTAGTCCATCCATCTTACCGCTGGGTTCTGTTGAGTCGTTACGTTGGGAAGAATAAAACGTCAATTGTTTGCAGAACTGATGTGATGAAATGTTACGTTTGTTACTCTTTTTTGTTATATGAGAATTAGGCTACTGATTTCCTTCAAAATTATTTGCTGAGTCGTTGTTGTCTTGGTGTGTGTGTATAAAACCATCAGGAAGACAGCATCAACAGTTTTTCTGTTGATAAACAGTAATATATATATCCTATCAATCAAACTAAAGACTTTAGTTATTTGCTGCCAGTGAATCTGTCCCTCAGCAACTTTTACAATTAATTGCAACTCATTCCATAATAATAAAACTTTCTGTAATGCTTTCTGGCTAGAATACAAAACATGCATTAAAAACAGGCAAAGCGGCCGTACAATTCAATGCATATCTCATCGTGATTGTACCGGAGTGTCTCAGGCCCGTGCTGGAGACAGTAAATGCCCTTGAACTGTGAAGCAGATGACCGCAGAAGGTCTTCTATCGAAATGTTCAGCAAACGAGCCAGCCCCTGTTACAGAAAGTAAGGGCAGTTCTCCTTGATCATCAAATTATGCTAGCCAAACTGAATCATTGCATTCCAGCACACACTCAGCATCGTTGACTCAGTGTGAGGGACTTTAAAATCCTTGATGAAAGGCGCCAGTCAAATACATGTCATTATTTTAACAAGATACCTCCGTCTGTGTCAGTCTTTATTTTTTACATTCTGTAAAGTAAAATTCCTTCTAAAGAACCGCAACGTCAACATATTCCAGTACTGAGGTCCAAAAAATGGACAGGGATGTGATGAAAACAAAAAAATATAAACAAAAAGAATATATCACTTTATTCCACAAACAATAAGATTTCTACCCTTCTAAGAAAACACATGTGAACATGTGATGAGCGCAGCAATCTCTGAGAATGTCCGCTGCCTAAACAGCCCAGCAGAGCTCACCTCTTCATCGACACATTCCTGATGCCCACCCTTTTCCCAAGATGCCGAGCTGGGTGAGATCACAGCTGGGAAAACAACTTCTATAACAGCAAAATGCAAGTTTTACCAATTTAATTAGGATGAAACAAAAAACTGCCAAATACTCTAAAACAAAGTTAATAATAAAAACTTTACAAGCCTTCCAAATTAAGGAAATTGTCTTTGTAATATACAGAAAAGAGGCTTAAATGAAATGCTATCACATATGTCCGTAAAGTACAGTGTGCTACTGGAATGGTAAGGATGCAGAGGAAAACAGCTGAATCCATTAGACAATTAGGCAGAAGCTCTTCACTGCCATATTCCTCCCCCCCCCGCCTGGTGAGGGCTAATCAGAGACACACACTTGGGAGGTGGGGGTTGGGGGTGCTCTGTTCTCCACATCACACATCAGAAAACAAGAGCGGAAGCCAACATGACGTGTGGCCTTTGGGCTCTCGCTGGGGTCGGGCCTCCTGCCAGCTGCCGACGGCCTGCCCTCCTACTCCCCCGCCTCCATTCTCCCGTGCCCCCCCTCCCCCTGAATCCATCCCCGATGTCGAGCACATGCATATCAGGCAAAGGGTTTTGTGTCAGCTTGTGACAACATTAATTGTCTTCCAGTCAGCCGTACGAAGGGATGAAGGAGAATAAGGTCGCGTGTATGGGAAGACCCCTTCTCGCGTGTTTTTCTGTTGCCACATCATTACCAGCATCGCTTTACACTCTGAACTGCTTACAACAATTTGACCTTTTGTAGTACCTTCTATCCATTATCTGTCTCTGTATGAATATGATTGGCCGGCATATGTTTGTGCCTGATTACGATTGGCCCATCAGCCGTGTAGGGAGGGGTCAATCTCTTAAAAACACAGGCCAAGTGGGCTTTGTTTACATCAGATGAAAGAGGAACAGATATGAGGAGAGGCAGATGTGAGGCTATGCTGTGCTGAGAGATGTGGAAGAGGACAGCCCCCTGGTGGGAGGGGGGGGGGGATGTGACCTGGGCCTAATCAGAGGTGACTGGCCAGGGGGAGACAGCTACCAACTGGGCGCCCTGCTTGGCCACTCCGACAATGGCGATCAGGAGTGTAAGGTACTCAGCTGATCATCCTGTCAGACCAACACGGCATGACATGCCACCCCCCACATCCAGACATGCCCCGGAATCCCCCTCAAAATAAATCACCCTCCCCTCTATCCGCCCTCACTCTTAAGAAGCCAATCAATTTAAAATAAGTGTCATTTATCATGCTGGTATACTGAGTGAATAATGGATGTCGGGTTATAAATTATGGGCTGTATCTCGTGACTAGCAGCCTGGTCTTTGCATGCCAAGGTTAACATGCACTGCATTACACGCGTCGTGTGACAGGCTTTCAGCTGTGGGTCCTGCTTCCTCAGCCTCTGTAATCTCCCATTCGGCCTATGAGCTCATCTCAATGTGAATGGACGTTGGGGAGCTTGATTGACAGGTTCTCATTCATTGACCACTACGTCAAGTGCACTTTATGTATATAAAGGATGCTGGCATTATACTTTTAGCTAACCAATACTTAGCACATAGAATTGACAGCATATACACTCCTAAGTATTATTTTGCCTTTTTCTTCAAGGGGGAAGAACAAAAGCGGTCTCCAGGAATCGTAACCTGGCGCTCTGAAGGAAGCTCAGATCCGGGGCCGGCACATTACACTCGCTCTTGAGCCGACGGCGTTGGAGCCTTTGCCGAAGGCCGCGGTGCGAGGATGTGGGCCGATGGGCTGTTCAAACGTGTCGGGATTCAGAGCAAATATGGTGCAATGTGGGTGAAAATAAGTCCTTGCATTCTATCCCCCCCCACCCCCCCACACCCACATGCCTGCCGGTCGTAAAGCTGCCAATTAGGGATGCGTGCCTGAAAAAGCCGGCCGGAGTCTCCAAGCTGGCCGTTAGCCGTCAGCTCCAGATAGCTGCCCGTACGAAGCAGGTGGGGGGACCTCAGCTTTGCTGGCACCCCTGCCGACTCGGGGCCTATCAGACAAGACGTGACAGGAACACACGAGTTAATGATCACGTCTCTCCGATGTGTGGCACTGACGCCGGCTGCGCTAAGCTCTGTGGCAGCCAGGAGTGACGTCTCCTCCATAATCCTGACTTATCGGCCGCGTCTTTCATTTTGTTTCTCTTTCGCCGGCACCGTTTCATGTTTAAAAAGCTTCACTTTCTCCCTGCCTCTGTTGAAATTCTAACTTTCATTCTGACGGTGCCTCTCTCTCATGCTGCAACAAGGATGGATATTGACGTTCATTTTTGCTTTGAAGTTATTTCATGCCCCCCCCCCCCCCCCCCCCCCCCCCCCCCCCTCCCCCCTCTCCCCCGTCCCCTACTCCCCCCACCACTAACAGGCATCCTACACCGCCGAGTCGACGCTGCTCTTTTAGTC
>JAODKE010000114.1:7836096-7847816 GCA_026779605.1 Mormyrus hasselquistii | reverse complement strand
CTCCGTGCACACAAAGAGGAATGTCCAGTCAAACACATACATAAACAAGCTCCTGAAGCTGTGTTCTGTAATTGGTAGAATTTATAATTAATTATAAATCCCCCCCCCCCCCAAAAGTCATGGACCCTGCTCTGACTGTGTATCTCACAAAAATGTTAAAAATTCGTGAAGTTTTAAGCATTGATATCATGCATACTTTCTTTTTTACTCGTGACACGTTACTTATATCTCAATGTAGCTTATATCTTAAAACATCTTTGAAATGTAATAGTTTGTAATGTTTTGTAATCAAGCTATGTTCGGGCGTGTATTTAATGAAAAAAGCTGGTTGTGGGATTTGCTAACTACTGCAGTGCGTGATGGGTATGAAATTTAGAGGCTACTTAAATTTCATCATCTGCAAGTACTGCAACTGGCGTAGGCAGGCATAGGCAGGCATAAGCAGGCATAGGCAGGCATAGGCAGTCATAGGCAGGCATAAGCAGGCATAGGCAGGCATAGGCAGGCCCTAGGTGTAAATTTGGAATGGGGGAGGGGGGACATGGTCCATTTTTGCCCCTGGGCCCAGTGTACAGTTGTTCTGCCACTGAATTAATCAATTAACTGTATAATACTATAGTCCACTACAAAACTAAAGAATATACACTGCGAGTATCAGAAGTTTAACGTACAAGCAGACAGGGCAGTATAATGTACCAAGTCTGTTCATAAGTCTGTGAATTGTGGCTGGCCTTGATTTAACATTTATATGTTAAGTGATTTACTGGCCTCTCTTCCAGAATGTACCCCTGCCCAGTGCTGCCCTCTGCAGGCCCCCTGTAACCCTGCCAAGTATTTGGCAGATGGATGAATAGTTATACATTTCTCGTTATAAAAATATATATACAAAATATCAGAGACCAAAATTTCCCTCACCTGACGTGCAAATATAAATACAACTGGGGAAGAAGAGGTCTGTAGAGGTGCTGAAGAAATACTGGTGCGGCAATTATTCCTGGCCAAAAGAGTCTTTATGAGTGAAATGTATAGATGTTTGACTGTTTAAAGACACCCACAGCCACATCACAGAGGACACGTCATGTTTACTCCTTCACTGACCGAGGGCAGGTGTGAAATATAGACTTTTTCTTTATCCTTCCTTTTAACTCTCCCTCTGAAGCACTTGGCCCATAAATAAAAGACACTTTGTGTTGTGCTTCCCGCATATAAGCTGCCAAAAGGTGGCCTCTGAGGTTCTTAGAGCCTCCTTGGAATATTTAAGCATAAAACACTGGCTTTAAACGCTGACATTGACATTGCATCTCGTCCACCTGAGACCCAGTTATTTGGTCCTGCTCCAGGCTCATGAATATTCATATGGGGGGTGTGGCCAACAGTTCCTAAGGCGCATGTGCTAATGCCTATGAATCATGGTTGGTACCGATATCTTCTGGGCCACAGTGCTGTAGGAGGTCCACAAGCTATTGCACTGCGGTGTCAGGAGGCAAGGCAGATGCTCTGACTTCGCAAATACAGAGCTGTGGGCTGTCAGGAGTCAGAGTCAGACTCAAACCCTTTGTGATTCATAAGGTGGGAATTATAGCAACATCATTTGCATATGAGGCATCAGTATAAATAATAATTCCATGATATTTAAAAAGTAACCTAAATCTACAGATGAGGGCTAGCATCTTGGGTACGCTCTCAGGCAGCCCTGGGAAATGAAACCTTTCTACAAGTTGGATCCTGTACCTGGGCAGATAAACCTCAATCTGCAAAGTACTCCATCTCCAGCCACGGCGACAGATGCCTGTGCACCAAAGGAAAGGCGGCAATTTGCCTGCATAAAGATCCTGTCATTTGGGGAAGCCTGACAGATGCAGGACAGATCGTCTCGGCACACTTGTTTAACATTTTTTTGTTGGCAGTAACAGCCTATGGCTGAACGGGAATCAGAGCTGTAGTATTAAT
Source organism: Mormyrus hasselquistii (assembly GCA_026779605.1). Taxonomy (NCBI): domain Eukaryota; kingdom Metazoa; phylum Chordata; class Actinopteri; order Osteoglossiformes; family Mormyridae; genus Mormyrus; species Mormyrus hasselquistii. Next base: position 7,845,866 of record JAODKE010000114.1, on the reverse strand, counting down.
GCGTCACTGAGAGAATTAACATGGCTTCTGGCCTGTTTTTTGCAACAAAAACATGCATCCATTAGTGGACTAGTGGATTATATGGGACCTTATTATAAAACCTACGCATTACTGACAATGTTAGCTATGCTGCCGATGTAGACTCAATGACTGTAAAGATTAAAAAGAAAACAAGGAACTAAAGCGATCTGAAATATGGAGGGATATTCAAATTAAAGGGTAATAACAAGCGTGCGTGACTGATGTTCTTGAGACGGGGTCCCAGCACACACTAATGTGTCTGACAGGGTTAAACATAACTTTCATAACCGTCTAATCATGGGTATTGTTTGTATCATCAAGTGGTGATGTCATTCATCTCTACGTATCTTTTGTCTGCGTGAACGTGTGTGTGGAACGTGAGTTTGAGTAGACATTTTGTGACAACTGATACAATACTGTTAGGGGAAGATAAAGACTATGTGTGTGACATTCTGTTTGCATTAATGGGTAATTGAACTAGTAAGATGTGATTAACAGCAATCAGAGAAGCCGCTCTCAGATGGTTAGATGTTTTGAAGCAATCAAGACAGGTTGTTTTTACATGATGGATACAAGTGAAACATGATTTGTGACTAATGGTGTTTTCACCGCCAATGTTTTCTCGATGAGCCGGCCGGACCCCTCAAACAGCACGACAGACAAAGTGAGCACCCTGGTTTCTTTGCAGTTACTCTTCCCCTGGTCATGTGACTTTTGAAAACAAACGGAAACAGAGTAATTCCCTGGAGGGAAAGGTTCTGTGGCACATACTGTACGTCCATCCAATTGCTAAGTCACTTCTGAAGGTTTATACACAATCCCCGATTCACCATCACTATTAATTTTGTGACACATTGATCCGCGCTTTTAATGCTCATTAAAAGAATATATCTTCAGGACCGTATGTACATCCCATAATAAAACGGGTCGGTATATTCGATTTATTTAAGCGTTGTGATGTTCTGCTGTCAAGATTAACATTACTATTGCCCCGCTGCGTTTGTTTAGACCAGCACACAGTGGGTGAATAAACGTTTCAGCTTAAGCTGTGGTCATCTCAAAGTTTTCACTTCCTGAATGTTATTGCGAGAGAAAAGGGACAATGAATGAGTAAAAATCATATAGCTGCAGCAAAATGGAGAGGAGATGGAGCGAGACGGCCAGAGCCTTACGGCTGAACTCGTGTGAAACCCCTAAATTGTGCACATTCAGACGTGCTTTTGTCTGGCATAATAACCAATTATTGCGCTGAGATTAAAGGCGATCGATGCGAAGGGCACCGGGGCCACATGAGCGTCCGTGATCATGGTGCAGGGACCCGAAGGGACGTCTTAACACATAATCTCACATTCGCCAGCTGAAAGGGAGACACACATTCAGGGACAATGCCTTAATCACCGGCCTCGTTTCCTTTCCAAGCCTGCCTGCCTTTAATTTCCGTCTCATTCACACGGTCAGCGGCCCCTCAGACGCTGGGCGTCATCGTTCGGCGTGTCCAGCAGTCATTTGCCAGCGACATCAGAAATATAAAAGAACAGTGAAAGAATCATATTTGATGGCGGAAAATTTGAAATAGGTGATTATCTCTCTATTTTTGTGGGTTGGTCAGGATATTGATTTGAAATACAAAAGTAGATTGGGAATTTTATTTTTAGAATATATCTCCTAGCGAAACCAGCCCATACTCTTTGTATTTTATCTTTTGATTTGTTAATCCTATTTACCATCTGCTTCCGTTTATGCACGATCAGAATGCAAGAGCGGCACGTCAGCCCAGACTAGGCCTTCTGATTAATTACATTATAATAACCATCATTAAAATCAATGTAATATGACTTGCAGAAATAAAAAGTGCACATTTACGGAGGCTGGCCGGGGTGGGGAGAAGGGAGGACTTTTTTTTTTTTAAAGAGCATGAATTAATGGGAGTTAAGATGTGAATTACATTTCCAATTACTGCTTTAGTTGGACAGAATTTTAAAAGGAATCTATTCTGAACAGCATGTACTTACGCCAAATTATAGTGGCTTCCTCTGGAATTAACAATAGCAGGAATCCTCCATCTCTGAGCGTGACGGAAGAATAGTGTGAACACAGCCATTATTGTAGCATACAAAAGGGGCCACATTCCCTCGCTTACATTAGCAAGTTTAGAGAGCAAAGGGGAAAATGTCTTTCTTTCCCATTAAATGATTGATTGATTCATAGACCCCCCAAGACAGCCAGCTGAATTGTTCATTTTTTTCCCTTCCATTGGCAAGTCCCAGAGGATTTCTGCAAGGACAATATCAAACCCCCCACCCTCATATCTGAGTACAAGGAAACACAAAATGTATAATTAGAGTAAAGACATTGAATGTGGCTCTTTGGGAGGTGTCAGAACCATTTACGCTTCTGGTCCATTCCTCTGCCCACTCGTCCATTGCTGGTTAGGGTGCCTTGGGACCCTCCCACTGAGCTTGGATAGAAGACCAGCTGGGAGAAGAGTGAGGGTGTGCAAAGGCGGCCTTGGATAAATTCTGTAAGCTTGGGATGCTGGGAAAAAAACATCAGTGGGCAAGTAGGGGCAGCAGTTAGCATCGATTGGGCTGCATCCATCCAGCCTGTTTTCTTCGAGGTGCTACTTACATGATGCAGAACGATGGTCAGCAAACATCGATGCAAAGCCATATCCTAAGAGGACCCCCACTGCCAACCAGAGCAAGTAACCATGGCTCCGGAGAATCACGAGACAGGAGAAGTTGCTGAGATGTTACTGGGCTATCGTGTACGCCGGTCCAAAGCATGTGCAGCCTCTGTGTTGGCGTGGCAGATTGAGACTGGGTGGGGCTGCTGCCTCCCGAGGGAGACGGGTGCCTACCGCAAAGCCGGCCAGGACACAGCAGCCTACTCGCTGCCAGATCAGCACCTCTGCACACAAACAGATGGGAAATACCTGGAAAAGCCAACGGAGTAAGCAGATGTCCAGAAAGCGGGGGACTGGGGGGGGGGGGGGTCATCTGATGCTGGTTGGGTATCCAACAAAACTGAGCAGCCGCTGCCAGAAATTTTGCCGGTTCAAAATTTGACAGGTGCTTCGTTGAGAGCTGTAAAAGCTTGCGTGGTGAAGCGACAGGGATCCAGACGCTCTGCTTCCTCACACAGCTTGCTGGGCTGTTCAGATACGTCCACATGAGTGTCACCCTGCTTCGCCACCATCACTCACTCACAAGAGGACAGTGAAGTACTGCTTTGACAGATCTCCTTCCTTCAAAACAGCAGATTATCCCTGAACTCGGAGACTCGAGCAGTACTGGCCAAGGACATGGTGTCTCTGATAAAGGAACCACATGTCTCAATACGTCCATGGGCACATTGACTGGGAACCTATGCTGGACCTGGACTATGCCAGTTGCATCAGATAGATCTCCTCCCACTACTGGTGCATCACCAGACTTATTCTAGTCGAGGGAGTAACTTTCCTTCGCAAACGCTCACGTCATGAGTATGTAGGGCAAATCTGCAGCAGCTGCTCGAAGCCCAGCAAATCTGAAATTGTTATCAGGATAAATTTTTAAAAAGGGTAGGCTAAATGGAACGCGATGCTGTTGAACCCTCCCCGCCCCCCGGCGGTTAAGACGTAAGTGGTGCAACAACAAAAAACAAGCTACAGAGTGGAAGTGCTACAATTTGATCTAGGGTCTAAAGATTTTGCCTCCTGCCATGAAAAAAATCTTTTTTCATATGAAAATACACACCGTCTCTGTTTGGTACGTAACTGAAGAACAGTGTTGTTGTTTTTCAATGATCACAGACCCCAAAATGATTAGCAGCTGCCAAGCTGACACCAATTGTGGCCCCACACTCAATTATTCAAAATGACATAAAAAGAGGCAGTAATTAAAACTACAAGGAGAGTAACATCTCAGTAAGTACAGTATGCATTCCATTTACACGAGGTGATTCTGACAAAGGGCATCTTTTAAGGTGAGAAAGCAAAGAAAATCCAATATTCTTGCAGGCTACAATTTCATTTAAGCTTACTTCTCACACCCAGCGAAGCAAAACAAACATTAAATAAGACAGGAATTTTAGTCTTTTTCATGGGCATGTGCAAATGGGGATGTTTTGTTTAAATCTAACTTGTGACTAAACATGTTGAAATTTAATTTAATCTTATATCTTAGGGTCCCCTTTTTTAGCTAAAATACTCCCTCAGTCTTTGCTTTTTTTCTGCAGCGATCTCGCCCTTGTTTTTGTTGCAATCTCTTTCGGAATCTGGCATCTTGAAACAGCCCCAGAGCATATCTTTCCCCATCAGCTCAAGCTCATTAAAAGCCTCGAGAAGAGAGAAGAATGCAGTAGAGGTTGTTGCCAATGGCCTGAAACTAATGATGAACCAGGGAGCTTCAGCGGCCAGAGAAGGTGTCCCCCTGCACAGACACATCGGCGAAAATGTGTTTCATGTCTCATGTCTTTAACTGCTATGATTAGATGGTTTCCCCCCGTTTTCCTAATGATGAGACGGCTTCAATCGCCTCATTTCAAAGAAGTCTCTCCCGTCTCCTAGCTCTCCTCTGGCTGGATATCCTTCTGGAGGGTGTTTAACTGTATAGCTTCACTGTCCCTAAACGGCACATTTTGAATGTTATTCAGCCTTGGAGTAGATAGACGTAGCAGCAGAGCAGACAGCCGTCGGCTGCGTTTTTTGCCGCGCCGTTTCCGGCGGGTGACTTTGAGTGATAAGCACGCTTCATGCATGCGCCACCACGCTGTATTTTTCTCGCTGTTCTAATGGCTGCGAATCGCAGATCTCAATCAGTCCATCACCGCGGCTCCTGGTGAGTCGATTTCAACATCTGTGCCGTCGCAAACATTTCAGGAGAAAATGCTGCACTGAGTGACTGATACATTTATTCCCAGCCTGACACTGAAAAGTAATTTGATTTAATAGCAGATAAACAATGATAGCTGAATAGTTACCGCAGAAAAAAAAGGATAATTGAAAATTTCATGGCAATTATATTTATTTAGAAACAATCAGAGTAATTTTAAATGTTCACACCAGAAACACTTAACTATTTATTTGATGGAAAAAGTAATAATCCTGATAATTTCCAAAGCTCTACTAAACTCACATCAGCTCAAACGAAACCAAAAACCATCTTTAACAAAAATGAACCTCTCACCATCAGTATTCCCAGTCTGTAGTATAGCTCTTACATTTTGTTCAGTTTGAACTACAAAAAGCTCTCCAAACTCAGCGACCTATGACACCGCCCACGTTGTGTTTTAACATAAACTTCAAATTCCTCACCGTGGTCTTAATAACAGTGCAAGATAAGCTGCCCACAGCTTCCTTAATACTTGACATAAAAGCTGACTGCAGCTTTCTGAACATATGCCTGCCGCTGTCCTCCCAAGGTCCACAGCACTAATGAGCTTGCAATGCAAGAATACTAGCACTTTAAAAATTTTAAATTCACTTATTATTGTTCTAAGTTTAAATTCACTTATTATTAATGGTCACTGTACGTGTTCATAACAAGCCTAGAAGAAAATGGGAAACAGTTCAGCCAGCAGCAGATAGGTTTTTACTTTTATAATTGTTGTACTGCACCATCAACATACTTTGCATTCAAAGCTGGAAAAATGACATCATATCCTACAGCACAAGCAGCCCCTACTTGAATTTGTCTTGTTTCATTGACAGTGTCTCTCCATCTGCGTCTGATTCTCACCAGAATGTCACTGTTGCAGGACTGTTATTTTTTAATGCCGCTTTTGTGCCTATCGGCCAGCTTTTCCTGCTTTCATGCACTCTGTACACTTCACCTCCAGACCTCCATTCTTCTTGTGCAAAAACAAACCAAAGCTCGTATTCGCCACTTAAGTGTCTTTGTCTCTGTATGCCTTCCCTTTGCTCACTTGTGGGGCAGCCTGTCTCGTGGTGCCAGGGTGGGCCTTTTCCCATGGGGGGTGCTGTCTGGGCCACCAGGAACAGTCAGACCTCCCCCCGGGTCTCTGCCTCCCTACCAGGCCGCCGTTGCTAGTCACTCCACTGACGGAAGCCTGCATAGTTTTTAAAATGCTCCTCGTACATGACTACAAAATCACCTGCTAAATTTTGGCAGCTATTGGGTGACATCACACCATGCACATGTGAGAAAAGCCTTTCTATTTTGATACATTTGAAATAATATTGTACATGTGCTCCTTTACTTCCGACAGGGTTACGTTTTGATGAACCAACCACAAGTTGAAAATATCGTAAGATATATGAATATGATATGACACATTTGGATGTTTAGTAGACATAACGGGCTTGGGATAATTCGGTTAGACATAAAAACAAACACTGTACCATATATCGCTAAATACTATATGACATGTTTATGCTCACGATCGCTACAGAGACTGGACGCGTGGCTGGATGCTGCCATCGCCCCCCATCGCTAGACAACATTCTACGATGTATCGCTGGCCAAAGAAATTGAAAGTTTGATGACTACTAAATGTGTCGCTACTGAACCAGAGTAAAAGAAGGGGTACATGCACTCGCCTGGACTAATTCTATTTCCGCAAAACTGACTAGGAAGGGATATATGTGTGCTGTGCAGAATAGTATCATTTACTAGTGCTGAGCTCCAAGGATCACGGGAATAAGAAATGCTAGTGACTGATTACGCATTTTCACCATTGCAAAAGCGACTGAGAGTCTCCCCGACTGGGTGATTCGTGTATCAAACTTGAGGAATTACTGAGGCTCTTCAATGTACCACAGACACGATTGCTGGCATACAAGAGGAAATTAACCAAACTTCCTTATGCAGGAAAGCCATCTTTTAAAGTAGTCTTTTAAAGCAGTATTTTCACATGATAATTGAGGGCTTTATTTTTGAAGATTCCCTGACCCACACATCGACCCTCTATGAAAAGCTGGAAGAGACCCAGTCTCCTTCATATTAAGGCTTCAGTTGATCCCTGTGAAAAATCACTTCCCTCCAAGAAAGTAAAAAAAAAAAAAAAAAAACATCCCAGTTGGTGGCCTCCGCTGGCCCGGGGTTCTGTTTCTATTGAAAATTGGGTGAAACAGTTAAGAAGGCCTCCACAGGGAAGGGCTGTAAGAAGTGATCATGTGACACAGCACAGGGAGGGCAGAAAGTTCCAAAATGGGCCATGTGATTCTGCCAACCTCCTCTGCAAGGTTGACAGAAAAGTGGCGACCGGAATCTGTAGGCCACCTCCGTAGAAGCTGTCCAGAGTCCCCTCAGCTGCTGCCAGTCTCTCTCATTGCAGGTGAGATAAAGGAGCAGGCTTTTTACACTCCAGCAGTCAGTCACAGGCTATACAATGACACAGGATCTATATTCATACTCATTCAGACATGAGCAGCAATGACACCCATGTTCTTGCAAGGGCACCGGTGCAGTCCTGAAAAAAGGGTCTCATTCTTTTATTTTTGGGGTGTGCTGGCTGGAAATTTATGTTAAAAGTAAAGCAGCGACTTTATATAGCCAAGTTTTCTGTCAGATTTTCTCATTGTCAATGAGTCTAAACTTCTCATGCTTGGAATGGAAAATTGTATGTTACATCTTTGGATTCCCATCCTCTGGAGTGAACAACACAATTATCTTTCCACACTGCGGCCAGGAACAGCTATTTTTAGCTGCATGTTTCAGAGCTGTTAGCTAATTGGCTGCTGCTTGAAAAACATTATAAGCTGCTTATACCTAAACATGCATCATTAGATGTTTGGGCACCATGTCAGTAACATGTCAGTGTAGCCTTCAACTCTCGGGCCAAACAAGAGTCGAGAGTCACATCGATGACTGAATTTCAAACCAATTACCAACTTTGCTGTTGCCATTGCCGTTCTCATTTTTTCTGTAGCAGTGGACACAATTTGTACAGATGTTCAGTCACTTAATCTAAACCAGTAGGAAAATGAAATACAGTATTTAAGGTAAATGGATGGTAATATACTTACTTCCAGACACACTTTTCATAAACACCGATTCATTTTAAGAAATGATATCCTGATATATTGTGTAAGTCAGTAATTGTTTTACCATTATTCAGTTGATACATGTATGATACCATTATCCTGAAATGTGGAAATTCTCTTTTCTTTAACAATTTGGCATCAGTTAGACCAAAAACCATATTTCTGCATAAAGTAAAGCTAATACCAGTCAAAGTGAGTCAGTTTCCAGCTGTATGTTCATAATGTGAATTAATTAGGGAACATTTACTTGGAATATCTATAACCTTAGGAATATATTAGATCCAGCTGAAGGAGACATACAGGCCTCTTTGAAATAAATTCTTAACTCAACGATTCAGTAAAGTCTTTAGTCCTAAAACAAGGTCAGTAGTGGCCATAAAACATGACAGATGCTAAATGTACACGGATCCAAACACGCAAATCAGTACAGAAAATATCAATGGAAAGGAGAAGGAAAGGCCAGCCAACACTCTAGAATGAATAATGCTTGTGCACAACTGGATTCCGCGGGCGATTAAATCACGAGAGCCGCTCAGAGTTTTGGCAGGGCCTTCTTTCAAAAGCTGGCGAGTAGATGGAAGTTGTTTTTGGCCTTGTCTCAGGCAGCCGGGTGATAAAGAGAGAATTCTCTCCTCTCGTTGCTCCCCGTGTCTGACCAGTGTCGATCTGGAACAGAGTCAATCCCAGCTTCACGGTAGATTTCAAGCTGAGAAACTCCCAGGGTTAGGCATGTGGCTCGAGTAATTCAATCCGCCACTTCCTCTCAGTCTCAAGCCTGGCCAGGACAGTCTGGCTACAAAAGACACTCATGGAGACGACCTCTAACTCCACCTGCTCCCATTTCATCGAAACACATTTGTTCTTCTTTTCCGGACATGCAGTATTAATTTTTGCATATGAAAATATCTGATACCATAACACTGGGCTGAGAAAGAAATCGTTTTGTGGAGTTACTGTCCAAAAACATCCAACATTTTCTTCAATTTAGAGAACCTTAGTTTATCTGACTGTGTACTGAACTTCAGAATAACTAGATGTCTTTAAGAAAACATACATTACACTAGTATTAATAAATGAAATTTCCCGAATGATGCCTGTTACTGTTACCTCTGCCTTACCCCGTTTCGGGTGAGTGGCTATCTGGTGCATGCACAGCTGGGACTGTGCACATCTGCGATTCTTTCCCAGTTAAGCTTGATCCACTTTTAAATGACTGTAATACGCACTCAAACTTACGTCAAACTGAGATTGCTACACTCACAAATTGCAATACCATCTGCCTGAGTTGTTTTCAGCATAAATATTTTTATAGTCTTGTCATAGCTGAAAAAACGAAACATTTGGAAAAATCAGAAATTGCCAACTTATTCTTAAGAACCGTAAATATATCCCTATGCCAACCATTTATCCAACACGGGGTCACAAAAATCCTGTCCTAAGAGGCACAAAAATCTTGTCCTAAGGGTACAGGGAAGAAATCAGAAATCAGGAGAAAACTCTTCATTCAGTTATATGAGCATAACCCTAACCATCCATATAATCCTGATCCCAAAATAACCCCTACTCAGGTCTAACCCCAAACCATCCATATAATCCTAATCCCAAATTAACAACTACTCAGGTCTAACCCCAAGCCATCCATATAACCCTAATCCCAAATGAACCCCTACTCAGGTCTAACCCCAAACCATCCATATAATCCTGATCCCAAAATAACCCCTACTCAGGTCTAACCCCAAACCATCCATATAATCCTAATCCC
>JAODKE010000114.1:7810978-7831444 GCA_026779605.1 Mormyrus hasselquistii | reverse complement strand
AATTCAGCGTAATTATAGTGCTGAAGAAAGAAAAGTCTTCCTTGTCAAATTTAAAACAGCAGTTTCTCTTCTCGCTTAATATATACATAGTTCATTAAATAAATGAGATGGCAGCACCTTCACTGACAATATGTTGTATGAGAGACATCCAGAATCCCAGAATCAAGACCTGCCTTTTCACCAAGGGGGCGGAAGAACAGGTTTTTGATAATTTTGGCTCACTCCTGTGTTTACCATGCTTATTCGATTAAACCGCTGTATAAGATTATGTGCTCCAGTTTGGTCCAATGATGCATTGTGGGATACTGACAGACGGTTGTATATAATACTCTTTTTAACTTGAGTGCTAAAATAGCTTCACTTCACTGGTGACATGGTACCTCGTCTTTATACTTTGATATGACTTATCTTGGGTCATTGGGAGCGTAGTGGGGGGGGGTTCAGACAAGAGTCCGGCCAGCATGTTAGTCCGTTGTAGGGCACATACATGCAGTAAGTAATTTAGCATCACCAGCCTGCATTGTGTCTGAGGGTGAAACTGCCACCTGCATGTAGAGTCTTAGTGAAGCTTTTTGCTTGTCAAGTTGCCTGAAGCCTTATACAGGTACTATACGTGACACTGCATATCGATTTAATCTGTCTGCAAATGGTTGCCTCTTTGTTAATGGTCACTGCATTCATTCACTTGACTTTTACTTTAGGCTTTTTAGTGATTGTAATGAACCTGAATATTTTGCAATTTTAGAAAGGTAATCAGTATCAGAAGAATCAGTAATTTCCTTCAATGAAAGTAAATCATAGAGAGTCAGTTTACATCAAAATGAAAGAAAAAGCATTCCGAATTATAATGTGAATTTGGTTTTATAGAAATGCCCAATTTTTTCAGACTCCTGATAATACGGGGACCCATGTCAAACATTTCTTTAGCAGCGAACAGAAGTGCCTGATCCACCACAGGAGGGAGAGAATTGGACAAATCAATAAGCAGCTTCAAAAAAGCCCCTTTAAAGATCAATAGCTCTTACTCGTCATTGATCATTGTATGCCAGCGAATGACAGAGAAAGACAAACAATGCTGCTGTGTTTGGAGCAAATGGTCTCTGGTCAATCTCTCTCTCTCTGCTTCCTTAAGAAGCCATTACCCAGCATGCCTCACCAGCAGCACACACCCAGGCTCTGACAGTGTCGACTCATGAAACCAGGGGCCATTTCACTGGCAGAGATCCGCACTCACTGGGGCAGGCTGACTTCACTGTGGGCCTAGGCTGCCGTGGGTACGGTGCCCCCAGTGTGGCCCATATGAGTCATTTTTTGAAACCTAAAGGGAAACGCGAGGGAGTTAAAACGACGGAGCACCAGCATGTTAATCAAAATGCCGGATGCCAGCAGAAAAACTTGGCAATCAGGGTGGCAGCGCGAATGCTGTCGGTAAAATTTGCCAATCGGGGGGTGGGGGGGTATTGTGCCAGCTGTAGCTGTAAGATGTAGCCTAAGATAGTCTTTGCCCTGCTCCACCCTGAGGCTCCGCCCTGAGGCCACGGTTAGTCTTCACTGTAGTTTTTTGCATGCATTCCTTCACTGGTGTCTCTCCACGTCTGTTCACAATCTATCAACCACTCTAGCTGCTTAGTATCAAAGACACAGGAGGCCTAATCTTACACTTGTATCTTTCTTTTTGTTTTTTTCTTCTGTAAGGTTACTAGGACCTACTTCACTTGCACAAGCTCCCAAAGTAGGAAGCGTCCATTAATGCTGGGCGGGGGGGGGCACTTTCATGGAAACTGCTGTTAAAATGCTGCCTTCATGGGGCCCCTGGTTTGTGGGGTCCAGGTGGCTGCTTTCCCGTGTAAGTCCTCCCCTGTGTACCAAAGTCTAGGGGGGCAGGGGAGCCATTTGCTGTGCCCCAGTCGAGTCACAAGCAACTCTGGCGGGTGACTGGGGGAGATGGGCATCTGACAGGAGGTGAGATGAGCATCTGACAGGAGGTGAGATGGGCATCTGGCAGGAGGTGAGATGGGCATCTGACAGGAGGTGAGATGGGCATCTGACAGGAGGTGTCGCTGCCTCAGAGTTGTCATTCATCCAGCCAGCTGATGACTGAACACCCCATTAGTGCATGTATTGGCTTCACAAGTCATTAAACAAGGTAAGTATCAACGTGAAGCACAGCGCTGCACACTGAGTAATAGTGTCACAACCCAGTTCTGGAACATTCTGGCTAGCAGCACTTGTCTGAACTGTTTCCCTTATTGCAAATATACCTCCCAAAATTTACGTCTTTTTTTGATCTTGTTGGCTTGAGGACAGTCCTAACTTCTTCAGATGAAATACTAAATATATATAAATATATTTGCAGAAGAACCTGAACCGAATGCCACTGAGTTGAAAAGCACAAAAAAGGAATAAAACATGACAAGCAAATGCAGTTAAAAAAAATGATCATTTGAACCCGAAATGACTTGTGCTGTGCAAAACAGAATGGTGACTGTTATATGAAATAAGAACTGAAGACTAACAAGATTTTGATCAGGATTAAATTGGAAACATGCTCATTATTTCCTAATGAGAAGAGCTGAGGCTTTTCCCTGTCATAGTGAGAGCAGTGTAGCCAGTAATCAGCACATCCTGGTTAAAACTGCTCTTCAGATATCTCAGAATTCTGCAAAGTGTTTTTGGAACACAGCACAGGAGTCTGCATGCATTCTATCTGGTTGAATTTACATAAACCCTCATTTAGGAGCTAATTCTTCATATTGTGTTCTGCTCTAAACCACACATACAACCTCAGAGCCCCCCCCCAACCCCCAGGCACATAACCCTGAACAAGGCGAGCATGCTTCTTTATTTTATCCCTGATGTTCTTTACACCCCCTCTAAGTTGTGTCTGTGGGCTTTTCCCCTGAGGTGGCAGAAACAGGGAGAAAAGACAGGAGAGAGTGAAAAAAGGCTCCCTTGACTCAATTGAGATCCAAGGCAAAAGTTGAGAAGGTTTTGTAAACACCAAAAAGGGCTGATTGATAAATATTTCAAAGACGGAATGCAAAGCCAATACATATTCTCCCTGGATGATGTTTTACGGGCTACACCGTGCGGCTGGCTGGCAGCGCTAGGCGGGCAAACGGCCGGTGCCATCCTGACAGCACCTCTCCACGCCCTCCGCATGGCCCTCGGCCCCTCACTGCCTGAGCTCCAATAGCCTCTTTATTTATTCATCTTATTTTCTTCCCCAGCACTTCTCCGGTTCCTATTCATTTCCCACACTTTGTCAAGCGAGCGCTATTGCTGAGATGTAATCTGCCACGGTGCTCGATATTGTTTTACTGCGGAAGTTTCCAGAGCCCCAGGAAAATGACTTGGTGGTAAATTCTCCTGAAAATATGTTACTATTACTGCCTGATCGGTGTGCAATTTGCACTGTGAACGTAAGATGGGGCCTGTTTAAATCCTTCTTGCATAAAATGTGCGATATAAGCTTTTGTGTTCTCCTGCAGTCAACTCAACTCCGACTGCTTTTCACACACAGAAGCATAACTTTTAATGATGTGTCTCTCGTTTTATTTATTTCAACTTTTTTGTTGGGCCACAAAACTAAAAGCTAACAGCTTGCCTGCACCTCAGATTTACCGTAAGGCTAATGTCTTTAAGAGTAATTAACTACATACTGACAATGATGCTCTGTATTATGTTTACTCAGGAGTTCATGTTCCCGTTCCTAAAATGTCAGCGGAGCTGTGGTACCTGTTCACAGATACTGTCGTCACGTCTCAGAACAAGATATAATCATCCACAAAGCTGGTGATGACAGCCTGTACTAACGTGCTTCACGGGTCCTTTGCAATTCGTTCATAACCATCACAAGATAAATGTTTGTCATCACAAGCTAATTCAGGAAGACTTACGATGTTAATGCAACTCTGAGCTATCCAGAAATACAGCTACCATAAGAATGCTAACATAATAACTCTCCTAAAATCATTTATGTGCTTTATTAAGCAAGAAAGGGTCAGGGAACACGATATTTTTGTTTTTTTGTCGATGTTGCTATTTTCACCAGACAAAAGTCACCTTTCTTGTACTTATGCTTTGACTTACGCTGACAAGCATCTGTGGGAAAGGACCTCTGGAGTTTTCTGGCACGTTGATTGGTGGGATGACCCAGTCCCGCTTTTGCCGTCGCAGCCCACTGGAGCCCATCAGCCGTGTCCGTGGAAACGTGATGACACTGGTGTGCGGCCTGGTGTCAGGAGTTGGACTCTCTCCCTCTGCGATCTGCACCGAGGGAAGAATGACATCAGCCAATGACTGGGCCCCTCCTCCCTCGTACCTGACCCTGTAAGGTGGCTTTACTGAGAATCACTGTTTTTAACCATCGACCTAATTCAGTGTGATTGCGTTAGGATACTGCAGTCTCCTCTGGGTTCCTTTTCGTTTACTTAGCTGAAACAACAGCTCAGAAGCAAAGTCAGCAGAAACGTATCCTTTCTTCCCAGACGTACATGGGCACTGCTGTTACACTCGTAAAACAGGAAGCCTCCAGCACGAGCCAGAGCCTGTTAGGAGTAATGGCCGATTTCATTTCCTGTGGGTCCATGAATATTTGGTGAAGACCACAATTTGCACCATAGCAACAGTGTTTCAGGATACAACACTTTATCAGAACAGCCAGATTTGGACATGGCACACGCTTTACGTGCATTCAGAGCTTCACGGTGTCTCACAATCTGCTTTGAAGCTCAGATGGGACATTATATTAGTTCACAACTGCTCAATAGTTCAATGAAATTAAATAAAATTATCTGGAGCATATTTCTAGCCTGCAAGGCACATTTAGTTTTAGTCAAGATTTCATGCAGCTTTTTCCATGTACTTTAAATGCACCAAATGTTAAACATGCATCCTGGACAGATTCAATCAATTTCAATGTGCGGCAGGGGCAGTTTAAATCGTTGGCTCTGTAACCTTTTCTGCCTCTATCTTCCACCGGAGGGTCGTGACAAGTCATCTCAATAATAATAATTCATAATGTTCCTGGGAATTTTCACACTGTCTAAGCCGCTGCAATTTGGAGCAGGTTAAATACATCATGGGGTGAAGATAACGTGTACCTAACATTATTTCCCGGAGGAGTGCTGAATCATTTGTTTTCATGTTTCCTTTTGTCAAAAGGCAGAAAATGAATACGGATGATGTAGAGCTAAATAGGTGAACTGCAGTCGCAAGTCCCAATATGACAGATCTGTCAGAGGTATGAAAATGAGATCAGCTCGTTAATTCACAGTGCACGCCATGAGAGCCAATCACCATACATTTACATACAAAGAAGTCACACATCTCAGTACTCCCCTTCTCCCCCCGTTTTGCAAGTAGCCTCCTGATGACATCATAAAGACGCTGGCTGTCACCGAGCACGCTGGGCCCACACCACCTCGGGCTGTTTATCCGGCACCATCCCAGTGTGATTTTCCGGAACTTTCTTTTGCATTAGGTGATTCCCGGGATGCTTGGACGCTGTGCCTTAAACCTCATCTGATCCTTGTTCTGGGGAAGTGGGTCAAACCATCAAATAAAATTTGTATGAAGTGAACCATATGTGTGTGTGAGGATCTCCGGGGAAGTTCTGAAAGTTATTTCAAGATCTCGCCGTTACTGAGGACCTGACTCATCAGATGAGTTTCAGATGTAATGTAATAATCCCTCATCTCTGTTAATTTGAGTGTGTGGGTATAATGTCCCTCATCTCTGTTAATTTGAGTGTGTGGCTAATGCGTCGTCCTCCCTTCACCTTTCTGTCATCACACGAAGGGCACTAATCTCTCACTTTGGCTTAAACCTTCATATAACGAAAATAGTTAAATGAATTTTAGGCTCAAAGCAGTTTTGTTTTTCCTGGTGACATCACTGTGTATGCAGTAGATGACCGCAGCCTTCGCTAGCAGCAGAAGCGTCCCTCGACGGTCTTGCGGCTGGGCAATCGCACGTTCCCAACACGCCAGAGTAAGTGGCAGTTAATCCCAACATTTCTGGGTGCCCAGAAAACTGCTTCCAGCCCAAATGAACATCTTTCTGAAGCGCTGTTTCAATATTGTTTACAACACATATGGTATGCCTTAAGAGGGCAAAGTCCGCCAAGCGAAATCCACACAGGCCAGCCTATGGATGCAAACGAGGCTCGTCTGCAGACGCGGCCGGGCAGATGTGAGCCAAAGTTAGGCAAACACATCCTTTTTTTCCCCTCCTGTGTAAGTTGGCTTGGCAAGTTGGGCTCCAAGCCTGTCTGTTCTAGTTGATATTGCACCTCTGATAATTCCAGCGCAGGCCACAGAATGGGGAGCAGATGTGCAGCCCAGATACAAACTCTCACGCTCCAGCTGCTCGCTGCTGCGCCTCACCGGTACCCGCGCCGAGACCGGGGACTCGCTCCGGCGACTTCCTGTGGGCCGTGATGGACAGGTGGCGAGTGAGAGAAGGGAGAGAGGGACCCAGTCCGGATCCTGGTGCCAGGCTGCATGGTAACATCCCACCCGTGCTTGCTTCCTAAACACTGATAATGCACTTATCTCCAAAAACAGCCCCCGACCCCCCCTGCTCACCCCACCACACGTAAACACTGCTGACGCATCAGATGGGCCAAAATAGGAACATGGGAGCCAGCTGAAGGGATGACAGCGACATTAGCTGTCTACCATCATGCTGGGCTCTTCTGAGGAAATTCAGCCCGAGCAAAGATCTAAGCTCCGTATTCGGCCGACGTGTTTTGCAGAAAGAGACTGTGACACGCACATACCACGACATACCCACACTGTAACGATGTTTCCGGGAACAGTGGGCTGAAGAACATTAGAAGAAGCTGAAGGAAAAGAAAAACAGAACTCTGAGACTCTAACAAAACATCTCGTAGCCAACATATGCTTTATGTTGGCCGAGTATTATAAAAAAGTCAGCCGACATGCATCTGGGGAGGCTCTCACCCTCATCTGTACTGCGAACAGGAATCAGCCAGTGTGAAATAACGCAAGTCTGCATCTCCATCTCCGGACCGGCAGAGTCCGCTGCCCCCCCGCAGCCAGACGGGCTTTGGTACCCGTGAGGCTGTACTGTAGCCGCACACACATCTGCAAGTGATTATTCAGCAGCTAACCCCACACCCCCACATTGAAATGTGCTGTTTATGGATCCATTTCTACTCAATGCTCCTAGCTGGTCCAGAACTAGCCAGGGACCTTCTCAGCATTCCTCTTTTCCCTGGTCTATACGAGGCTGAATCTCTAATTCAGCATTTCCCAATCCGGTCCTCAGGGACCCACAGTCGGTTCACGTTTTTGCTCCCTCCCAGTTCCCCGCCAGACAGTCCACCTTTCTGCAGACTGCAAAAACATGGACTGTCTGTGGGTCCCCAAGGACCGGGCTGGGAAACGCTGCTCTCATCCTGTCATTCTAGGAGCTTGAAAGACTGCCTTGGCATCCATCAGGTGGACATACGAAAGGAGGGAGATTTCAGCTTTTCATTTTGTTCTTTGTTAATAAATTGTTGGACTCATTTGTCACTATGTGGGTATATTTCCAAGTGCTCTCTACCCTGTGCCTGTAGAATTCCTGCAGGACAATTACACCATGACCTCTGCCACTGGGAATTCACCACAGTTTCCCATGGAAGTCAGGCATTTCACACTTTCGGGACATGCCGGAATGACGAAGAGCCGCAGATGCCCACAAGCTGGGGCTCAGCATCTGGGTTCCCTGGCGGAGGATCCTCGCGTTCCCAGGCTCTGCTTCCTGTCGCCCTGTCGCTACAGGCTGATGGAGGTTAACTGCATCCACCCACCTCCCTTTTACCGTGCGGCGTGAGGGTGCGTTGCTATGGGGAATTTGTGGTTTTCTGCCAAGACAATTGTGCGCCGATAAATAAGCAAACAGGAAAACAAACAAAAATAACAGAGTAAACACTGTGCCTGAGCACAGCCGCTCTCACAGACCTGGGCTGGATACGCCGGCTGTTCTGAAAGCCAGACAGCCTGGGGTCCAGGCGCGATCCACTGTGGACAGACAACTGTGTCCTTGGGGACACAAACACAAGCGAGCGGGACAGAGACCTCGCCGCTTCCCCTCATCCCGACAAGATGACCCCTGTGTCTCTGTGGCCTCTGGGGAACCGACTCTCCCTGCGGAGTGTCTGAGGCATCCCAAACAGCGGGCACATCCCAGACAGCGGGCAAAGGTGGCACTGAGCCTGGAATCTTGGCAAAGCGCATAGTTCGATCTCTGTCACACTGCAGAGACGCTGGCGCACCCCCCCCTCCCCCTTCACTATGGCCAAGGGCTTCCTTTAAACCGCAAAGACGACGGAAAGGAAAGACAGAATTAATAAAACCGAGGAAGTCCAAACAAGCGCCGTCTCTCTGAAGTCTATCGAGCGCAGACGCTAGATAACAGCCCATCACAGCCCCCCCCCGCCCCGCCATTCCGTCAACCGTAAGGCTGGAGCAAAGAAAGAAAGAGCGGCATGAAGTCAATCACGAGTATTTTTAGCCTCTACCTGTGTGATGTGGTAGCTTAAATAAATAAAGCAGAGGGCCGTCAGTGAGCCTGCCGTCCCCTGTGGTGTAATGCGCGGTCACGGCGAGTTAGGGAGGCGGCCCAGCAACACGGATCGCTTTCAACGTGGCCGCCAGAGCCGTTAAACGAAGCGTTAATTGGAATTAGGAGTGTGAGGCCTTGGCAGCGCGTGGGGCCCGTAAGCGACACCCGCACTGCGTTGTTAATCAGCCAGGGTAATTCTGTGCTCCGGATACCATGAAATATTTGTCAGCTGCTTCTGTGCTCTTCTTAAACTGCACTGTGATGGCCCACTAATTGCACACCGTACATTGCTGTTATTTAATCCGATTGCTCCCAGTGATTCCAACTCGGAGATATTCGCTTCCAAGTGGGGGAAAAAAGTTTTAATGGCTGTGACACTTGATGACCCAGTCTGACCTTTTCCTGTGTATCCTGGTGAAGAATTTTAGAGGCAGGATCTCCCGGCTGTGATCTTAATGATCAAAGACTCTGAAATCGATTATTTTTCCTTGGTGCACATCAGTCTCAACGTTGGACATTAAGGTCTGAGAGCTGATACTTAATTCACCACCGAGACTCCCTGGAGAGTGTCTGCCCCTCTTGGGAGAGGGATATGGCGTATTGAGGACACTATATGATATGAAAACAGCATTTACATCTATGGAAGAACGCATTAAGGTTTTGCTTTCAGTTGATCAATTTTGTTTGCTTTCCAAACGCGGCAGAGCGGATGCCAGTGGTGCGGGGGCCGCGGGGGCCGGGGAGGCAGAGATGGGCCAAAACAAGTTCAAACGCACTCTGTCTGGCTCCTGAGCAAACAGCAGACTGCGTTAACATTAACGCCAACAGTCTGTCACCACGGCAACGCTGCTTTTCCAGATGGGAAATCTGCTGAACCTTCCTCTCGGAAGACGGAGTTACAGAATGCCAGTGGAAAACGAAAACGATGGCAGCAATATGCTCCCCAGTGGGGCTGCTGGGGGAGGGCACAGGGCCCCCACCCCGCCCGAGTCACCCCACTGGCAGGGCTGACTAAAGGATTTGATGGGTCCCATCGTTCTACTCATTTATCTGTTAGAAATGGCCCACAGTGACACAGACGGACCACGGGGACACAGACGGACCACGGGGAGCTCCTAACAGGAGCAGGGCGTCTCCCAGTCACTGACATCCTCTTCGTCTCCGCCGTCCTCAGGTCACTTTAAGCATGAGGACGGCACGGTGCCAGGGGGAAGGACAGATCGGGCCGAGTGCCTCCGCTCCTGCCGCCTCGCTTAAGCTGGAGCGACGTGCGGATGGGATAAACCAAGGTGCGACCCCGAGCGTTCTGCGCGTATGACACACCACGGTACTAAGATGGTGAGAAAACCCTGAAAAGAACAAATTTGGAGGGACGAGAAGCTCCTAAGCAGGCATGGATTTATTTCACATAAGTAGGGAAAAAAACAACATAGCATATTTAGCATTGGTTTACCTTTCTGATTTCTGTTGCTAACACTTTACTTAAGGTACTCATGAATAATGCATTATAAATGCATTCATAAAGCATTATAAACATAGCTATAACTATAAAAAGGCATTATGCCTGCTTTATGAAGCTCTTTTTGGTCTGTACTGACCATTATAATGCATTATAAAAATAATTGTAATGCATATATTGGTTTATAATGCAGTCATAAACATGGCTATAAAGTGTTATTCTTTTTTATAAATATTTATTGTCATGTTTATAATGCAATGAATGCATTTATAATGCCTTGTGAAGGTATCTATAATGCATTATGATGACTTAAAGTGTTAGCAGAGTTCTATTATGTGCTAAACTAAATTAAGTCAGATTTTGCATAACAATAGCAGTAACAGCCTACAGGTGCAATAACAGAGTTATTTTCACTTTTGTGTTGGGGGATGTGAGAAAGGTGGCGGTTTGCGAGGGCGGTTCTTACACGCGCAGTGGGCGCAGTGGGCGCAGTGGGTGGGGGCGGTGAGTATCCTGCCAAGGCCAGTTTGATGGTGGTCTCCCAGACTGGCATGTCCGGACTGCTGTGGGTCGTCACCATGAACTGCACGGGCTCCAGGAGGCTGGAAACGTCTCTCTCCGCGTAGATGGAGCCATCCTTCCGCACTTTGAAGTTTGGGTCACTGCTCTCGAACCTCACGGCCTCGTCCTCCCTGCAGCTGTCAAACTTGACTGAGGAGAGGGACCAAATTGGGGCGTAGGGGGGAGGAGAGAAAAGAGGCAGAGCGTTGGAGACGAGAGCAGGCAGCTGAGAAGGTCTCAGCTCGCACCGCACTGTGAGGAGGATCAGGACTCAGCTTATCATACTCTGCTGTGAATAGTACAACTACTTTCAAGTGTTCGCTGCAGACATGCTGCCTGTTTGCACAGCCACTCCTCGTCCAAATTGATTTCTCTGTTCTTTTTTATCTTTTAATTGGATGTGCGAAAATACCATATTGATGTGCGAACCTTTCTTATAAAGTGACGGAAAAAAAGAAAACAAAGTGGGTCTTTGCCTCCATGATGCTGGAGTGCTGCTGTTGACAAAGATTTTCAGATTATGACAAACATCATTGGCGTACAAACACGGGCGAACTACAATCACAAACAGAAAAAATAGGCATCCCAGCAATGGCAACCACAGCCGCACTGCAATGGCTATGATGTAGGGCGTCAGATCTATATTTGTGTCAAGGGATTCTTCAATTTATTAAAAGCTTTCACTTCACTGTGATGGTCAATAAAAACATATGTATGGCAGAGAGGCCGTCACTCCTATCACAGAGGATCATTAACACACATCTCCGTGGAAGCAGCTCTTCAGCACAGTTTATTAAAACGAGTAGAAGGCAACGTATTAACAAACCAAATGTCGGGGAAGGAAACCCCACGGTCCACTGCGCTTATTATTGATCAAAATTAAAAGCTAATGAGCAGCACATTAGCATGAAAGCAGGACAGCGGCCTCCATCCAAACCAGAGAGAAGAGACCAGAAAAAATGTATGTGTAATAATTTTTCTTTTAATTATTACACCATAGCGCACATACCTGCTATGTCCTTTACTTAAAAACGCACTTAATCTTGAGACATCCTGTGAAAGTGACGGCTCAGCTATGCACATGCTCAGATCCCACTTCTCCACACCAAAGGCAGCGAGCCAAACTGCATCGAGCATTAAGGATACAGGCTCAAAACTTGATGACGCTGCCTCCTACTCACACAGAGGTACCACAGAGTGTCACATTGGTCGGCATACAGGCCTTTGGCTGCTCATGCATGTAGGTCCAGAAAGCACAAATCCAAAACAAGGTTTTCTTTCAACCAACCAGTTGTCTATAAAGAGTCATAGTCATAAAGCGCTCAAATGGTTGGTTGAAACAAAACCTTGGTCAGGATTTGTGCTTTCTGGTTCAGAACTGTCTATAATAGATTACTTTTGTGGCAACAACCTTACTTCCCATCTGAATGTTTGCCACAAAAAGGATCTTATCCCATTTCTGTTAGCAGTACAGCAGCTCCTGAGGGACAGTGTCACCCAAGTGAAGGCTGCAGGACCGACCACATGACCAATAAGACCATTAAGAAGGCAACCATGACTGTAGCCATATTTACAGAGCCTGTCTTTCACTTATCAAGTATTCATTGCAGGGCTCGACTGAAATATCGGTTGACCTATAAAATCAGCTCATACTAAGATTTCACAAATTTATCAGCATTGGCGAAAAGCTCACAAATAAAGCATGATGTCTCTATAAACATTTATGATGAGAAAAAGGAGATCTCCTACTGGAGAGAATGCTAAGTAGATATTCTTCCTGCACGAAAACTCACCATTAACTACACTGCTGTGTAAAGAAGTGTTTTCTCAAATTCAGTTTAAGCCTTATTTGTGTTACTGCTCAGTCTATGGTGGGCCACGATTGAATGTGGGTGATTATATGTGGTATAGGCCATGGGTAATCCTTTGGCCATGAGTTTTATTTACAAAAAGTAGGTTAAGAGAGGTGAGATCCGGACAACCAGCTACGGATGTAGACTTCTAGTGACAAGGAAAAGCAAATATATAACAAAGCAACGAAAATCCAGAAAGGGTTAGGCAAGATCAGAGCTTGTTATCAAAGTCATACATAATACAAACGTGCTTATACAGTAAGTGATTGTCTGGGAATGGAAGGATTGTATTATACCGTCCAAAAATTTAGGTCAAAAAGTAGTTTATTTGTGTGCAAACACAGATCATTTGCAACAGACAATATGCTTTCAGTTGAGAGTTTTACTTTTGTTTATATTTGTTTTCTAAAACTGAGTTTATGCTTTTTGTTTGAGTTTGAAAATTGATGTAATATCAATCAGGACAGCCCTGTTTAAAACTTTCTGTCATTTTTAAACACTTCAAATGATATTTGATTCTGATTCTGATTAGCCATTATCATTGTTTTTTAGAATTTTTAGCTTAAACTTTGAAAAAAAAAATTATATAAGTTGGGCCCTAACGGACTGCTATCTGATCATGTGACCTGTGCTTAATGATGCAAGTGAATGCCATGGGTCCGTTAAATGGAACTAAACAGCAGCCAACTCTGTTTGCCTAAGAGTGTCTGAGGCTCTATTTAAAGGCACACTGTCCAATGAGATCACTCCCTTTCGAACACCTGCCTAAAGCCATGTCATCCAATGAAATTTCTCCCTTTCTAACACCCGTCTAAATGCACACTGTTCAATGAGATCGCTCCCTTTCTAACACCTGTCTAAAGGCTCACCATCCAATGAGATCACTCCCTTTCTAACACCTGCCTAAAGCCATGTCATCCAATGAAATTTCTCCCTTTCTAACACCTGTCTAAATGCACACTGTCCAATGAGATCGCTCCCTTTCTAACACCTGTTCTCCTTGGGATTCTTAGGTATATTTGGGAACTTATCAATTCAGCAACCAAATTTCCTGGTTGGTGTTACGTCAAATATCTTGATGCTGGTGGATGAAGGACGTGTCAGAAAATGGAAGAGGCCAAGAGGTCAGTGCTCTGCGCTGGCCCAGCTGACTGCTCCCGCTCTGGCCGCAGAGGAACTGTAAGCCTTGAAGACCCCGTTTTCACAAATTCTGATCTTCATGGACTTTAGCAATCTATGTTCATACTGTGAGTGACAGCAGACAGGGGTTTTCGTTATGCCAGATTCCCCGTGTTTCTGACAGATAAGCTGTGCCCCCCCCCCCCCCCCTCCGCCCCACACCATTCCAGCACCTCCTTCAGGGGTAGCTAAAGAAGGAGCTTTAAACTTGTGAATTTCAAATGCTATCTTGGGAAAGCTCACTCACACACGCCTTCTGTAACACACAACCATCACGGAGGGGGAGACTGACAAGTTCACTGGTGCTTCTTGAGCTCATAACAAAGAGACCAGTGCCTATTTATAATTTCCAGGCTATAATAAGTCACAAAATGATGCAAGGAAAAAGATGTGTAACAAACAAGGGATTTCATACACATATCTAAGGGCACTAATGGAACCATATGTTTGACATACACTAGATATCAATGTAAATAGGGCAAAGTCACTGAATGGCTTTTTCAGTATTAATTCCCCACGTGAATCTCCACAACCGCAGGCGACTGAAGGCATAGCAGCAGGACGGAGAGGCTCAGCAAGAACAAGCGAAGATGGAGACCTGAAGGCATCTTAGCGACAAAAGAGAAAGGTCACAGGAAAACCTCTTTGAGTCATCTGTCACTCAAGAAAGAATACGGCATATTTACTCATTATTATAATGCATTGAATGATAATACAACCTTATTAAACACTTGCTTCTCTCTGATCGCATAAATTATATTTCCCTTAACACTTGTGTGCAAAGAGTTTGCATCAGCTGGCCCTCTGTTCCTGTGAAATTATCACACAGATGCTAAACCTACCCTTTGAATGTCATTTATTCAGGATAATTTTTCCACCCCATCTTCCCCCTAAAATATGCTTGGAGTTCAGTGGCAGTAACATCTACGTTACTACAGCCAAACCTTTAATGGGATTTACACTCCGTAAAATAAACACAGAAATTATTCTGAAACAGACTAATGTCATGTAATGTAATGTATTTTTTTTTTTTATTTCTAAAGCACATTTGAGCAACTGAAATATTCCAAAGTGCTGTACGAAGTTAACACAAACAGAACAAACAAAAGGGGGGGGGCATAAATAATCACAATATAATACATCCAAGAAGGACTAAAATAGCAAAAAAATAGTAACTCTCAACAGTCAGAACTAATTATAATTCAGAACTAATGGTAATTCTAAAAAAACATACATTAGTGTTTAAATGCGGCCCATTAATGTTTACACATCAATTCAAAGGTCTAGGTTAAGCTCAGCTACAGACATACTTTCCCTTTAACAAAAATCAATATGGACATGGAACAGCTAAAAAGGTTTGAGTAACAAAGGCGGAAAATGTAACTATGCAATTAGAAGGAAAGCAATTGGATATAAGAGCGGGTCTGAAATTCTCCAAATGCCAAATGAGCAATGAAATACTGCAGAATTTCAGCAAACAATGCCCTGCATTTAGACTGCTGCGCATCATGAGACAGATGAGGGCCGCTCGTCCAGCGGAAGGCAGCCTTCTTCAGATTTTTACATCAGCTGAACAAGCGAAAGGTTGCTCCACAAGCAGGACCTGCGTGTTTCTTGCTGCTTCTGCAGAAAGTACAGCTTCGCTTAGGACGCCTAGCTTGCATGTAGGGTGACCTATCTTTGCCGGGATTTATGATGGCTGGGAAATGCTCCCCCCTTTGGCGGCCACCGAGTCCCATTACTGACTTCATAGGGACACAGTGCGGCTGCTGCCAGCATGTCGCCGTGAAGGGACGCCCGACACGGCCCTGTCCAGTAGGGGGCGATGGTGAGGACCCAGCACCAGAAATGAGTTTATACTGGACCTGAGTGCCCACATCCCTTCAGCTGCTCTCTCTGCCTGCTGTCTGACTGACACTCCACTCACCACTCTGACGGTGGCTTCCTCTCACCTGTTTTGAAACCTTCCCATCTTACATGCAAACACGCAGCAGCTGAGTCATTGCTGAGTCCACCTAAACTAAGGCACTAAGGAACTTCATTTCTCCTTCTCTGAAACCTTCACATCCATAGAATTTGTCGCATACAATTTGATGATGTCATTCAATAAATGCTGGCTTGTCCCACTCCCAACGCGCCTCCTTGACATGCTCGTTATGCACCATGCACGCTGCCCCGCGCTGTCGCATGCGACGTTCGGCCTGCCCGGCCGCCACGCCGGCTTCGTTTGCCCACCGTTATTATTTTCTTCTTCGGCGTTGGGATTTTGGATTCCTGCTGTGCCGGTTTCAGACGGGTTGGAAAGTCACCCCTGTGCATTGGGTCGCCCGTGACGGCACACACCTGGCAAGGTACGGTACGCGGGGGTGCCCCCTACATGCGGGGCAGCGTGCCAGTCAGCCAGCTCCTAACATCTGTGACTGCTAACATTGGCAGAACCTGTGCCATGGGGGCCCAGCGATTCCGCTCTGCAGGTCGCTATCGCCCACCCCGCCTCCTTGCTCCATTGACATGAAGAGCGGCTGCCAGATTGCGGCATGGCGTGGGGTGGGGGGGAAGGTGTGGGGGCGGCTGGCGGTCACTGTCGGCGTGCCGCGCACCCAGAGATGGTGCTCTCTGCCACTCGAGGGCCTGTGTGTGACGGCGTGTGACCGCAGCAACCGTCCCCGGGAACACTGCGCATGTCAGGGCTCCCAGAGAAGCCAACCCCTCCTTCCCCAGCCTCACGTCTCGCAGGCCTCCCGTCACGGGCCTTAAGCCGAAGCTCCCGTCACGCACAGACAAACGGGACGCTTCAGCAAGCAGCCGTGAGCGCCGCCAGTGGCCGGCGCCAGCAACAGCAGAGTCTTAACAACAATTTATTCTGTGTCTCTCTGCCTTTTTACCTCTCTGTGTCCCCAAAAATGTCTCCTGTCTGACAAGGTAAATAGCGGCGCCTTAGTGACCCCTTTCAACCAGAAGGTGACAAACCCAGCTGTTACACACCATTTTATAAATCTGCACGGCCCACACGGATGTCACTGAAAAGCCAACCCCCTGGTTCAGTATGCAGGAGCCGGGCCGCGATGGCAGGGCACCGGCCGTCCGAGGAGGCAGCATCAGGTGCCTGTGATTCTCCAGATGATTTGCTCCAGCTGTCCCCCCTTCCCTGCGCTCTCTGGATAATGCTGTGTTCTGCCTGACTTTGCCCTGCAGTCACCTAGACTGCAGCTCTAGGGGCAGGTAAGGTCTATGGCAACACCTCCTTTTCCTTCTAAAATGATATATACAGTTTTTACTTGGGAAAGGAAGAAGTGAGAAATAATCAATCCGCACAAATGAGCGCTTCATCTCTTAGGCCGAGCCTTCGGCTCACTTGGGGAGCTTCCCTGCCTTTGAGCGGCGGGTAAAAAGCGGCTGATTATCTCTGCTGATAATTCGCCAGAGCCTGTGACACTGGGCGCTTATCCGCACAAGTGCGCTTATTGTTTTTTTGTGTGTCTTTCTCAGAGTGAAGGCGGCTCTGCCCCCCCCATCCCTCGGAGCTCACTTGTCCTCTGTGTGTACCGCCCACTGCCTGTGGGGGCGGGGGGGGGCGGCTCGTGTGTATGGTGAGTGAAGGCCTGAGTGCGATTTGCCGCAGGAGAGGGGGCGCCCCGCTGGCTGGGGGCTTGCATGTTCGCACGGGCAGCTCCCTGGCTCTCCACGCCGGATCGGCCTCTCCACGCCGGATTTCCTCCGCAGCGGCACCACGGGCTCGCGTTTGGACCAAGCTGCTGGGTAACTGCCCGTAAAAGGGGCTCAGCTTAACCTGTCCAAGCCATTCCCCCGACGTCAATGCGGTCTGGCGTTTTTACCGCAGGCATCTGTCTAACCGCCCCCTCAGCACCGGCCGGTCACACCCCGCACCTTAGACACAAGGGCGGGGGCATTTTCCCCTCACGCTTTTCTGTTCTGACTTCTCAAGCGTGATCTTCTGGGGATGAACAGATGTGCAAACAGGTTTCTGCGGTTACAACCAGCACAAATGAGCGAAGTGCCAAGTAGTTGGCGGGCCGCTGCGCCACCACAGCCATCGGCGTCCAAACGGCGCCTGCGGATACCCGTTCCCCACCAGCGGCTCGATACACACAGGCATTATTAAAATCCGCGAGTGAAAGGATTCACTCGCAATGCATTTCCTCAAATACCAAGTTGCTGAAGTGAATCCCTGTCACGAATCGATTCGGCAAATTTGCCAGGACCCTGAGCCGGCCTGATGGGCACACACCACCGGGAGAGTGACAAAGCAAACAATCAGGGCAAAACAGCTGAAGCAAACGGCACTGCAGGGTGCCAGGTGAGTTTACTGGTCAGTGACTCCATGTCCACCACACGGCCCAGTAGAACACTGCTTATGCTTAATGTCACACTCATTTGTCCCAGGTTCCACACCCTTGATGAATATCAATCTCTAATTAGAATTAGCATTTATAAATATATATGAGTGTTTCGGGTCAAGCACTGGTCACTTTTGTTGCACATTGCAACCCCAGCTGCCCTTTAAATGTATGTCTAAATATCTCTGGTGTACTGGCTAAGTCAATGTCTGGGTCATTACCTCCTCCTTGCCCTTTAAAAAAAAGGTCAGATTTAATTAAGTTTGGATCCTACTCCAAGCTCCATGAAGCATCTCACTGGGATAACCCGAAAGCGCCTCGGACGGAAATGGCTGACCTCATTTCAGCAGGTGTCCCTTTAACAAGCCAGCGCAGAAGTATCTGGTTTCACACGGTAAGGGGAGCTGTGTTATATCAATCAGTGATGGGCTCCCCAGGTCTGCAGCACCACGCAGCAAATGAACATCTGCCTCCGGATTGTTAACAGGCCTCTGCTGCCAGGGGAGAGATAAGCGCGTCCGGAGATGGGGCTGCACGTCGTCTTAAGACACGGGACCTGCTCCCTGAGGTGTCCATTCCAAAGGGTGTCGACCACCTGCGTGAGGGGCGCTGTAGCTGCTGTGATGCCAGCAGGATGTCTCTGTTTCATGCAGTGATGGCACTTGCCAACAGAGGGCAGTGTTAGCAGGACACTGACAGAAACTGTCTCAAGAGGAACGTTTGGAGAACGTGAAGACTTTACATGCATCCTAGCGAGATGGATATGGGATGGGACAATTCCTCAGATTGGTTGGTGCAGAAATGAATTGCAATTCCAGGCTTAAGTAGTGATGCTTAAATAAAACATTGCAGTTTGAATTATAACACTGTAATTATTATGTTTTTTTTCCATTTAAAAAATTCTGCTTGGCATGCAAGGCTGGGCTGCATGTGTGGCCAAAATCCAGAAACATTTCAAAGAGAAATTGGAGACTTGCAGCTCAGTTTTGGTTTACAGTGACTACAATGAAAAGACACCCACACAAACACACTAATTCCGCTGTTGTCAATAAGGACAGCACTTCTAATGAGGGATTAGAGTTTCCTTAGAGGGGATGATTGGCTTGATCAGATTCTCAGAAACATTTTCCCCTTGAGAGGAAGGAGCAGGGATTTGCCTCTTTGCAAATCGAAACTTCAAAATTAATTCTCTATTTTTTTTTCTAGGCTATCTTACGCACAACAGCCCATCACGACCTTCCAAAGCCCCTCTTCTCCAACGCCTGCATGTTGATTAAATTATATCTAAATGATTTAAAAACGGATTAATACATTTGTTTCATTTTGTACCCGTTACATTAATGATTCATGCTCCTCCGCTCCGGGTGTCCACAGCACGCACTGAAAGGCAGAGAGAGAGACAAAAGGAGACAGAGAAAATGGGGGGGGGGCAGAGAAGAGCGCAAGGGGGTGGACCTGCCTGGCAATTAGAAGGGGCTTTACTGGTGATTACGACAAAATGTGATGGAAGCTGAAGATCCTCTCTCATAAACCTTGGCTGCTGGAATCGGGCTGCAGAGAAACACTTGCGGAAAGTTCTTGACTTCCACAGAACGCTGCCTGTTTTATCTCCTCCGCCAATGTGGCCGCGAGAATCAAGCCGACTCCCTGAAGTAACGTCTACTGACGGGCTTGGCCTCATTTCTCACTTAAAGCCAAACTCAGTACATGTATGTAACCTGGCTCTCGGTTTTTCACTTGCAGAATTGAAGCATCCCGTTCTGGATCTCCTGTGCTACCTGAGGTCCCTCTTACCCTGGTCACCACTATTGCCAGGAGAAGCCATCTTTAGATGGATGGATGCGGGGAATACCCAGACTGAATTTCACTGATTGATTTTGCGGCTGAGTAACAAACAATAAGACATGTAGACCGTCATGACATCATCCTCAACCTCAGCAGGCTGTGTGCTGTCTAGCCAGTCGCAAAGTGTGCTGACCTTGAGAGAGGCCTCCGAGTGTCAGGGAAGTGGGTTGTGCTCTTTTTCAGGAGCCAGAAGGTTCACATTGAGAGGAACTTGCTGCTCTCAGCACTTCCTTCTAGGTCAGGCCTCTTTTGGATTCGGGTTTGTTTATCAGGGTTTAGAATTTTTCTTTCCTGTTGCGGCTCTGGTGCCATTTGTCTCATCCGGGGATCCCAAGGTCAGGTGCCACAGAGGAGTGCCTGGAAGAAGGGGGTCTGCAGGTCTTTGTTTGTGCCACGCTCTGTCATTGTCATCTGTCACTTCACCGGTCACACTGCCCCATGGTTACCGTGCCCCCACTATCACCGCTGTCACCACTGTGATCATTCAGCTCTATGCCTCCGACAGCTATTAATGTGAAACCACGCAGCCCGGCACCCCCACCCAAACAGAGAAGGCCTGACTGTGCCTCCGACAGCTATTAATGTGAAACCACGCAGCCCGGCACCCCCACCCAGACAGAGAAGGGCTGCCTGT
>JAODKE010000114.1:7781150-7792020 GCA_026779605.1 Mormyrus hasselquistii | reverse complement strand
TGCAGACCGTCCACACACTCTCTTGTTCCTCCCATCCATCAGCGTGCCCGTGTGCCCGGCCGGCTCCGGTGGCGGCTGCGGGGGGAGTTAGGTGCAGAGGGACTTTGCTGCTTTCTCGTTCACCCAAACACTCTAATCCTCTATTGAAGATGGCATCTTCTCCCAGAGATCACTTTCCAGCCATCTCCCCACTTTCCCACATAACCCTCTCATTAAAAGTCTAATCCTACATTTACATAATGTCTGTGAGGCAATCCTCAAGCAATTGGTTATTGCAGACACAGATTTATACAATAACCGCCCTAGGGGACTTAATGGGGAAATCCATTTGTATTCTGCTCTGTTTACTATTATAATTACATCAGCAAAATAAATTGACAAATGTCATAATTGTATGACTACACAGGAGAGTTATTTTACATTCAGGAAAGTGCTGCTTCTCTCCATACAAATGCCAAAGAATAAGAAGAAGAATATCACTTCCAATACTACCGTTACTATCACTACTACTACTGTATCAATACTACCACTACAACTACTACTACTAAAATACTGCAATACTGTAATGACAAAGACTAATAATAAGAATACCAGTTCTACTAGTACCTCTACTACTACTACTACTACTACTATAAATAGTAATAATAATAATAGTAATAATACTGTGAAACCTCTAGCATGGTGGAGTAAATATACTAAATAAATAAGAAATAAACTGGAGGCACTGTGAGGCGGGTAGTTATGTACTGTAGCAAAGGAATCAATGCGGGTGGATAGAGAGCTGCTGACAGGCCATTTAAAATTCACGCTTGGCCCCTCTGCCTGTAAGAGACAGATAAACGCTGACACTGAGAAATGCTACACTGAGTACAAACAGACACATTAGACCCCATAGCAGACGGCAGCGCTGCAAGCTCTGCACTGGAAAACAACATTTCCGTGAAAAGGACTATTTATAAGAATTATGGTTTTATACAATTTGTTATGCATATGCCAGAATATATAGTGTAGTCGGCCATTCCAAAGCAATGCTGATAAATTAAGAGAAGGTAGAAGCAAGGCAGGCTTTGACTGGAGGAGAGACGTTGCTGCTGATTTGGAGCACGTACAAGGGCCATTGCATGTTTGGTCATCCATCCGATCGTTACCTCTGCCTTCCACTCAGTCTACTTGGGGCAACATGGCTTTTGTTTTTCCACTCCTTTGAAATCAGATTTTGTGATCAAAGACACATTACATTCTTTCATATAAGAGGTCGCCCCAGACTCTCACATGCTAAGCCGGCAGGCTGCTTGAGGAGGCATAGTGCGCACCGTGGGAAAAGGCTGTAGACTTCCTGTCGATATGCCACTCTTTTTAGTTCCTCTCAACCCCGACCCTGAGCTTATGTGCAACACGTCTTATCAGCAACTCTCAATAATGATCGATCGATAACTGGCAGGCAAGCTAGCAGTCTTACCATATAATAGTTTCCTCCAGGTGCGGCAACTAACATGCACGTTAGCCTAAAATGTCGTCATTCTGCCTGAGTCAACAGGATCAGCAATGAAGGACCAGCTGGGGGCAAATCAAGAGCGGCAATCAGGATCTAATTTTGTTGTCCTAACAGGCATATAGGCTACACTGGACAAAAAAAACAATGGAAAAACCCACGCGTGAGCTTTCGGCAACTTACTGAACACTTATTTTGATAGTGATTATAAGCGCAGATTGTGCAGTTGTGGGCTGAGTCGGACTGCCCTTGTAATTATATGCTTCCCGCAAAAAAAAAAATCTCAGCTCGCCGAGTTAAATTGCACCATGGTACTCTGAAGCAACACAGTGTTTTCAACAAGAGTGTTTTCTCATGTGTGATGACAAAAAAAACAGGCTGTGAAAGATGGGGTGTGAAAGAAAGTGATGAAAAAAAGGGGGGACGATGTGTGTGGGGGTCTGTTACATTGGTCTTTTGAGGTATTAAAAAATACAGGCAGGTAAGGAGGAGCAGACACTGTCTCATGGAAGCTGTGCTCTGCAGAGCTTTGTCTTGCCTAGAAAGTGTTAATTGGTGTTTTCAGTTTACAGCTATAGGCTTTTAAAAATGGAAGAAGGTAGCTTAGAATGCAACAAAAAGTCACCAAGTAAAAAACATAAAATAATGTTGATGAAACCTGATAAACATGCCAGAGAGGATGTGGCGTGTCGTTCATGATTTCAAAGGAAAACGTTCTCTGTTAAATATTTCATTAATTCTCCGTACAATGTGGGATGGCTGAATGCACACGGGGATTCTATTTAACAGACATGCATTTCCCTGAATATACAGTATCCAACAATTTGTAATGGCCTGCTTTAAAAAAATATAATAATTCTGTGGAATAAAACATGTATGCAAGTAATAGTACTTACACCTCAACCGCTTCCTTTTACATCCTTTTATGAAGCTTAAGATGTAAAATTAAACAGAGGTTAGATAGATGAATTTCAGTGGAAAAAAAAACATGAATTAAAATGAAGTGAAAACCAAATTTCATGAAGCCTTTCATAGTTTCAATACATAAGTAGCAATGAAATAAGATATATAGGCATCAGTGGGATGTTAAAAGCCTCTTTCACAGGGTGATTATTTAGCGACTCTTCAGCAGCCTTGCTGCTGTAAATCTCTCCAAACCTCAGCTGAGATCTCGCTCCACAGGCTGCACATGCCCTTGTGATCTATACCTGTAATTGAGGTTTTTTTGGAAGCTGAAATGGAAAAAGAGAGAAAAAAAAAACACTTTGCATATCGACTGCAGGTCTGATACAGGGTCACAGTTAAAATAAGGCAAAGCCACAAAGTGACTGGCTTTTGGATTTAGCTTTCAGCCCCACAAAACACTGATCACAACTCTTGTGCTTCCAATGTTCCAGGAACTGGGAGCCAACTGATCGCTGCACTGGGGACTGGGGCAAATTTGACAGATTTGGGGAATATGAAGGTTGCTGAGGGTGGGTGTGTGTCAGGGGAAGAGATTATGGTGCTGATGAGCTGATGACGTCCGTGATCTGGGGCCTATGTACCGCTATGTTATGCGCAGTAACTGATTAATGCCTTTTGGCTTTGACCACACTCCTATGTGCGGAACCTCCTTCCACCACACAGCCATAACACATTAATATATTTTACTGATTTTCTACTGACGTTCCTAGTGAAATAATACTAAAATATAATGTAATATTAACCTAATACCCTGGAGTGCCATGCGAGATGTCAGGCCCCTGAAAGCATACTCCATTGGCCCCTAACCTAGACTAATTATATCCCATTTTTTAGGGCTCTGGAGTGACAGGGACCCTTGGAATCGTCCCCCTCAAAGCTCTGTCATCATATGCACATGTATGGTTTTCTTTTATTTTTTTTTAACCTTAAGATCATTTCCTATATTAATACCTCTGTATTTCTCTTATGTATACATTTTTAGTTATTGTAACTTTTTAGTTTATTGTAAGATTTTTAACTGTTGACTTATTCTTAATTCTATTTTTGATTGGTCAGCGTACATTTCACTACATGTTGTACTCGTAGAACCATGTATGTGACAAATAAAGTATCTTGTATCTCTAAGGTATCCCTGTTAATACCCACACTGGGCAGCGGTGTCTTCATGGTCAGGGAAGCACGCTTGTAAATTACAGACTGCGGGTTCGAATCTCCGACCAGCAAGGCACCGCTGAGGTACCCTGAGCAAGGTACCGCCCCCAAGCTCTGTTCCCCGGGCGCTGAATTAGCTGCCCCCTGCTTTGTCACATTGGCACATATTGGTTAAATGCAGAGAACACATTTCGTTATTGTGCACTGTGTGCTGTGCTGTGTCAACAATGACAACTGTTCACAAAAAAATGTTTAAAAATTCCCTTTCATTTACAATTAAATTAAACAAATAATCACCAGTCATTCATCCATCATCATAGTTGCTTATCTCATAGAGGTCTACTGTGAACCCGGAAGCACAGAGCACAAGGTGGGGAACCGCCTGGACAAGAAGCCAGGCCCGCTATCTATAGGAGCCTTCAACTGTGCCGTTTTGGATGGATTGGTTACTAATGGTCAGAATACAGAGGAGCAGTGACACCCATACAGAAGGTGTCATATGTAGCCCATTGCATTCTGCTGCATGTGATGGCGTGTCGCTCCTGTGCACGGCTGACAGGACTCAAGCACAATCAGCACGGCATGCTGGGAAATGTTGGATGGCGAGTGAAAAGGGATGGGTCTTTTTGTGGACCCCCACCCTTACTGAGACAATCACTCTTATCTGAGCACCATAGGTGGTGAACAGCAGCCCGAGGGAAGGGGTGAGATGCTTTAATGCCTTAAATAGTGACACAAAAGGTGCACCTTGCTCATTATGAGTCATCGTGTGAATGACGGGTGCGGCTCCCCAACAGCCGTCCCACAGCCCTGCTGCCGGCCAGCTCCACGTCCGGCCGGTGACAGGGCCCCGGTAACGAGACAGCTGGACACGTGTGCGGTGCAGCCTTTAGCTGAGGACCCCTCGTTCTGCGGGAATTCGTCCTTTGTAGCTGTCCTTGTGGTGCCACAGTCACCGACGGGGAGAGCGTGGGGCTCAGCTGCCACTCTCTTTGGGCGGCACGGGTCCCGCTGACGCTGCTCCGCCGGTGCCGTCTGGAGTGTGACATTTCGTTTCGCTCCTGTCAGCAGTTACGGGCAGCCGATCCCGGAAGGGTGGCTGTAGTGCTCACCTGAGTGCCAGCTCCTACACTCGAAACAATACGCTCGTTAATCCTGCCTCCACGTCTCCGTGACTTAAATCCTCGCGACCAGCGTGAGGTAGATCCCCCGCCTCCCCTTCTGCCCGTCAACTAAAAACATGCTTTTTTTTATAGTCTCCGCTTCATTATGTGCACAACGACAGGGCTGTGTTTCCACAGGCTGCCGGAGTCCCGCCCCCGAACTGCATTCCGGTCAAGTGGCATCCGGAGACTAGGGTGCTAATTTGGCTAAATGCGTAAAGGACCACCCCCCTTCCCCCCCGTTGTATCGATCCACAAATCGGCTCGGCTACCAACTCCGCACGAATGACGAGATACTTTTCTTTTTTGGTGAAAGAACACCCACCCAAAGTAACATTTTAACATAATACTTAACATAACAATTGTGATCAAAGTCTCACAATGAATTAATGTCGTACTGATACTGATTCATTATACTCTACACCATTACTCCTATAGTTCTCTTCTTTTGCACTTTTTGAGCACATCTGTCACATGGTAAAGAGGATCATTCGGAATGCGGTGATTATTTAGGCTTCAGAAAATGGGTGTATTAAAGAGATCTCTGAAATATGTGGAAGAGACACTCATCGAGAAGGAATACTGCCAAGGCTCTAACTACACTTATTATTATTATTGATGCAGTTAATCTCTGTTCCCAAAAGATTAAAACAACACACATTTTATCAGAGGTGATGCAAGCAAAGTAGTTCTATTTTGATTGATTAATATCAATGTTCAGACAACCATGCTGTCATGATCTCCCCATTTTCTGTGACTGGTTCTTCCACGAACATCTGTGTTGAGCCCATAGTTTCAGCTAGTCCGGACTCGATATGTTATTTACCTGGCAGTTAAGTGCCAAATTGCGCCTTGTCACTTTAAAATCACTGCTGTCCTTGCCTTGCTTTTCCCTAGTTGGCGTCTCTTGGTGACAGTGACAGGGCAAGTGGTGGCACTGCACAGGAGGGAGCACTGCAGTGATCACTGCAGCCTCACGTGGCCTATTGGTGACAAGGTTCGCACATTTGCTTCTTTATTGCACAGTCTCTGGCATATTCATAAGACAAATATATACTGCAAAATCAGAGAGAGTATCAAACATAACCTGCATATGTCACTGTAAATACAGCAGATTAACACATTATTAAGTGCTGACAGCGCTGGCCCTGGGTATTCAGGCACCCTAGGCAAAATTCTGCCCATACCTCCCCCCTCCCCCGCAGACCGGCAAAAAACTAATTTTGTCAATTAATCTATATTAAAATCATTTCATTAGCAGAGGGTCTCCGGCTGGTAACTACCTAGATCATGCCTGTTTCAAAAGAAAAGTAATGAATTTAAAACTAGTTTAAATAACTGTGGAATGCAACATAATGGCACAAAATGCAACCACAGATAGTTCTTCCATTTTTTCACTCTTTTGTACCCCCCAATCAAATGGTCCCTTAGATGATCGCCTGTGTTGCCTGTAGGACGGCCGGCCTTGATCGCTGAGATCCTTTGTTGAAAATGCAATGGTTGTGTGCTGTGTCTTTTAACAGAAATCTGTTTTCCTTCAGATTTCAGAGTATTTATTCATTTATTCATTTGTGCGCAGTGACAAACCCTCTCCTGTTGACTAGTTTGTTCACTGTGAGATCTCTCAGCCATGAAGCCAAAGAGGTAAAAGCCCTTAGCAGAGCGTTCAGAAGAGAATGAGCCATTTTCACCTGCTGCCCAGGGAGAAATTAGCGCGGTCCATCTGGAACGAATATCAGCGTTTGAAAGGGGCTGACAGCTTGGAGAAATGAGCCTCTTCCCTACTTTGATAGGCCCCGGACATAAAACTTTGATCCTCAGCTAGGCGGCGATACGCTCATCGGTCTCCGAGCGACACTTGAGGCGTGGTCACAGAGACAGCGGCAAAGGCAGGAATGAAAAGCACAGAAGACTAATGGAGATGTCTTTCCCACAGGTTCTGCGAAGCCCTTGTTTGGACTGAGTGAGATTGAATAGAAAAGGCTGATGATAATCTCTCTGTCTTTTCAAGCAGCCTGGAACAGCATCATTAATAGGATCTAGCACATGAAACAATACCAAAGACAAACAATAAGTTATTGTGCGATTCCTTTAAGCATGCATGTCTTTCAGTTTTTAATTTTGGACATTTACAAAGCCAGGAAAAACAATTAACTAATTAGCTCAGTGCCAAGAGAATGCCACTGTTTTCTACATCCTCGAACATGGTATATAAGGAATATTAATAATAGATATTCTAAATAACAGATATGGCAGGAAAATGTCAAGCTGTTTGTTGCAAGAGACACTGACATTTTTATTCTGCAATCTTGGCCACACCTCTCATTCAAAAACAGGCCTTACCCTGTTCGCCTCACTGAATTTGTGCAATTGCTCTTCGATCTTATGAGGAAAAACCAAACAAGGAGGTTTGTTTTAAACCTTTGCATTTGGATTCGATCGGCATAATAAGCAGGATGATTACAGAGTGGCAGATGCCCACAGCATTTCCGTCACCGTGGCAATCACGGGAGATTAAAGACTGAGAGACATTTGAGTAGTGAGTACACTGGCGTTGGCCTGTTTCGGTCCGGCGTCTGCCTCAGCCTGGGTGAAGGTGCAGGGTAGGTTAGGAGCTTGCCTGCTGACTGCGCTGGTTAGCGGAGCAGCGCTGCTGAATGTCAGTCGCAAAGAGGGAGTCCGTGTTAAATCCAGGAAAAGGCAGCTTTTCTAATTACTGCCCATTGCTGCGTTTCAGAAACATATGGCTACTCAGGGTTCAGTGAGATGCTTCTGTTTCTTATGTTTAAAGGAAAAAAACAGGCTGTTACTGAAGTTCACAATTGCCATTTCATCCTCCTCAAACATCAGTCATTTTTAAGCCATCCGGATGGAAATTACCCGCAAAGCCTTCCTGGACAAAACGTAGAGTCACGTGATGGTTTTGAATGGCAGCGGAGAGGAGAAGAAAGGTTAATACAGCTGCCGCTAGTAATGTGTTTGAATTACCCAGGCTTTGCATGGGAATGCAAATTCCAGTGTCACAAGTGAAAGGCCCAATGTCAAACAGCAGGGCTTCAAACACAAAGCGGAATTTCGTCCTGAGTCTTTGACAGTCAGGCTCTGATTCAAAGTGTCAAGTTTTCAGACTCGCTACGCTTTGACATATACTGCTATCCTAAGCAAAATCCCCTCCTGCCCCCCCATTTTTTGGCCTTTGAATTCCCCGCAAATTCCATCTCTGCCTCCCCCTACACCTCTCGCATGCATGGAGGAGCTTGTGTATGTCGGAAGCACATGACGGATCCTGGCTCCCAGGCTGGGTCTGCTTCCTGGTGACCGGTGGAAAATCCACGGACGGCTGCAGAACATGACAACAGTCACCCCTTCCCAACCCCCCCACAAAGACAGAAGGGTGTAAAAGCCCAGTAAGTGGGTAATTAAGTCTCTCAGTTTTACACATGGGAACTTTGTGGCAAAGAGAAGTGCATAAGAAAACTCTTAAGAAAAAAGACTTCCTTGAATTTCTTTGTTGAATAATATAATTATAGATAAAAGTAGCTCCAGGCAAAGGTTTTTTAATTTTTTTTTTTTAATCCCAAAGACTTCTGTGCTTATCGACGGGACTGTCAAACACCGCAGTGGTATTTGAAAGCGGCTCAACGCTTCCATCTATGCTCACTATGCATTACATGCATTCATATATCTAAGAAGTAGTTTCATTTGTCTCCTGTCAAATCCATGAAAAGTCCTGTTCAGTCTCAGTAACCTCACAGAGTTCTTGCCAATTTAATGAAGTATAAGAAACAATGCGACCATATTAGTTTCCAGAGTGAATATTCCACCTATATGAATACTCTCTGTGTGAATACTCCCTGAGTGTGAATACTCCCTACGTGTGAATACTCCCTGAGTGTGAATACTCCCTGCGCGTGCATACTCCATGCGCGTGAATACTCCCTGCGTGTGAATACTGCCTGTGTGTGAATACTTCCTGCGCGTGAATACTCCCTGTGTGTGAATACTCCCTGTGTGACTACTCTCTGTGCGTGAATACTCTCTGAGTTTGAATACTCCCTGTGCGTGAATACTCCCTGAGTGTGAATACTCCCTACACGTGAATACTCCCTGAGTTTGAATACTCCCTGCGCGTGAATACTCCCTGAGTGTGAATACTCCCTACACGTGAATACTCCCTGAGTTTGAATACTCCCTGTGCGTGAATACTCCCTGTGTGAATACTCCCTGAGTGTGAATACTCCCTACACGTGAATACTCCCTGAGTGTGAATACTCCCTGTGCGTGAATACTCCCTGAGTGTGAATACTCCCTGTGTGCATACTCCCTACAACATTTTTGCAGAGGTCTGCAAAGCCCCCTGCTGTGCAGTGGCCTTCTGCCTGTGCCGTCTGGTTAGGGTGATGATCTCGTAGCCTTTTGGAGACAGGGGAGTGTAGGGCTTTTGGGAGAGCAATGGAGCCCCACACTGACAGCAAGCTTGCAATGGAGCTCTTTCTGCCTCCCCCGACGCATTGCACATTCCTTGCACGCTGCCGTCTCGAAGCAGCTCGCATACAAGACATGCTGAATCAAAGTAATGAACTACACAGTGTTGTGGCCAAGCCATCAATCAGGAGTAAGCATGAAAAAATCTCAATGGCACATCTGAATATAATAAGAAAATCAACAGAGAAGTATTTCCTTATTTTGGAGGATGAAGTATATGGAAAGTGACTAAATGACTTACCGGGAATTTCTGTATCTCCTCAATTTTCCTTTTTTATAAACACATCTGTGCTGTACTAACACATTATTGGTTGTGACATTTAAATGATGGTCAGTGTGTGTCCACATCCCGAAGTTACAACTGTCGTTTGCTAAGATGGTCAGAGCCAAAGTCAGCTATGCGGATTGGCTGGACACAGGATTCTCATTAGTTGCCATTAAAACGGTAAACCTTTCAAAACAATTATTACTTCCCAAGCTGAAATCTGAATCTGAATGACTGAAGAAGTCCAATTAACCAACATCCTTCTGTATTTGGCAGGGCAAATAAAAAAG
The DNA here is from genome assembly GCA_026779605.1 of Mormyrus hasselquistii. Taxonomy (NCBI): domain Eukaryota; kingdom Metazoa; phylum Chordata; class Actinopteri; order Osteoglossiformes; family Mormyridae; genus Mormyrus; species Mormyrus hasselquistii. The sequence continues at coordinate 7,782,207 of JAODKE010000114.1, read as the reverse complement.
GAGCAGGACTTATATGCATGAAGTTAAAAGTATTTTTACTGCTGCAATAGTTCCAAAAAGTTCATTATAGAGCATTACTGGGGAAAATACTATCATTTATTTCAACAAAAATTCCTAATTAAATTATAAGGACATTATAAATAAAATAAAAAAAAATCATAAAGTATGTAATGTAATGCAGCTTAAATGACAGATATTCCACCTTTTCATATGAGATACATTCTTGCTATATTGCTGCTAATGATTTGTTCAGTTTTAATATGTGCAATCATGTTACATTTAAGAATACAGTAATTTGACAATTTAATGAGGAGAGCGGAGAATGTGTCAGTCTAATTGAGTAGCCTCTGCAGCCTTTTACTTCCTGCTGTAGAATTCACTAAATTATCCACTTCCATTCTTAAAGAGCCACTTCATATCCCCACACAAGCTTTAGAATTAAACCCATGTAGTTCACTTCTAAGGTTCATGTCAGCTACATCATTCCTGTCCGTAACTTCACACTCACACATTCTCAAGGGCTGTGGTGTTAAAGTGCAGAAGTAAATTCTGAAGCGCGGGCTTCACCACCGTCATGGCGTCCAGCCTGAATTTATCTTATCAATTCATACCTCAAAGTGTGACCTGCTGCAAACCGATGGGTTGCTGCCTCTGGTTTCAGATAAATGCAAATAGGAGATAAAACCCTTTAAGCCACATCGAAGTCAGGGAAAAATGTCTTATATTTCCATAATAATGGCAATGAATGTGCATTAAACAAACCCCTTACGTTCCCTCGCAGGGAGGGAACACCGTTTTGCATTATATACAGTTTATCAGTGATTATATAATTTATGGGAAATGCATGTAAATATACATAATATTACAGTTTTGTTTGCATGAATTACTTCATGAGCACCACACGTAAACTTTAATAAACAGAATTCAGAGTGAGATTATTATCCTGTGTATTTGAGAAAATAATCTACTTTGCGACACGACAGAGCATAATTTACTAAGTTAATATCCTTCTTGCCTGCCTGTATTGAATTTGATTGGAGTTAACAATCTTGGGCAG
>JAODKE010000114.1:7755549-7766690 GCA_026779605.1 Mormyrus hasselquistii | reverse complement strand
GGGGGGGTGTGGGGGGGGGGGGGGGGGGGGGGGGGGGGGGGGGGGGGGGGGGGGGGGGGGGGGGGGGGGGGGGGGGGCGCGTATCATGGAGACCTGTGAATCACACGTGTTATTATTGTAATGTAGAGGTATCTGAAAGTGAAACCGAAATTTGGCAATGCTGCTTGGAAATGCCACAGCTAAGCACCAAACTGCAGTATTATTGCTTGATGGGAAATTGTGTGCTTCATCTGCCAAGTAGAAAGGCCAGTCTAGTTATAGATCGACCAAGTTTGACTTTATCAGATTGGAAAGGCGCCCACAGTGCCAGCGTTTAATACCAGGTCACAATCTAATGATGTGGTCAATGTTCTACAATATTTGCAATACATTGCATTGCTTACATTGAATAGGCTACAGGCTGCACATGTGAGGCTGGTGGCCTCCTCAGTGCTGAGTATGTGGTATATAAATGGAGAGTATAAATTATCCATGAGCTGAGGAATGAATTCCATACAGAGTTCTAAAGAGTTTAAAAATATTCAGTTGAGGTACGACTGACAATGTACTTTACAGACTATCCTCAAAGTGATGGTACAGCACTTGTGTAAATGACAAGGCTTGGGCTGACTGTCCCCAGGGAGGGGCTGTGACAGGTCAGATTCTGTCAAAGAAGGGGGGCGGAGGGAGAGTCTCACAGGCGGGCATTAGCTACACCACTGGGTGCCAAAAGCAGCCTGGAGTTCTCAGTCTCCTCTGCTCCAGTAAAGAAGCGACACAGGACACAACACAGAAACAATGTCAAAATGGCTGCGGAGAAAAGATAAGAAACTTTAAAAAAAAAAAACGACTATCTTTAGAACACTGCCAACAAAAATCAGAAAACAGCACGAGAACAGACCGATCGGATTTAAACGGGCTCATAATGTCCTCCGAAATGAGAGAGGAATGTGAAACCACACATTAGTGTGCATAAATTATTTCATGACCAAATAGGACAGTCGGACAACTGAATATAAACTGTTTCTTTGCATTAAAAGAAAATTAAATGTCTGATTCTATAGTCGGTGTATCTGCATGCCTGAAGGCTGCACTGACACGCAGTGACCCAGAGCAATTCCTGATTTTGGGAAATGAAATTCTTAAAATCCCATTCTTTACATCAGCACATTTATCTAACGTAGCAGAACGGATGAAGTATGACAACTAAGCAGTTTAAATATAATTGTTCATAGAACTTTCTTGTATTTAATGTTCCAAATTCAATCTAATAATGGACCTCTGGGCAATTTTTTTTAGGAAAAAAATTAGGAATGAGTTCTTGCAGATTAAGTGAAGTGGTAAAGCATCAATAATTTATTTTAAAATCTTTTTATAGAACATGGCCTTTTGAAATTCATAATTCTGTTCACATTAGCCAAGGCAAAAATTTAAAGTTTTAATAAATAGGTATTAAAAGTTTAACTAATATTAATAGCACCAATTAAAGGGCAGACTGTAGAGTTATGCATCATTCCATGAAACTATAATCTAAATGCACTGTGGCTAATGGCCTCCTTCCATTTGTTTTACATTCAGTAATTAAAAACTATCAGACAATTGGTAGAGGCTGATTCGGTACATTAAAAGCATCTAACATCTGTGTTGATCTTCTTATAAACATTGCATCCTGCAACTTCATTAAAGATAATTCAGCATTTTATGAAGCCTTGTAATTCCACATGAATATGCATCATGCGGATCAAAAGTGGGGCTTCTCTTTGGCTGCTTGCCTGACTGACAGGGTCCTGCCTTTTCTATTACAACTGCTTGATGCAGGAAATCATTATCATAAGCTACAGACTCAGTCTGTAAACAGAGGTGTCATGCTAACTCTTAGCAAAAATCCTTTTTCCCCCACAGAAGCACTGATTCCGTTCCCTTGTAAGGAGAGCAGAACACAGGCCACGGTGTTATGCAATACGCTGGTCCTGCAAACGCTGGTTAATTCTACACCCCTGCAATACTAATACCCAGCTCAGCCATAATTATTCTGTGGGAGCTGAGAAGTTTGGCCGGAATGAATTAATTGTATTGTTTGCAGGGGGATTTACTACATTAATCATGAGCTACGTATATAGGACAGCGCCAGCAAATTGTGTAGTAATCAGTGCTATGTGACGACAAAGGGAATGGCGTGATGGTGAGCGAGGGACAGAGAGAGAGAGAGAGAGAGAGAGAGAGAGAGAGAGAGAGAGAGAGCAGGAGCCAATGCTGGTCTTTTCCTTAGGATTTCCAAAAAAAAAAAAAAATCTCACAACCTGCCAAGCTCACCTGCGGCTGCCCTCTTCCCTCGATTAACCTCCACCCCTGGCCTCAAGAATGGTGCCATCTCATGCTGCACACAGACCCCGTGTAGGTATACGGCACGGTGCTCCACTGACTAGGAAAGGGCCAGTGAAGGCAGCCAACGGCACAGCCCAGACTGAGCAGGAAATTACATATATCTCCCTGATAATGGTGCAAGGTAGCTGCAATGACGGTCAGCTGATGTATGGCTGGTTGGAGCTTGAGGTCATTAGCACTCTGAGAAAAGCCCAGGGAGGCTGGTGATTGGTCACAGCAAAACAGTGATACATAAACTGTGATTTACAAAGTCAAGGTCCCGAAAAGAGGAAACTCTCACCAGCTATATGATCGATCGTCCTGCAGCTGCTTTTAGCTAACTAGCTGGCTGGGCTTCCTGATAAGCAGGTCTTCCAGTACTACGCGTGGTGGCCCACGGAGCGCGGCTCCGCATTTACCTGTCCAAACAGGAAAGGGTGGGTACCATACGTCTCTCTGGGGGAGACCTCTTTGTACTGAGCTCTCCGATCATTTTCCAGAAATGAAAGCATCGGAGAAATTCAGCAACTGCGCTGAATATTGAAGGTACGATAAAACACGCTGCCCCGTTCTTGTGCCTTAAAGCCATGCAGGAGAATATTTTGGGATAATGTCTTTCAGTCATGGTCTGTTTTACACTAAGACATAAACTCATTGATGGGAAACGCGCCATTAGAGGTTTCAGCTGCTTTTGTCTCCAAACCCACTGAGAATTTTGTTTAATTCCAAAGTGCCTAGATGTCAAACGCAAAACCCCGCAGACATTTCCTTCTCACCTTATTCCAAGAAAAGAAATTATAAAAAAGCAGCACACTATTCTGTGATGCTTCAAAAGTGAACTGGCTACGTGTAAGTCCTGCATAGTGCATGATTGTTTAAACTTCCGCAGTGATTCACAATTCAATCCATTATTCATAAGCTATCAACTGATAAGCAATTAAATATATATGTATATATAATTATGAATAAAATACATTTTAAAAGTAACATTACTCAAAGTCTGCATGATATGATGACTTAAAAGTAGACAACCATTTTGCAGCGAGTTAAAATGGGAGTCATTTACATTCCACACAAATCAGATCAATCTGACTCCTGTGAATAAAATGAATTGTTAATATCGGTTTTGCCTGTAGTTGTTTTTGGAATTCTGTGCAGTGGGGGGGGGGGGAACTTCCTACAGGTACAGTTTTGGGCCCTATAAGACACTGCGTGACCGCTTCTACGTCCTTGCTGCACAGCTCTGCGAAACACAAGCCCACCCGGCGCAGGGGAAAATCCCAGAAACTTCCAGCCCCACCTACAGATGTCGTGCGTATCTTAATTTCCCAACTCAAAGTCACCGGCGGCTCATTTTCATCGCGGCTCCCCGGGGGACGATTAAGATATAATTTCTCATTCAAACAGATGCTCTTCAAAAGCAGGCACAGTCCCCTGTGCACAGAGGGAAAAGATCGACAGCTTCCCCGCTCACATGGGAATCGGAGTCGGCGAAACGCTACAAGCAGCTCAGCCTTTCAGGCTTAATGAGTGCACATCCCGCCAGCCGCGTTACGGCAAGAGGCAGCGCACACCGAGCGCATTTACAGCAGGCGAAAAAGCAGAAGAAAAGAACAATATAATGAGCCACGATTTATGCTCTCGGAGTCATGGTCACATTCCCATAAACAAAACAGGCCGCAGCTTCAGTTCACTTCAATCCAAAACGAGCCCTAACAAATGAAAAGTCATTTTAATTGGGGATCCTACTAACATCACTGGTATCATTTCTTATCTCTCAACTTCCACTTCATCTGCTTCTGTTAATGAGGACACTGATTCTGCATCATTCTCTCACTTAAAGTGCCACCTAAAGAGGAAAGCTACATTTTTTAAAGTATTATATTTTGACATGTTTTTTTTCCAGCTTGTCTTCTCTCATAATGGGCTGTCAGGTTGACTTTGAAGAATCGCCAGGGATTGTTGATGAAAAGAGATGATTTTGGGCGAGAATTAGTCCTAAACAATCCATTAACGCCGAACGTGTTCAGCGTGAGCCCCACAGAGCAGCCGTAGCTTCACGCCGGCCACTTTTTGTTCTCTGCTGCCTGTAATCGAATATGACCTGTTGTTCCAGGCAGGATGAATTTCTCATCACAGGGAGAGCCAAGAGCACCGCAGCCATTTTGAAATGACGGGCTGAGATGAGCCAAGCATTTCAGGAAAAACCTTGTTCACACAATCAGTGCCTGGAGTTTTGGGCTAGGGAAATGTCTTTATATTAAAGTACGTTATTAAGACAATAATGAGTATGTTATAAAGACAATAATGAGTATGTTATAAAGACAATAATGAGTATGTTATAAAGACAGTATTCAAGCCTAAAGCAACATCTGTCAACAGAGGTGAACAAGCTCTGCTGGGAAACCTGAGGGACAAAATTCTCTTGCATTGTCTTCTTTTGCTACACTGCTCCTCTGTCCTTTATTTCCACGTTTTTTTTCTCATATTGTCCCCCGGTGCACCTGTCCCCTTCCCTGCAACTGTGGCACAAAAATTTCACTGTGTTCTTCAGAATTCACGGCAAGAAAACTTGAAACTTGATGCAACGTTTTGTTGGGATGATCCACGACTCAAGCTCGTGCTCCTTTACCAACCCCTGACCAAACCTGAAGATTTCTCACGTTTATTTACAGCACACAAACCAATCTAACATAACGGGGTGGGAAAGCACACGGACAAATCCGGAAAAATCCGGAAAAATTCATCAAGGCCCAGTTGGGGATAAGCAGGTTTTATGCTCTCTGTGTATACAATAAACACAGCAACGCCTCCTGCTGTCGGGAAGCTGAAATAGCAGGCCAGTTTGGCCTCACGCCTCCAGCCAGCTCCCCAAACACTAATTCAGCTCAGTGTAAACTCAAATATTTATGGACCCATGTGTATGAGTCATACTCAACATTATATGCAGGATAGATTGCTAACAGAACAATATGAGTGAAAAGCTTTTGATAAACAATTTATATGTATATGCAAAGAGAACCGCACAATGAGTGATACTTCTAAGCAGAAAGGCCCTTTGATAGAGCCTCTCTTTTCAACAGTATGATTAATGTCAATTTCCTTTGACAGAGATCTATTCAGATATGTGCCAAAGTGCCAGAAATGAAAGCAATCCACACTTAGAAGTTTAGCTTTACAATTCCATTGTACATTGTAAACTGGCCAGAGAAAGTTGCTTAAGTAAGAGAACATAATTTTTCTCAAAACAGTCCATCAGAACTACAGAGCTTTTTTCTGGAGGACTCCCATCTGCTGCATCTCTGGTGACATTCGCTTCATGTGCTTAAGTTGACTGCATCCAAATTCGGAACTCTGGGAAATTAAAGAAAAGGAAGCCGGAGCGCCAGTGTGACTGCCGTGACTGTGGAGGTGGCTTGGATGAACTTACAGTTCTGTGCTCTTCAAAACAACATAGCAGTGAGAATGTTATAACAGAGCAGCTGCTACATGCAGTCCAGTCGCCCTTCACAGGAGACCCACCATAGACATCATCCTCCGTGGACATTCTCACTTCCTGATGCTTTCAGTCAGTAATCATTCACATCTGCTGTTAATCTAGCAATCTACTAACCTTTCCAAGTCAACTCTAGTCGATACTTGCCGGCTTAGTCTTGTTTTTTGTTATTAATGCAGTCTGAAAATTAGGATCTCCTGGTCCTGCTTTATTGTCTGTGTCTGTGATTCTGTTCCATGCCCTCCTGATCCTGCTCTAGTCCACAGTCATGTCTGTATCGTTCAGCTTGGCACTGGTAAACGGCGTTGTGTCTGTCCACAGCTCAGCATGTGTCTTTTGGTTGGTTCCTTGTTGTTAACTTTGTTAATGAAGTTCCGGGCCCTGCGGCGTGGTGAAGAACTGACTGAGCCCAGGAGCATTTTAGGGAGGGAAGCATGATTAAAGCAGAATAGAGGTCTTGATGAAGAAAAGTATGCAGAAAGGCAATGGAGAAGTCAAGTCATCTGCCATGCGAGTGGTGGCACTGCGGCTGGTTGGAGAACAGAGAGATGAGATAAAGAATCCCCCCCCCCCCATTCCCAGCCCATCCCGTCCGCAGAAACGAACCTCTGAGGAGAGTCCCTGCTGAGTGCAATATGCCACCCATTTCCATCAGCTGCCAAGACAGAGGGGCGTCCCTGTCACTGCTGTACCTCAGATGAGGTGCCCACTCACAATTAGACAGATTAATTATAATCATGATTGGGGTCTTCCAGCAGGTCAGAATAACCTACATGCCATATGACTCAGACAAATTCTGGTCATGGCATTATAGGCCGGGTAATTCTTCATAAAATACCTCCCTTCGTTTCCATAACTGCTGCTGTTTTGCATCATCATACGGTAATGATTGTGGAGTTATGCTGTCTACTCAGTCTAGCGCCATCGGATGAAAGACACCAGGCATGCAGGAAGTCACAGTGTGCTCAGTGTGTAGCTGCTTCCCCCTCAAAAATATATATCTCAAATTAAGCGAGCAGGTCAAAATAAAATGAACCATTGTCAGCACTAAGGAACGGTTTGCGAACAAAACCTAATAACATTGAACAAAACCTAAAGCTTTAGGCGGAGTCCCAGAATCGGGCTCTGCTAGCAGCCACAGCAGGACCCATTTAATGAGGAGTCTGCTCAATGTAGCTTATCTGTACCTCAAGGTGGCTCCACCGAAGGCTATATGCACCAAGAGCTCAGAGTCAAGGGAGGTCAGTCAGGTCACGCTGGACCCGTCCAGCCGTGCCGGAAGAAAGCTTCTGTGCCAGTGCTGGTGTTGGGATTAAGGAACAGGGATTGTCACCAGAAATGTGGAGACTTAAGCCTTGGGGTGAGGCCTGTACTCACGATCAGGGTGTTAGGCCTCATTCGGACAAAGTAACAAGACAAGTGTTAGAATGAAAGGCAGCCGAGCTCCACAGAAACGATGCGAGATGCCTACAAACGCCTGTTTATGACAAAGATATTCATGTGAATCCTGCATATGCAATTTCAGTCCAGCTACTTCTAGAACAACGAAAAGCCAAATAACAACAAAATAGCACAGTCATTGCAATGGCATAATGTAACCTCTGTACTGCATTCTGCATGCACTTGTTCGCTTACATATTTATGCTCTGCCACTACAGATGTTACTGTTTTTTACTGTTGTAAGTACTGGTTCTGTGTCAGTGATCCGCTTTACAGGATTTAGCATTTCATTACTTCAGGGCCTGAATGATTTTATCCAGGTGAGTGTTTTCTAGAAAATTTTATACATGTCAAAGAAACACCCTAATCACCTGACGTAGTAGGAGTTTGAGCAATTTCTGGTTAATTAATACGTTAAACAAGAGAGGACTACCACTTTATTCATGTTCCAAGTAAAGCGTTACCCATTATTAGGGTGTAATCGATAACATAGGATCTACAACTTTATAAAGTTCATATTGTCCAACATTTTTACATCGTTATTTCCATATTGTAATGAAATACACACTTACAATTTTAATTTTGTTTGAAACGTTTACATAATTTTCACTTGATTCCATTTTTTGTACCTTTCACGAGGGTTTTTTTTTTTAACACATTCTTATGCACATTTGACCCTTTTAAATACAGGTCTGTTTGGTATTATCTGGTCTAAACAAATATGCAACAGGAACCCTCTTCCGGGCTGTAGGTTGCATAATTTAGAGAAATAACTCTGAGCCCTATCACTGAATATAAGCGCTTCGGGCACCTCTGAATGGTAGCTGAAATTTCTGAAGCTCCAGTGTTAGAAGATTTAAAGAGCTTCTGAATTACCTCAGGCGTCGCTCCCTGCTCTCTCAAAACGTCCAACACGGGCAGCTCCTTCACCGCAACCCGTGGGATAAACCAGCAGACATTTGTGACGTAAGTAAACAGTTAATCCAACCTTAAAAACTTAAAGTACACCCGAGGAGGCAGTTAAGGCACTTCAGCAAAAGAGTAAATCATAGAGGCGGCTGTGCTGAAATGAACCTGATGCATTTGCATAGTGCACATTGTACAGCATTGGGGCAACAGCGTACAGCATTGGGGCAACAGCGTACAGCATTGGAGCAACAGCGTACAGCATTGGGGCAACAGCGTACAGCATTGGGGAATGATGTACCCCAGCGCTCTGGGACCATTAACGAGCCTGTCAGTTTAACTGGGATAACATGCATTTGCTGAAGTACAGACAAAATCAATATATCTTCTCTTTGCTGCAGCGAAACAATATGTACTTCAAAGCGAATTCTTAGTAGCTTGACTTTGAGATAGATTCAAGTTTTATTTTTTTCTGTATTCAGATAAATTAATGGCCACTCTCCAGAAGCAGGATGAGATGCCCTCGAAGCAGACGGAGATACTTGTAGGATGTGTCCAGGTATGCAGATATGGATGGAGGTCACTGTGGATCGTGGATGCTTTAAGAACTCCATTATCTGGATGGAGCGTTTAGCTAATGCGCACGAGTGCTCGCCCCACCATTCAGCGCTAGACAGAGAGGATAAACGGGAGAAAAGGCATGAAGGAGACAGGAAGATGGAGCGAGAGGGAAATTCAGCATTTTGTATGAACTGGTACCCCCACCTCCTGGTTAGGCGTGGCAGGTAATACCCCGCCTCCATACACCACCACACACCCTCTCCTCCGCCTGTTGACCTCACTATCGCCAGGGTGACCCCTCCACCCCCCAAATAGCGTTCACTTCAGCCCCATCCTTCATCACGGGCCGTGACAAGACACCTACAGCTGGGGGGGGGGGGGGATTAAAACAGGTGCCACCTCCCTGAAGATTATTATTCAAAGGGCTCACTGAACACTTTCTGTGACAATGGGCAGCAGAGACTGACCCTACTGGGTCCTAGAGCTTGCACCATTCAAGCCCATGCCTCCAGTTAAGGCCACTGGGATTTTCTGGACAGTTACTTACCAAGAGCACCATATACTAACACAATGGCTATACTTTTTATGTCCTTCATAAATTTTTTTCATTAAAAGATTAACTACTTGTAAGTACTATTTAGTCTTAATATTGTCTTTCTTGAAGGACTAGTACTGCTTTGACACAATAGAGACTGTAAACAGCAATGAATAACCCAGCTGACTGTCAATAGAAATTTGTCTTTCCAAACAGCCATCCTCTGCACCTTTGTGCGGCCTTTAGGCACAAAGCACTGATCTTATCGCAGGCATTCTGGGGGTAGCCTTCATTAGTCCAGATGACACCTTAGCTATAGCTCTCGCCCCGTGAGGGAGGTGATTTTATAATGAAGCAAAGAGTGCAGTAAACAGCGTTTTGGAATTTCACCAGTTCCTCGTGGTCAAACCCGCATTTTTGCATTCGATAGATTTCATTCTGGCTGACCGCTGAGGTCGACAGCATAACAATCTGCTCCGTACAGACAGGGCCCCGCGGAGGCAATGGTGTCCAGGGCCAAAACTGCCACATGTCATTTATATCTTATGCCAATTGTCAGGATTACACAATGAACCACACAAAAGCTCTGTTATAAACTTATACATCTTCTTTTTAAATATAAAAATAATATTTACCTAATTTAACAGTAGTGCGTTACAACTAGTTAATATATAAAAAATTCCTATTACCCCTTAGGTTACAACCTTGTTCTAGTGCTGGCATAAAAAAATAAAAGTTAGTTTTACTGCAGTTCCCGTTAATGTGCCTAAGCAGGGCTACATACGGCTTGAGCTCTCTATCTCACTCGGCTCAGCATTAAATGACACCCGGTTCTCATACAGTTAAAGCAAACTTTTTTTGCACAGAGTGGCACGCCAGTGAAATGTTGATGAGGTTGCTTGGGTGGAAACAGACTATAATCACTCCAGAGGAACAGATAAGTGGACTGAAAGCACAGAGCCTCAGAGTTCTCTAGTACTGCAATTACACCTACATCTCTGGCCTCAGGAGCAGGCAATTAGGGTGACAGCAAATGCTCCAAGCCACTTCACAACCTGGATGTTATCTAGCACCAAGAACCGGAGATCAGAGTGAGGAACGAGGGCCAGTGTGGATTAAGGGGGGGGGGATAAACATCCCGTTCTCCAAACATGTTTCAAATTATGTGCAAACAATGCACTGTTATTGAAAAACTGAATAACGTCAATAGAGCGCCCCTCCCCCCCCTCCTGCCTCCCCCACCAGCAGCGTCTGCGAGTGGGGTCAACTACGCCCACGGCTCCCAGAGCAAGCCGCGTGACGGATGGAGCGCTGGAAAATTCTGATTCGATTCAGCTCATTTGATAAATTTGTCGCTGGCATTTAGGAAATGAAATTAAAGGACGTCTTGCGGAGGCTGCTTTCCAGTGTAGGTGCCATAAATACATTTGATTTGCCTCCGTGAATGAGAGGGAAAGAGAGTGACTAAGAAAATAGGAGGAATATGGAGTGTGACACTCTTACCGTTACCGTATGTCTACATGTATTATGCTTATATTACATTGTGGGGACCAAATGTCCCCCACAATGTGATAAAATCTGTTCTTTTGATCTTGTGGGGACCATTTTTCAGGTCCCAACAATGATCTGTGAACGCAATCAAAAAATTAAAAATGTCGAAAGCCTTGTATTTTGTTTGGTTACTTCTGGTTAAGGTTAGGGCTGGGTAAAGGTCGTCACGTTGGGATTAGTTTTCCCCACAAAGATATAATTAGAAACCTGTGCGTGTTATTGCGTGAATGTCTGTGTGTGTGTGTGTGTGTGTGTATGTGCGAACAGGTTTACCTATCCTTATGGGGACACAATGTCCCCATAACGTGA
>JAODKE010000114.1:7730985-7752933 GCA_026779605.1 Mormyrus hasselquistii | reverse complement strand
CCCCCACAGTGTGGTAAGCGAGGACTCACGTAAATCCATACACAAATAAACAGACAGAGGCTGACTAATTGAATCCAGCTGGATTTGCTGTGTGAAGTGGGAGAAAATGCACAGAGCTGCCTAATTGCCTGAATGCATGCAGTCCCTGCTGCTGTTCCAGTATGCAGGCGTGGCAGCGGGCAGCTACAGACCGAGCAGAGGCCACAGAAGGCTGGCCTCTCAGCTCCCACTTCAAATTATTTCCTACCTTGAATTGTTTACACTATGTTTCAGTACATCGAGAGATATATATATTTTTAATACATAATTCTGGCGTGCAGCTTCATCTTCACTTCATAGAGTCTAAATCTAAATCTAAATGCACATTTACAAGCATTTTCATAATGGTGTCTAACGAGGTGCTTAATGAAGGAGATATAAAACACTTTACATAATTTACCTGCTTATTTGCACAGAAAAAGGGAATGGGCAGGATGGTAAACGTCCCCTTAAATGTGTTTCTAACATCAGGCAATTGCTTTAATAATTAGACGGAAATCTTACTTCTGGTTTACGACTGGCACGCTCAAGACATACCTGAAAAACGTTTTAAATAAAACACTGCCATCTAGCTCTGTGAATGCTGACAGTTTAAATAAACCATTCATAAAACATACCCATACCCATAAGGTAGCGGAATTTAGAAATCTATTTAACAGCAAAACAGAAAATATGGCTACAGCAAACATTTCCAGGAGCCACTGGCTGGCAGATACATGTGTATCTCGGTCTGTTGGAAGTGCAGTAAAATTATTATTTGAGAGGCATGAGAAGGATGGTCTCACTCAGAAATCAAGGGTTCAAATTCATCCAGCGCCATATATATCCAATAGAGCTCTTCATTTTTGCGACATTGGCAAGCGTGATTAATGGGACCACATACGTGTCCAAAATAACTCCATCATTTTGACTCAGGTTACAGCATTCAAACAGAAGCGGATAGCGGTAAGCAGCAGTCTGATGTGTCTCATTCCCAAGCCAGCCATCTTCCGAAAGCGTAGGCTGCTCAGGACCATGGGGGACCAGCCCAGGCAGCACAGGGCAACCCTGCTCTAACTTACAAACATGAAAAAAACCTTCGGGATAAGTGCAGAGCATCTGGCTTCTCGTGGCAGCATGAGGGTATCCGGATGGCAGCTGGCACTGTTTGGAATCTGATGCAATGGCAGCCCGTGGGTCAGTGTAAAAGGGCTCCCTCACGCTGCCTGACATTCATTCTCTTGGCTTTATATTTGTGTGAATTGCTGGTGATGCCTGAAGGATCTGATTTCAGCTGTCAGCCTCTGTTCACCTTCGTAGGTTTGCTATGGCCTGAAAATGTTTTCTTTTATTTTCTTGTTTTGATGTTTTCTTGCTTCTGTTTCATACATTGAAAATGATTCAAAATATTTTCCCTCTCTCTCTCTCTCTCTCTCATATAAGCCAACAGTACCAAAACCAACGATGGTACTACAGGTCTCCACAGGTCCAGTGACCCTATAAACCAATATAAAATGTGTGTTCATTTCCTGGAACTGCTTGTTGTTCCTCTGTCTCTCGTTCAGAGCAGTTGTCAGGGCCTCTGCTCTGTCTCTGAATCACCTACTGAAAAGAGCCCCCCTAAAATCCCCAAATCACACTTAACTCCCACAAATCACTTACTGTATATATTTCCTTTATTCGTTATTTATTTTTGAAAAGAGGGGGAGGGGTTGGCACAACAATCCGCACGCCAGTGCACTGACACAAATGCTTAACCCCTCCGTAAGCAAAATGCAGACACGCGCAACAGCTCTGCCCCCCCTCAGAAAGTCGGGAGATGCTTGGAAGGCTGTAATTGGAGGCAGCCCCCCCCGAGTTGAATGCAGCCTGGTGTGACCAGTGTCCGTCTCGCCTCTCAGCCCGATCCATCCAGCCCGGAGATGACAAACACCTCCATTTTAATTTATGAACCCCAATGAGAGCCATGGGCTTGTTCTGCTAAGGGTTCCAGAGTGTTCTGCTTCCCCATGATGCTAAAACTCCATTTAAATACAAAATATCTGCATATTTTTTACAGAGCAGCAGCTCAACGCTGGGTCTCGTTGTCACGCTCCCCGGTGGCCTGGTAATGGGAGGCGGCTAAACCCCAACCAACACCGGGACTCCACGTTAGATAGAAGCCCGACAGCACCGCAGCCCGGTGCGAGGTTCTGCAGATGCTAAGATACATACTGAGCGTTCATCTCCCTGTCTCCCGTATCGCTCCGTTCCGCTCTGCTTTCCCTGCCCGACTTTCCCTGCATCCCGTCTCAACCTCCCTCCTACCCTTCCTCCCCTCACTCTTCCTCCTCATCAGAACCCCGTCCACCTTGTCTGTGTCTTCGGACGGACCCCCCGGCTAGCGACCCCGACTTCGGATCCTGACCCTGGCCTGCCCGATCTCCTGGTCTCTGCCCGCTCCCAGTCCCTGTTCCGTCAGCGCAGTTGAATAAAGGCTCTCTGTCAATCATCCCTCTGTTGGTCCGAGCGGCTTTGTGACACTCCTGTCCATTGCCTGTTCTCCATGCAGAGATTTTTAAACTCACAAAGCAAAAAGCCAAGAACAGACCTGTCTATTTCAGCAAAAAAGACTCAAAAATGCATGTGATCTTTTCTTATTTCCCGCTACATATATTAAACGGTTATTTTTATTACTGCAGGCTGTTATCATGACAACTCATGATAGCATAAAATGAAGAGAAGTACGATAATTATTTATTCCCCACAGTTGCTGACAATGATGGATGACGGACTGAAAATGCCACTTTGCTCTCCGAGTCCAGGGATGTGTGACGGAATTTCAGAGACGATGGTCTCAATAAACACAGATATTCCACAGATACTGTAGGCCCGACTGTAGGTTTCCTCATATCGATTTTCTGATTTCCTCCTGCGCCTTTTGTGGCGTAACTTGATTTCTCAGTAATGGCACTTGCTGAAAAGCTAAATCCTGCTCGTTCAGAGCCGCTCCCCCGTTGGGTCTCCAGCACTCTCCTGCTCTCATTTAAATGTTGAAAATATCGACAGCTAGAGCTCTGCTCCAGTTTGCCTCCAAAGGAAGCTCTGTGCCGTCTAACTGGCTACAGAGAACCAAGCTCCACGGTCACACACAGGCTGGTGGGGCGTGGCCCGTTCGGACCTGGGGGTTTCTCGACGCTGAAAGGTAATTGACAGAAAAAGAATGTGTAATTCAGTTACAGAGTTACCCAGCGCAACACAAAAGCGATTAAAACGTATGATTCAGTTAGAGCTCCTAAAATTCCATCTGTGGTTCCTGTACATGTGGGGAAATGGAAGTGTCAGAGAAAAATAGAAGTAGGAAGTAGAGAGAGAGAGAGAGAGAGAGAGAGAGAGAGAGAGAGAGATGGGGGGGGAGGACAGTGGCATTATGAATGTGTGTCCAAGGAGGCATGTGCCCCCCCCCCTTCATGTGACATCCCCTGACCCTGCCCCCATCACCATTAATCTGGGGGGATATCGATGTCGTAACGGCTTCTCCCTTATGCGTATGTGCACATGCAGCCACACTGCGGAGAGTCTGTCAATGGCAGCTCATGATTTCCCTGTGCCAGTATGATATTCAGAAAACCAGCCAAACATCATCCCAACATCTTCAGAGTGACTCTGGATCCTGTCTCAGGCAGCACAGGGACAATGAGCCTGGATCCCATCCCCAGTGGGAGAGGGTCAGAATGAGCCTGGATCCTGTCTCAGGCAGCACAGGGACAGTGAGCCTGGATCTCATCCCCAGTGGGAGAGGGTCAGAATGAGCCTGGATCCTGTCTCAGGCAGCACAGGGACAATGAGCCTGGATCCCATGCCCAGTGGGAGAGGGTCAGAATGAGCCTGGATCCTGTCCTAGGCAGCACAGGGTCAGTGTGAGCTTGGATCCCATCCCCAGTGGAATGAGCCTGGATCATATGAAATCAAAGGAATAATTATAAAACACCGTGCAGGAGAATATTGTAAGCGGACAGCCACTCTTAGCATCTAGCATCAAGGTGGCAGTACTGCATGTCTGGTCTGCCTGCTCGCAAAGTGTCCCTCTGGGTAATCTGGTTTCCACCCACAGTTCAAAAAGACATGTGGTTTGAAGTCCCTAAATCGCTTGTGGGCGCGTGCGTGTGCCCTGTGATGGACTGGCACCCCGGCCAGGTCACAGCCTGTGCCTCCTGAGATGGGCTCCAGGCTCACCGCAGACATACACTGGATACATGGATGCGCAGAAGTGGATACGGCTTCAGGCACTTATCAAAAACCCCAACCGAGGTGACTCAGTGATACACGGTATCAGTCTTCTAAGCACTTATTGTAGATAGGGGAGAGAGCACTACAAACTGACCTGGTTACACACAATAAGCAAAATAATAAGCCTGGATACTGATAATTTAACAGAAAGACACTCAAGTACTATATGTATGTTTTCAAAGAAAAAAACCCTAAAAATGACATCAGGAACAAAACAAAGCCCTAAGCAATTATAGAAAGGTAACTTGAAGGGCAGTGCATGCACCTAGCTTATTCTAAGCTTCTAAACCACATAACTTCCATGAAGAATATATCAAATAGCAAAGAACCTGGCAGAGGTGCATGATGGGATGGTCAGAGTAACACTCGGAGACCCTGGAGCAGGCAAACATCTCAACGGGCTGCAGCTCCTCAGTTCTCCTCATCAATAATATGCCAAGATTTGGGGACAATTGCTTTGGTTTTGCTTGCTAGGCATAAATAGCTGAATGGCTAAATATCCACATTCAGCAGCAGGTGTGTGGCCGGTGATAAATAATAATGACCTTGTTTTAATTGCATTGTTAATGTGTCTGACTGTACATAAAATATTCATGTATGCAAACAGTAAACGTATGTGCTAAAAACAGCCGCACTTTATACAGCTACAAGCCTCTCTATCCAATTTCATATCTAATTAGTCCATATACTGTACATTTCTGGGGGGAGGGATTATTTTAAAAATTGTTTACATAACATAAACAGTTATTAAAAGGCAGTTTCATGGGTCATAAATGAGTATATTTCCAATCATTCAAAATAGAATAGAATACAATAGAAGCTTTATTTGTCATTGCATAAAATACTTAGTAACAAACCACATAATAAACCTCTCTGTGATTACGGTATGTGTGCTGTCAAAGATAGACAGCAAGTTTAGATCCTGCGGTCCGGAAGTGTGGACGGGGTGATCAGAAGGAGTGTGTGGGTAGGGAGATCAGTGAGCTGGGACAGGGCACTTTATACAGCTACAAGCCTCTCTATCCAATTTCATATCTAATTAGTCCATATACTGTACATTTCTGGGGGGAGGGATTATTTTAAAAATTGTTTACATAACATAAACAGTTATTAAAAGGCAGTTTCATGGGTCATAAATGAGTATATTTCCAATCATTCAAAATAGAATAGAATACAATAGAAGCTTTATTTGTCATTGCATAAAATACTTAGTAACAAACCACATAATAAACCTCTCTGTGATTACGGTATGTGTGCTGTCAAAGATAGACAGCAAGTTTAGATCCTGCGGTCCGGAAGTGTGGACGGGGTGATCAGAAGGAGTGTGTGGGTAGGGAGATCAGTGAGCTGGGACAGGGCACCGTCCTCGGACCGCTCGGAAACTGAGGGGGCCGCATGCTGACGGTCCAGCACCCAGGCATTGGTCTGGGTTTGATGTCCTTTTGGAAGGCTGTGAAGGCAGAGCTTCTTCAAGGGTATGAGTGTCACAAATGGGCACCTGATGGGCACCTGACAGCACTTGGTCAAAGTCAGCCTTCTTATGCCTAGCCTTAACGGATGCCAGCATTATGGGCGTTAATTAGATACCCATATAAAGAAGCAGAGCCGCCTCCGATCGCTCACTCATAAGGCATAAATACCCGCCACATCATGTCAGTATGGCTGAGTACTTGGTCCCGCCAGCCTCTTCTGGGAGCCTGTGCTTATCGTAACAAGCTCATTATCTACACTCCACTGCATGGGCCACAAAGTGCAATTAATAATGCTGATCTTGTTTATATGGGCATGGATGGCCAAGAGCACTAGAAGCCTTTTGGAAACAGACCAGACCAGGCCTTCAATGGGAAGTGGTGCTTTACCTCTGTGTGCACAGCGAAGACGCAAACGTTCATTCACATCTCCTTCCCGTCACCCGCATTTCATTCCGGTGGCTTTTGTGGGAATTTACGATAAATCCAGCCTCAGCATCCAGATCAGTATTAGCCTCAACGGAAGTTACACTCAAGACATGAAGTTACAGTTTTTTTCCCCCCAATTAAATGGAAAAAACTGTGAAGTTTCAAAAAGAAAGTGTATTTGCACTTGGCAGAGGTAATTTTCCACTCTAGCAAAAAAACAAGGGCGTCCAGCCCTTTCAACCAAACAAAAACACTGAACCGTAAATAGCAGACAATCCTCTGTATTAGTTTCTGGCATTTCAGGCTTACCTTTCTGTTTTTGTTTTTTGCTTTGACTGCAGCAAACCCTAAGTGCCACTACTTTGTGTGCATTCACTGAAATAAACCGTAAATATTATTTAAAGGCGACAGAAGCACCCTTGCAGCGGCTCCAGCTGCATACGCTATAGACTGTCTCACTACAGGCTTTCCTGCTCCATGCCAAACTGCTTTGGTGTCTCCTCCGTTACACAAGAGTAGGCTTCCGAGAACTTGGATCCGAATGGGGTTCCGGAACGTCCGCCATTCATTACTCTGTCTCTAAGTCTGATGAGTGATCATCCGCTGAGAGCACAATCTGATTTGAGCCAGTTCTAAGCTTATCTCGCCTGGGAGTTTCCGTCTGGGTCGCCCCGACTCTGATTCTGGCCTCCGTCCCTGTAGGAGGCGACGTACCGACATACATGCCTGCCAAAGTGCGGCACAGCCCCACGGGCCCTTCGGGGCAGTGCCTCCGCAAAGCAGGGCACTCTGAAGGCCAGCCGTCGCTACGGGCGACATGGTCGAGGGCCAGCTCCAGTAAATGCCTCAGATGTGTCATTCGGCTGAATGTCTGCCACTCCGGCTCTGGATAAAGGGCGATTCCTCTCCATTACTGTGGACAGAGCTTCAAAACAGCAACAGAAAAATTGTGCATGTACAAAAATATATTTCTCATCTTATTTTTTTTTTCTATTTAATAGAGTTAGCTTGACTGAAGAGAATTCTTGTAACTGAAGTAAGCTGACCCCTTTATTACCAGGTTGGTCAGGATGCTTACAAATAACCATCCCAGAGATACCTGATATCAATAAAGCTATTTAAACTAGATATTGATGGTGTGACTCCGGTGACCGTGTCCTTTAGCCTAAAGGTAATTAGTCCAGTGCTAAAGCACTTTGGTGTACTTTATTGACGCTGATAGTACAAGTGCTGAACACGAGAATCCGTGGAAGATTTCATTGTTAGTAGTGCAAGTGGATATATTGGCCACATTATATAACACAGCATGCTATGCAGTATGCCAGGAAGCAGAGGGTACGAGCTGGGAAACTCAATGGGAGAGATGTCAGGCCATCACAGGGCACACAGACAGACAGACAAACACAGGTATACATTCATATGCAGTCACACACAGGCAGACAAACACAGGTACACACTCACACACAGTCACACAGACAGGTACACAGACAGACAGGTGCAGGTATACACTCACACACAGTCACACAGACAGACAGGTGCAGGTACACACACACACAGTCACACAGACAGGTACACAGACAGACAGGTGCAGGTACACACTCACACAGAGTCACACAGACAGGTACACAGACAGACAGGTGCAGGTACACACTCGCACACAGGCATACAGACAGGTACACAGACAGCCACACACAGGCAGACAAACACAGGTACACGGTCACACAGACAGGTACACACAGACAGACAGACACAGGTGCACACTCACACACAGACAGGTACACAGACAGACAGGTGCAGGTACACACTCACACACAGCCATACAGACAGGTACACACACAGACAGACACAGGCAGACAGACACAGGTACACACTCACACACAGTCACACAGACAGGTACACAGACAGACAGACACAGGCAGACAGACACAGGTACACACTCACACACAGTCACACAGACAGGTACACAGACAGACAGACACAGGTACACACTCACACACAGGCATACAGACAGGTACACAGACAAATATGGGAAGAACATGCAAACACAGGGAGAACCAGCAAATACAGAGGACATGCATGAGAAGAACATGCAAAAAAGGGCAGAACACACAAACTCCGGACATAAAGTGATAAAATAAAATAAAATGATTAAGTAAAGATTAAATAAATCTGACTGACTCAGTTATATTTAACAGATTTATCTATAAATGAGTCATTTTAATTTACATCCTACAGCTAATTTATTCACTTAAGTTCGTTATCTGTTCTTCTGAAAAAAACATTAAAATCAGGCGAAAGTAGGGAACTCAGACAAGCATTGCGCTTCAGTGTATTGGTCACACAGGACTGTGATGGTGAGAGTGCTTTTGAGGGTAAGTGCCCTTGTTAAAGCGCTGTAACAGTGATGTAATGTCAGGCCTCTGTGGCGTGAGAGGTGTGGCACCCTCTTCACCCTTCCCCATTTCAGGAGGAAAGGTCACAGCTGCTGTCTCCGATAAATCACAGGAAGATGCCATCTCTTCAAGGCACACCCCCTTCATGTGCTGGGCGCTGGGGGATTAATGTCTTTGTGGAGTCTATTCATTTCTATGGGCAAAACGCTAATCCCTAACATCAGTATGTTTACACGCACAACTAAGTCGATCTACGATCATAGCTCGACTACGCCATTTAATCGAACTACTGTCCCTGTCCCAGTATACATGCATGGCAGGGGAATCGATTTATTGATTGAAGTATATTTGACTCTGACACAATAGGTGCCGAAATGGCTCCTTTCAGCTTGTTAGTACTGGGCGTTTTCCGGCTGACCTGCTGTATTACGTCACAGATGTAAAAGAAAATGAATTAATAATGATGGATGCGTGGAGAAATTAAGTGATTCCTGATTTTAATCGTCATCTACTCGGACGAAGAGATACAATATCAGGATAGCATAACAAGAAGTAAAGTATTCTGTATAATATAGTATTACAACACAGTATTGGAAATATTTCAATATTGCAATGTCATTTTGTTGTTATAAAATGTTTGGATATTTAAGAAACAAAAAAGTTAGTCACGAACCCGTCCAGGAGTGATTTAAACAGCATGGATGCGTGTGATTTTTTCGAAGGACACAGGTAAACTTTAAAGCGAGCGAGGCATCGCGAGAGCAGTGAGGAACGCACTCATTATCACGGCCCTGAACTGAACTGCAGCAAACAGCCAAATGCACAAGCATAACATGGTCAGACGCTGAACTGCAAGGTGCACACATGCTGGAAGATTTATACAAGCTATGAAGATGCGAGGATAGGGCAGGGTGCGTACAAGACACGGGTAAACACACGCGTGACAATGGGGAAATGCAACCATTAATGACAACAGTATAAGAAGGATTATTTACTATTACAGACAGGGGCTATTTACCTACGAGCATGAGGGGGTATACTCACTCCCGCCGACGCTACATTACACTAGACAATTTTGAAAAGGAATAATCATTAAAATTGCAAAATTTGCTAGGTTTTTTTTCCTATAAGAAAGATAAAAATATTTTAGCGAGATTTAAACTCTCTACAATATAATATTTGTACCAAATTGAAGGAAAGAAATACCTTAATCTAGTGGACTTGTGATGTAAGAACTGCATGTGCATAGCATGCGATGCTGGTATTAATATCGCACGTCTTCCAGTGCTACTACAGCCATATTTCTAATTCAGTACAAAATGCCCTGCCTGGCGTTCTCATGGCCACCATTGTTGGTACCAATTTTTACGCCAGTGATTAAACAAGACCTTGAAGTACCGTACTTCTGGAACCTTCTTGAAGTGGGTGTCTTAGTCTGACTTTGAGAAATTCGATTTAGTACGATTTCAAGTACATGTACCGGTTTTAGTCGGACTGACACTGTAATTACACTTTCTTTTTATGCATGTAAATGTACTGAACGACGACCTTAACCACAACCCAGCCCTAACCGTAACCATAAGTAAACAAACAAAATTCAAGACTTTTCCATATTTTTTTGTTTTGATTGCTGTCAAAGAGTTTCCCTTTGTGGGGTACAATCAATGGTACCCAAAATGTCAAAATAACAGGTTTTGATCACATTGTGGGGACAATTAATTCCAACAATGTAAAATATACATGACCACACAAACACACGTACACACCATCTTCTGCAGCAGCAGCCCTCACTGTCTACCCTTGGGGGTGGTGGTTGAGAGCTTATTAAATATTATATTATTGAAATCAGAAAATAAACCAAACATTTTCAACAGGGCATGAAAACAACCATCAGATACAAAAGTGCATTCATTGTTATTATTTGAATTATTGTTATTTTTCCTGCATAAACCATCAATTATTCATGGTCACCATGTTGCAAAAGCACATGCCTTGACTCCAGACCGAACCAGGCCTTAATTAGAACTTGCCAAACCTGAGCTGTGCAGTGCTCCAGTAATTTCCTGCAGTACGAAGAGTGCGCCCAGAGAGTCTGCTCATTATTTACTAATGAGTTGTGTATTAATGAATATGGGGAACATTTATTGTGGAGTGCTCTGGGTTCATCTGGATTAATTATGGCACTAAAGTGTCGAAATGAAAGAGAAACAGAGCATTAGCGAAACGCGTATTACTCACTAGGCAACGGTGTTTAGGTATAACCGCGGCCTCTTGGGGATGACAGGGGCAGGGTTCCGCGGCGGCCAGACACACTCTGCCACCCTGCACGCTAGTGGGCGCCGTTTCATCTGGGCAGCCCTCTCTAACACAGCCCTCAGCATCCCGCTGAGTCACGATGGAGACATGCATCGGATCTCCGGCCCTCCACGTGCAACCATCATTTACAAGGCAGATAATAACCCTGTTTGGCCAGTGGAGCAGAGATTTACCTTCCTGACCTGCGCAGTGCAATAAAAAGCCATTCTGTGCTAATTACATCACGTTTTACCGAGATCCAGATCATCCCCCATCCCTCAGCTCTGGCCCAGCTGTCAATAATCACAATACATCACTGAACAGGATCAACACTAATAAAAAAAGACGGCCTGGAGGACTTATATGAAAAATAAAGTATTTTATAATTTTAACACAATAAATCTGGGTTTACAGATGGCAGACATTGGGAGGTTTAAGCCCTATTAGTACATCCTGAGGAGGAAGAGGAAGAGGAAGAGTCAGGCGTGATGTTCAACCTCCAAATGAGAGCCATCGACATCCTATTACACTCGGGGGGTCAGGGCAGTCTTCTCGTGAAAAGCGTGCGGTCAGTGGAGTTCCACTGAACAGATGGTGCATAGAGGGACATTGGAGCTCGGATATGAGGTCACACAACCACTTTACCTGGCAAAGTTACTCCTGTTACCTCCCCGTGGGTCGGGTGACAGGTGACCAGAGGTGGGCAAGTTATAGCACCACCGTCATGGGCAGCTGTGACTCCGGGTGTCTCCTGAAGTGCAGGCAGTCAGTCTATAAAGGTGAGTCGTCAGGATGTCATGTGACTCTAGTTCCATCGGACTGACCAGCAAACACGGTAGCAGAGCCAAAACACACAACGCAGCCGCCGTACATCTACTGTCCTCAACCTAACCCCTACCGCACGGCCAAAACACACAACGCGGTGGCTGTACTACATCCACTCTCCTCAAACTGGTTCCTACCGCACAGCCAAACCACACCATACAGAAGCTCCCCGCTCACCCAGCTTCTCAAATGCAGCTTCCTCTGTGAGCCCAGGACTGTAGATGGCTTGCAAAATGATTCATCAGCAGGTCCACTGCAATGCCTGAGTACTGACACACCATGAACAATCATGTTTAATTCTGGTGTGATAAACATTTCTTTTAAATGCTCAAAACAAAAATTGTAACACATGGCCAGTTTAATTGTAATAAAATAATATGAGAGTAATTACACTTCGGTTTTCACTTAAGGAGAGACAAAATCCAGATCTGGGGCTGTCACTGCATTCTCAGTTCCTCACTGATCTCCTCTGGTGCGCAGGTGGTGGTTTCCGCTTAGATCCCAGTTCGAACCCAAGTGGAGTGATGAGCCCCATCAGCCGATCACAATCAGCACTGAGAATGGGTTCCAGTTGGTCGCCAATCCTCATTTGGCTACAAAATCCTAACCAGACGACCTATCAGCGTGCGGTGTTGCCTCAGTCCTCCAATCAGTATTTGGCTCTTTCTCCTGCACTGGCATGAATGGGGGGGTTGCATGGCTGTGAATCCAGGCGGTGCAAGATTAGCTGTGATGTCTGCATCTTGTAGATGGGGTGTGCCCCACCCTTCGGGGTGCGAGTGTATTGTGTGGAAGGGCATTCGCAATGCGATGCCGCTTAGAATCATGGCAAGAAAATCGAGGAGAAAGACCGACAAAAAAAATAAAAAGTCGTAATGCTCAACAACCAACGTCTGCACATCAAACATGCGAAGACAAGCAAAGACAGCAGTCAGTACTTTCTGCCGCAGGCCTTTCCTTTTAAAATTCTGCATTCGCTTTCTGACATTAAAGTATATAAACCAGGGTGCTCTTGCTTTTTTCCCTGTAACTAATACCAACCAGTGCAGGTAAAAGCTTAATACATGACCTTCTGTCACAGACGTTACCTTATCTGTCCTCTCACTCATCGCTGTGTGACTCCCCCCCCGCCATCTCGACCCCCCCAGTGCCCTGTGTTGGCCCGCAGACAGCCTGCGAGGCACACTACCTGCAGGCTGCAGCTAGCGGGTGGTGGGTGGAGAAGCAGGTCACGATGATCTACCTTGCATGAGAGGCCGAGGGGATCTTAAATGCATCATTAGAATTTGCTCCGCCAAAGGCTGCAGGAAATGAGGTTTTGGGTACTTTGTAATCCTCCAGTCACTGATATATGTACTGTATGTGTGCGGGTCCCGGGGTTCCGTTACCTCTTCTAAGTGACTGCCTCAGGAGTCTGTGCCATGCTGGAAAAAATGCGTAGGTCTGGCAACCGCTTTAGAAAACAGTCAGGTTTCATTATTTGTTGATGATCTTTCAGTGGTGAGCCCTTAAGCCGCAGATAAGCCTCTTTTGATTAGAGCATTCACGAGAATCAACAGTTAAGAGTAGGCACCTTGCTTGAAAGAATTTCATACAAGTCCAGAATGCTTTGAAAGCATTAATCACGGAGAAAAAAATCTGAACTGAAACTCTGAACATACTTACATTAGGTGTGAAATATCAGAACAAAATAATCCAGTTCATTGAGTCACTTGGTAGAGTGTTCTAGATTAAATAAATTTCACTGGCATTTATTACCAGAAATCATTTACTGCTCAGATGCTTCTCTACTGGCCTCACTCACAGGAAGGCTGCTCTGTTTGGGGGCGTGTGTCCATATTCACACTGGACCAGAGTGTCCTCACACTCATCACTTACTCACTGAAACTGATTTTTTGCACTAAATCGTTCTTTACTTTTCCACAGGTACCTTCTAAAACTTCCATGAAACTTCCTTGTTACTTCCTTGCGCCTCCAAACACACGTAAATATAATTGCGAGCTTCATAAACACTCCCCCACACGCATGATTGTCTGGCACGGCTGTTTACTGCTTCTCAGCGTTCCGCGGCTCAATGTGTTCGTCACCGCTGCTCGTCACAATAAATAACCACATTAGTGCAGAACAAAAAAGGATTTTTTTTTCCCTGCCAACTCTATTTCTTTATTCTGAATTATTTATCATTTCGAAATATCATTACTGTAAACAATTAAGTACGTGAGGATGTTGCTAGGATGGTATGAAAACCCATTAGCAGAGGACATTTCTTAGTTTAGCGTTACCTTGAAATGGAAACCAGTAGAATAATTATCACAACTTCAATACAAGTTAATGGCTATGACCAGGAGGCATGCTTTAGGCACTTTCTAAACAGGGTTCAGGTGCAGAATGAATGAATTACGCTGTGATGAAAGACCAGCAGTGCTGTCAGTATGCAATAAAAGCTCTAAAATCCTAACTAAACTGAACCACCGCTATAGCTGGAAAGCTCAGCACAGCAGAAATACACAATGGCAGTTATGCTGCGTTCCATTTCCCTCAGAGGTCGGAGCTAAGAATGACATCACACCTCAGTTAACGTTCCAGTACAGCAAGTTGGAAAGCCATTTAGCAATACCAGGGACCTGTTTCAAAAAGCAGGATTTCTTGCTTAGCCAGATAACTTGTCAAATGTAATCTATCCCAGTTTAACTTTAGTCCTGTGTTAGCTTTCTGTTCCTATCCCTTATGTTAAACGGGTCGGTGCTGACCCGTGTCTTAAATCAGACATAATATACCCTCAAAACAATTATTTATCATCCAATTTGTTTCTTACCTCTTGGCTACCTTGTTAGGCTTCCTTATCCATGAAAAGATTGGTTTCAATATTTTTTGGTGTGGTTTTCTGGATCTTACTTTTGAAAGCATACCTCTCGTTTTCCATAAAAAAATAATATTAAAATAAACCTCAAGAGAATTATATAAATAAACTGCATTGGTCTTATCTTGCCTTGCATATATGGGCATGTCTTGCATGGTTAACAAAATGTTTTAATTTATTTAGTTTAAATAGAGATTCCTGACAAAGTGAAAAAGCCTTGATGCAGTACCCAAATTTATGTGGTGCTTTTATGCATTTTAACCTTAAAAAGCGGCCGGTGCCAATCCGAACACCAGAGCTGTTATAATCTTGACCACAGCATTTATAATTTAGTCGTTTTTTAAAAAAAATTGTTTTAATACCGGTTCCTGACAAAGTCAAAAAGCCTTGATGCAGTACACTAATTTATGTGGTGCTTTTATGCATTGTAAACTTACAAACAGACCGGCGCCGACCCAAACACGATAGCAAGGTTAAACAGATTTTATCTTTGTTCACTTACATTTAGCCCAAACCACTACAAATCTGACAAGTTATCTGGCTAAGTAAATCCTGCTTTCTGAAACAGGCCTCAGTTCTAGCCCGGTTAATTATTAGCCACTGGTGACAACAACACATCCACAGATAGCGGTTGGATAGTACTGTGTGTAAGACTCATTTAATGAGTCAAAAATAAGATGCAAATGCTAATAAGCAGTCTAGAACTACAGCTTTATCTTCTGTGAGGTCACCTGTGTGAGTGTGTCTGCTTTTGTGTGACTGTGTGTAGGTGTGTCTGCCTGTGTGTGGCTGTGTGTGAATGTGTGTACCTGTGTGAGGCTGTGTAAGCGTGTCCACCACTGTCAGACTGTGTGTGTGTCCTCTTGTGTGTAGCTGTGTGTGTGTAGCTGTGTCTGTGAGTACTCCTGCGAGAGGCTGTGTACACCTGTGTGAATGTGTTTGCCTCTCTGAGGTTCAGTCTGCCTGTGCCAGTGTGTGTCCACCTGTGTCTATGTGTGTAGAGGGTTGTATAGGTTCGAGGTCCACTGCTGCCTCAGCTACTTGCACTTTTTGAGGCTCACACACAAAGATGCTGTTAAGTCCCTACTGTGATTAACCAATCTTGACAGTGGCAGATGTTCTGTAAAACGCACAGCTCGATGTGGGGTAAAGCAAACCTCACAGGCTCTGAAAAAGCTTTTTCTTATTCCTCCTGTCTCTTTGCTCTCTGTCTTTTGTCTTGGCTTGTGTGAAATCACTGTCTTGTTAAATATGGTTGGTGATGCATGCGGAGGATGAGCACGAGCGTGAAAATCACAGGCGCGTGCCCTCGTCCATCTTTTGCCACCAGCCAGTTCAGGCGATGATGTCAGCAGAAGCGCAGGGCCATCTTCAGGGATGGCCAACACCAGTCTCTTCAAATAAATTGCGGCCTTATCTCATCCGCAGCAGCAGCACTCGCCAAAGCATTACTGCATGAAATCAATATATGTTTACATGAGCCCCTTCCGGTTGCTCCCCCCCCCCCCCCCGCTGTGATTTGTCCCAAGACGCAGCTCTTCCATGTGATTCTGTGCTCTCCAGGGGCCAATCATGACACAGAAACAGGCAGATGCGTAGCCTGCCGCATCTCAAACGACAGTGAAACTCCAGTTCACTCTAACGATGAGTGCCCGGTGTCGCCGTGAGAAACAGCCACCCCTCTGTTCCCAGAGAAACTGGGGCTCTCAGACACTTCCGGAAGAGATGGGCGCCCAGCGCTGCCTGACAACACGGCAGTATGATATCGGTGAGGATGGAAATCGCTCGCCCGCCAATAAAAGCGGCACGAATCACGCTGCGACGCTGCCAACGGCTCTTAAGCCGTTCCATACCTGAATATTGCCTAAGGCTTGTATCCAGGGAGACATTCTGTTTCACTGCACAAAGCACACGGCCTCCCTCCGGACCGCGAGCAGCCATTGTGAGACCCGCAGGGTGCTCTCACTCACCAATGAGCACAAACACTTACACTCTGTTACAATGACAACAGCTTCTATAAATAACAGCCCTCGGCTCTTACTTTTTTAAAACTCTTTATTGTGTTTCGGCCGTACGGCGATTCATCAGCAGAATCAGCGTCTGGCCCGGTGTCATCGAGGCCCCGGGGCCCGGCGTATGCTGCTGCAGAAGGCCGCCAGCCCAGCCGTTCACCGTGACCCTAGGGCCTCCGCGTGGATGGCCTGTCGCTATCGGCCTGTGGGGGGTGCTTACGCACTGTCCTGCGGCAGCGTGACACTGCGGCCAATTAACGGCCCCCGCCAGAGCAGAGTCACGCTCGCTTCTGGCCGCATCCCGCGAATGAAATTGCACAGTAAGCCGCAGGATCCAGAGTGAGCACATTTTCTGGCTCGGCTGCCTGAATGCCCAACAAAATTATCTGCCTGTCGAAAATTATTACTGCCATCTCTGCCTCTTTCAGTGCCTGATGTACATTAATCAGACAGATTACATTTTCCATTCCTGTTTGTCATGAAAGCAAAAGTCGATGACGGTTTTTCTTTATTGTTCAGATAAGATTAAAGAAAGGGAACAAGATAAAAATGCACAGACCTGGGCAGCTGGATAAAAAGTGGCCCATCAGTGTGAACTCGGAATATGCTGAAGGGATTTTTTTGGTTTTGTGTAAATGGTATTTGTTTTCTCTTCCTTTTTTTTGGTACGTTTAACCACTAATGCTGCACCTTTGTTATTTGTTTAGGCTAATTTATGATTATGGGTAAAATGCTCTCCCTGACTCACCTGGAGCCTCCTTCAAGGAGCAGATGCATCAAGCTGCTGGGTTCCAAAGGAATTATATTAAGGGGGGTGGGAAGGGGTCATTGTCTTTGTAAAATGAGGGGATAACTGCGCTCCTGCTTCAGCGGCCAGCTGTAACTGTGTTCCTGCTTCAGCGGCCAGCTGTAACTGTGTTCCTGCTTCAGCGGCCAGCTGTAACTGTGCTCCTGCTTCAGCGGCCAGCTGTAACTGTGCTCCTGCTTCAACGGCCAGCAGTAACTGCGTTCCTGCTTCAGCGGCCAGCTGTAACTGCGTTCCTGCTTCAGCGGCCAGCTGTAACTGCGTTCCTGCTTCAGCGGCCAGCTGTAACTGTGCTCCTGCTTCAACGGCCAGCAGTAACTGTGCGCGTGCATCAGCATCAAGCTGTAACTGTGGTCCTGTTTCAACTGTTATCAACCATAGTGGCTTGCATTATGTGTCTACTATGAATGCAGACGATTTAATTTCTTTATTGCAATCGACAATTTTAAACCACAGGTGCTTCAGAAAGCGACAAAATATTTTATTTATTAAAATGAATTTTATTTGGAGGTGCAAGATAACATATTTTCCTAACTTGTAGGGACACACAAAGTCGGCGTACAGGCACACTCCAACACACTTACACCTATATAAAAAAATGCAGCAAGCGGCAGCAGAGCCTCAGAGAGCCAAAAAAGCAGGGGGGAGTGCAGACCCCAGAACAGACGAGCGGCATAACTCTGCAAAAGCCTGCACTGTTCATTAGGGAGATCAGGAAAGTGACGGAGAGAGAGTGACGGAGGGAGAGTGACGGAAGGAGAGTGACGGAGAGAGAGTGACGGAGGGAGAGTGACAGAGAGAGAGTGACGGAGAGAGAGTGACGGAGGGAGAGTGACGGAGGGAGAGTGACAGAGAGAGAGTGACAGAGGGAGAGTGACGGAGAGAGAGTGACGGAGAGAGAGTGACAGAGGGAGAGTGACGGAGAGAGAGTGACGGAGAGAGAGTGACGGAGGGAGAGTGACGGAAGGAGAGTGACGGAGAGAGAGTGATGGAGAGAGAGTGACAGAGAGAGAGTGACAGAGAGAGAGCTCCAGAAGGCCCTTCAGCCACGTGTCCTTATATGGAATGAAAGGTCTGGCCTTTAGTTCAGGGAAGGTTAGGCCTGGAACAAAGAGGAAAGGAAAGGGCTTTATGCATGTATTTATTTCCCTCTGAGTTGTGGTACATTCCCAGTCAAAGAACTGGATGAGATGCTTCCTGGCCATGATGACTTCATTGGCGCGGCGATAAGCGCAGCTCAGCTGAAAGTAATGAAGCTAAATTAAGATAAGAACTGACTTACAGACTTAGAGAATCGCCAGGAACATCGCCGGAGGAGGCGTGGGGGTGACGTGGGAGCCTTTGTAGGATGAAGAGGTTCATCGATAGTAATGCATTATTTAAGAAATATTGGCTAAAATGATCAAATTAGATATGCCAGAAGTATTCATGTTTTCCTGTTTGTGACAACTGACCTGCATACAATGGTTTACAGCAGGTGGTGTATAATTAATTAATTCACCATTAAACCAGGATGTGTGTTCCGGAAGCAATTGTACCCAGCAGTATTTTGTAGTAATGGCCAGGAAACGTTTTTAAAACATTAACAAACACCCCCGGCCCCTGCAACCATCACCATTCTGAATATGCTTGCGGCTGCAACAAATTCGTGGAAAACGGTGGAGGTCAGGTTTCAGGTTTGCAAAATACTCTAAACAGCAATTTAAAAAAAGACGGATAAAGCTTTTAAGGGAATGGTAGCTGTGCTGTACCGATTATCAAAACGACACCAGCGAAATTTGGCGTGATCACCGCAGAGCCATTTCCACTGCATCGTTAGCATACTGCCAGAGAAGCAATTAGGCCTTTGCTGACACCTCCCAGCTACACGTGGGGGCGTCAAATGTAAATCAGACTGAAAAAAATACACAAAAGTAAGGTGTTTCTCGTACAGCGGAGAGGCACATGTCCGCAAGAGGCAGGAAGAGGAGATGGGGCCTTGAAGCTGACTGAATTAATCACCACAGGGAATTAAAGCTTCACGCCCTGAGCAGAGTGATAAGAGGATACAGGGAAGCGCGGCCCGGCAGCAGATTAATCTCGGCATCACACCTCGCCCTGAAAGGCCGCAGCGACGCCTGTAATAAATAAAGTCTTTTTTTGGCCAAAAAAGGGAAAATAAAACAGTGTTATAAGCAGTGAGCAGAGAGTCAGGGTGCCAATGGGCAGGTTATTAACATTCTTTCTTCTCGCCGAGGATCTGTGTTCATAATTGGGGCCAACATCACATGCGAGGGATTTTTGCCTGATTTTTATTTTTTATCTCAGATTTATAACCCCGAGGCTGAGAAACACGGAGCAGCAGATCGCCGCTGCGGCCACAAAGCTTTATTAAAGCAGCTATCAGTAGCTGGCGAGGCTTCCAGCGGGCGGTGCGGCTGCCATACCGGGTCAGGTTCGATGCCTGACGACGCAGGGAGCGACGTACCGTACAGCCGCCTCGCCCGCCGCTGCTTCCATTCCGGCCAGACTTCACTGGAGAGAGCACAGAGAATCCGCGAAAGACAAAGCAGATGTTTCTTTTTCTGTGTGTGTGTGTATGACCCAAGGTTGAAATGAAGACTTTGCGGTCCCTCCTCCCTTTGCCGTGTCATTGGGCCCCACTCCCTCTTTTTTACACCATCATTAAGGGGAGCGGGGAGACACTACCAACGTTTTGTTACTGATGCCTCTCCCTCCCTTTGTTTTGCCCCCGTCTGTGTCACAAGACGGCCATGTGTCGGGTTTAATCCAAGCAGATATGATTTGCTTAATCCACACGCGCCCACTGTACCGATAAATCGGAGGACACTTTCAGAGTCATTATGTGGATGCTGTGTGTCTGTCCCCAGACGCCGCTTTCGGCGCTGACTGCTTAGACGCGCTCATGCACTGGACATGTCTTGTGATAAAGACATCTGTTCCTCTTCAGCTGAAAACTCTGTGGAGGACTTACTGCGACTCGGCGCTAGTGAATCTCTGCAGGACGCTCCAGATGAATGCACACTAAATAGGGGCCACGCATTGTCCGGTCCCCAATCAGCCTCCTGTGTTTCCACGTCGATCAGTATACCTGCATATCAATCACGTCTCTGTGACAGGGACTGAAGTAGCAGCCAAACCAATTCCGCTGGCCTCGCTCTATTTCGACCCAGCAGAAAAGCAGCAACGAGGCTATCAGGTACCTTTTGTATTTGTTTTTGGTTTACATGGGAGATTTTAAAAAGGAGAGAACATGTAATAAAATATCAACAGGACTCTAAAGGTGCCAAATCCGAATGTGTGGGAGGGCAGCGGAAGCTGATGGCGCCCAGCGTAGAATCACAGGAGGGGCCTTTTTCCTGCAGGCGGTTCTCTCGCCTCCTTCTCTTAACACTTTGCTGAAATAAGCCGGAGGATCCGCGGAGATGCATCGGGCGATGTACCTGCCGGCGCGCAGACTGTGTGCGGCGAAGCTGTTCCTCGGACTCCCGCGTCCCAGCCCGAGTTCTTCATAAAGCAGCCTCCCCCCCACCCCCGGAGCACCTCGGGGCCAATGTAGGAATGATTAATGGAGTCTTTCATGACAAGCGGTGGAAGAAAATTCCCTCCAGATGGAAGGAGTCCCTGCGTTTGGATCCATCAGATCTCAGTCAGCGTACGGCGTGCGACCCGAGCAGCGGGTGAAGAAGCTGCCCCACTGAGGCCCTGTGCCCCCCCACCCAGCAAAGGGCAGCCGTGCGCAGTGAGAGGAATCCAACGCAGACGGAAGCCGCCCCCAGAGATCCTTCCGCAATGTACACACACCTCTCAGTTTTCGCCTCATATCTGAGCCACGATGAGGGCGGAGAAAAAATGGCCAGAATTCACGCTTTGCTATGACTGTTGCCGACTTCAATCGGGGCTGAATGATTAGCAGACTTCAATGGCAGCTCAGAGACTCTCACAACATCGCTATGATGATAAGGGCGGGTGACTCCAGCTGTCTTTATGTTACTTCCCGTCCTCAAGGTCACACTGAAATTAATTAAGAAGATAGCTTAACTTTCCGAAGCCAGGCTTGGACACTGGGAATATGGAGAGCCAACTTTTCCCAATATCTCTTAACAGTTCTCCAAGGAACGAATAAGAAATCGTAAATCAGGAGAGAGGGGATAAAAAAAGTCAGTGAAGATCCTGCTGACCCGCATGACTCTCTCCATCCTGCATGTTATATGACAGGAGACATTTTTGGTGATTCGCTGTTATACTCAGGGAAGAGAAGAGTTTGTTGAGTGTTTAGAAAGTTTTACTTGCCACCTGACAGCTGTGAAGTGGTTCTGAGTTAGAAGCGGTCGAATGGACTCGTTGTCCATGTTTTCATCCCTTTATAAACATCTAGGCACACAGTGGAACGGAAAGGTATTTCCAATGGAGGCACAAACTCAAAAAAAACCACCTGCTGATTAAACCCTTTCCTAATCTTTATGCATCTAGAGTCGTGAACGCTCTACTTTACAGCCAATGAGTAAAATACAGAACACTAAAATCCCACACCTCCAGCTCTCAATATACAAAACAATGACTCCCATATGAA
>JAODKE010000114.1:7698206-7714854 GCA_026779605.1 Mormyrus hasselquistii | reverse complement strand
CGTGAGGTTAAAAATACATACACTGACATTTCTTTTCATAGCCCCCCCCCCCCCCCCACACCCAGAACATTTCCGGTCAAAAAAATCAAAGATGATGAATCCCAGCCTGCTGGAAACAACAAATTGAACAAGATGGCAATAACCCACCCCCCCCCCCCCCCCCCCCCCCCCCCCCCCCCCCCCCCACCCCACCACCCCCCCCCCCCCCCCCCCCCCCCCCAAACCCCGCCCCCGGGAAACACAAAAAGGAACAAAGAGGCAATACCCCCCCCCCCCCCCCCCCGCAGGGAAGCAGCACTGAGAACACAGGCCCTGTGATCCTCACAGATAGCTTTTCTTCTGAAGATGCTACACTGTGACATTTAAATGTATGTCATGATGATTATACCTGCGATCTAATCACAATCAAAGCAGAGAGGAGAGGCACCTCCCATCACCGGCAGCAGCCGAGGCCCGGCCTGCTGCTCACTCTCTGCGATATTCCGCACACCCCCCGCATTTTTGGTCATTCCCAGTCTCGTTCGCCTAGGTCAAGTCAAAGAAGCCCCTGCACAGCCTGAGCTCACTGCCTCTGCATCCTTAATGTACCTCAGAACTGCGTAAAGCTACACTGCAAAAGAGAAGAGACACCCCCCACCTCCGTGACTCATGGAGAACCATGTTATTTCCCAGTAATCACAACCCCACCCCCCAAAACAAGATTTATTTTTTCAATATTCGATAACAATCTCACCTTAATTCTCAAGCTCTTCGGGTCCTTTGGGGCTCTAATCACGGATGACGGCTTCCTCATTTTAATTAGATTCTCAGCCTTTATGCGTTTTGCTCCCCTCATCCAACAATCGGGACGCCCACAATACACTGAGAATTTTAAAAAGAGCATCCTGAACATGCTAATATACCAAAATGCCGAAAATTAGTTCATATTGAGTCGGATTTGTGCGCAAGTGCCATGATTCCAGAGCACGTGTGCAGGCAAACAGGCCAATATGATAATGACTTCAGCGGGTCTCCCCGGCCTCTTCCTTGCATATGAATGCACTCTCTTTTTAAAACTATGTACAGCATGTATACAGTTTTAGAACATGTGCACTTACTCTGCCGACACATATTTTAGCTGCAAAACGTTTTTCACACATGGCTGACAAAAAGAACATGCAGCTCATTCATTCAATCATTTTCCAACCCGCTTTATCCCATTGGGTCGCGGGGGGGGGGGTCCGGAGCCTATCCCGGAAGCAATGGGCACGAGGCAGGGAACAACCCTGGACAGGGGGCCAGGATGAATCCAAAACATACTAACTAGGGAGAGGTAAATTAAATTTGTATTTACAAATTTACATATTATATTGCAAATTCCCCCAATGTATTGCACAAGCGATACTGTACAGAGCGTCATTAAAAATTCAATTATGGAACAGAGAAAACTGGGGGTAATATTGGCAGAAAATAATTAAATTCCTACTGGAGAAATGTGATTGCGACAAAGCGGCGTATCTGCACTCATTAGCATTATTATAAAATGCCAGGCATTTCAGGAACATCTCTCACAGGCTGATGGCAGGCAAGAACATACTCTGCTAACGGGAGGCGCGTTTCATTTCATGTAAATAAGGCAAACGCCCTTCTTCCAGGGATGAGATTTTTTTCTGTCAAGCCCCAGGAGGTCCCTGAATAGCGGGTTGGATCTGGGAGTAGAAACCAGTGGGATCAAGAACTTATTTCACTGCACTGTCATCATCAGCGCGCTTGATATTTCTCTTCCCAAAGCAAGTGCTCCGAGTGAGAGGAACTAGATAAGAATCAGAGATCTAT
Organism: Mormyrus hasselquistii; assembly: GCA_026779605.1. Taxonomy (NCBI): domain Eukaryota; kingdom Metazoa; phylum Chordata; class Actinopteri; order Osteoglossiformes; family Mormyridae; genus Mormyrus; species Mormyrus hasselquistii. The sequence goes on along the minus strand of JAODKE010000114.1, from coordinate 7,713,039 downwards.
AAATGACATTATCAACTGCCTGTACGGCACAATATATCTCCTTTCCACCCCTCCCTGGCGTGACGGAGTGCTGTGAACAACGAAGCAATAGTAAGACAAATGGCGAGGGGGGCAGTGGCAGTTATACCGTCTTTCGGTGAACGGAAGACCTTGACTCCGTCACTCCCTTTTTACCAAAGGCACAGTTCTTTTCATGGGTGAAGACAGTCAGCCGGCTATTAAGACGCTGGAATCAGGAGGCTACTGCCCCAAAGAAATGTAAAAAAATGACCCTTTTCCAACTGGTCATGCTTAGCATGCAGTAATGCTGTAGCGCGTTCCGTTCTCGTGGGCAGGTCTCCCTACGGCGACAAAGGCCACGCCCACCTGTTGGCCGGCTATTATCAAGCCGTTCGGTCGCCCGCTCTGCCGGACGGATTATAAGGCTGGAGTTGGTGTCCCTTGCTTCACGCAGGTGTTATTTCTGCGAGCAGCACGGACGGACCTGTATGACGCCTCCCTCGTCGCAGGCTGCACCGGGTGCCGCAGACGGCACGAGGCACCCGCCCGTATTACAGTACCTTAAACGGTTTCCTTGGGGCATCATCCAGCCCCCGACTCTGTAACAAGTGCATTCTTGCCATCTCAGCTTTGTGCTCGTACTGTGGCTGGGCTGCGTCAAGGATGCTGGGAATGTGCGGGTTATAAGTCACATCACGCATCGCTCAACTCTTAATAGAGACAAATAACAGCACTCATGGGAACAGCTGTTCTGCCAGTAAGAGATAAAAGTATTTATGGAAGAGGCGAGACTTCGGAGTCCACAGGGGCAGGATCACTGGTTTGAAGTATTAAATTAGATGAAATCTCACAGATCGGTCCTTATTTCTTTGCACACGACTAACTTAGTAGCCAGTTTCCAGATTGAAAAAAAAAATAAAAATACAGACCAAGAGAACTATAAAAGTTGCATAAATTTACTCAGTTAAGCACAGGCCCAGTGCATGCCAGTGTCACGTCAATGAAAAATTCATGCTTTTAACACGGACAGGGTGACAGAGGTGTCAAACAGACCATGACACCGTTCTGAAATATCGCTGTGAATGGCATACTCGCGAATTACAGACTTTGTCCTATATATTGAAACGTTGGGATTCCTTATTTTAGATTTCTGTTACATATGATGTGATACAACATTCACTCGTCCCCTAAGAGGAACACAAACAGAATTTCAACATCATTTAATAACATATGCAGATGTTTAACATCTTTTAAGGAAACCATGTGTCAAAAATAACAATATTATTGTTTTGCTGTTCAGGTATATTGAAACAAAAGTTGGTTTAGAGGAGAATCAGTTGAACTATTTATTTTACTTTCAGGCATTTTAAGTGGACTACAGGAGATAATAGAATGATACTTAATAAGTAAGTAAAATATAAATGTAATGCAAAAACGCAGCCAGTTATAGACAAGCAGGATTAATTCAGGGGCAGGACACCCTTTGGATCCACGCTTCCCCAAAGGCAGCATACCTTTAATGCTTTAATACACAAAAGGTGTAATTGTTTCCACAGGACATAATTGGCTTCAAAAATTACTCTTTGGTCAGCAGTTTAAAGCACGCAGCTAGTTTTCATTAGGAACGGCAAACTGGGTCTCCCAGTGAGTACAATAACTTTTGTGGTACAGAAATATTCATCCCCAAACAGTTCAATTACCTGTCTAGAAATGTCATTTTCTCAAGTGGTCTCTGTGTGGGAGCAATACATTATCATAATGTCTGGCACTCAAAGGCTAATTAGTGTGATGGATATGAGCTTGATACGAGGAACTCGACATGGGAAAACAATAATGGAATGCCAGGAAAGAGCTGCCCGTCATACGCTCAGGTTAATGTATACAGCACAATGCCGCCAGTCATTATATGGATGTATGACAATGTGCTGTCAATGTGCTGTGTGTATGTGTTGGGATGTGCTCCCAATGTTGGCTTAGGTGTAATGGTGCTCCTGTGTTGTTCATGGTGTGTTTGCCTGCCCTGCAATGGACTGGCATCCCGTCCATGGTATCCCCTGCCTTGCGCCTGGTATCCTGTGATGTACTCAGGCTCACCATGATCTGTTCTGAATAAGCAGTTATGGAAAATGGATGGATGGATGGATGAATGATTGATCGAATGAATGAATAAACGCAATATGGGTAGTACTGCGCAAAAAGTTTTAGCCAGTCAAAGAAAATGTTAAGATATTTATTTTGGTAGTAATTGTGTATTTGTGTATAAAAAAAATTATCATAGAATATCTGAAAATAGACAGTTACGTGATTAAAAAAATAATTACTGATATCTGGTGGGAAAGAGGGGCTTCAGCTTATGGTTCCCCACCCTCATCGTGCGTTTGTGAAGTTTCACCTCCAGCTTGCATGATTAACTTAATTTCCTTAAATATTTTGATGTGGTATTAATTAGACAAACATGATATGTTAGTGGTCGAGTCAACAAAGACATGGATGTATTGGATGGTCGCTGCAAGTACTGCGGTGATTTGAAGCTCTGAAATATATAAACTGACACACTGTGACAGACAAAATATCCTGATTTTACACCAACATAAAGATCTTTAAATTTGACATTCGCACAGTACTCTATGTGCCAGTGTCTCCCAGTCTGGTCCTCGGGGACCCAGAGCCTGTCCACATTTTCGCTCCCTCCCAGCTCCCTGTCAGATGGTCCACATTTTCGCTCCCTCCCAGCAACATGGACTGTCTGTGGGTCCCTAAGGACTGGACTGGGAGGCACTGGTACTGTATACACAGTTAAAGGCAAGACAAAACATCGGCCGATGAAACGATCTGGCCAATCCTGGAGCAGCATAAGCACACGGCACTGAGGGCTCTGCAAATTTGACTCAGGGCGTAGGGATCTCTGTGCCTCGGGGTCACAGGTCATCGGCTGCATTTACTAACGATGATCCTCCGCTGGACTGTATAATGACAGAGGTCGGCAGGTGATCCGGCATACTAATAGGGCACCACTCAGCGGAGAATGCGGATCTACTGAGCGAGGACCATCTAGTATGCTGCTGCTCCTATTGCACCATGCTAACCTTTTCTACTCTCTCCTTATCCATACGACTTATGTGGCAAAGCGCACCAAGGCATTGCCTTCACAAATCCGTTAGGAGCCATTCATTTAAACGGTGAGCGTTTTTCTCTGGATCGCCAATTAGCTACGTCTCTGAGGAAGACCACACATTATACCGTTCAGGCTAGATGATCTCTGCCGCATTATATGTACATTAGAAAACGCAGAGTGGGCAGAACTGTGAGGTTTATATGGGCTCAGCGCAGCACATTTCTCCAGCAGAACATTCCCAGCCCCTAACCAGCTTACGCTGGTAGCTGGTTTTAGCTGGTTTTAGCTGGTGTAAGATGGTCTCAGACGGTCATGTCCCAGGTTCTCCTGGTCTTAGATGGATTAGCTGGGCTGGTCATCAGTTGGTCAGGCAATCAAGCTAGTCATGCGGATATGACCAGCTAAACTGGCTTAACTATCAATCCAGCACACAAAAACATATCGTAAGCTGACCAAGTATCAGAAATTGGTGAACTTGCTGTTTTTTTCATCAGGGAGACCAGTGCTGTTACTGGCCCATTCGACCAATTTCCTAGAGGAACAGCTGGAGTCGAGGGCCGGTTTTGGCAAAGGGGTATCCACACTGCCCCGTTCCTCAGAATAATGTAAGTGTGCAGAGTGTGGATGCGCTGACCAAGCCATTGACTCAAGCATCTAATCCATCTTCTCTGAGCAGGACCTTATCCTGCCTACATGTGGCAGCGCGGTAGAGACCTCGATTCACCCCCCCCAATCAATGGCCTCCACGGCCCTGACATTTTCTTTGGCCGTGCTGGACATCGTATATTTTTTGCAGATGTGAGCTCGATGAACATCCCCACTGACTTACCTGCAGGGAGACGAAACGGGTTGGAAGTATTAATAAATGGGTTTTGGTGAACAATCAGTGGAAAAGACAAGCCAGAGGATAATGAAGTAAAAAACAATGACAAGCAGCCGCTGTGTGATTCACGCCAGCACTGTCTGTTACCTTAGCAGACAGGTATGATTCAGTAAAATACCCAGCTCAACTTCTCTTCATAACCTTTTTTTCTAAGTTGCCAAATCAATAGGCAGTGGTAAAGAGGAACTAAAAGCAGTCAATTAGAGAAAAACACACTATACAGCGCAACAAAAAAACAGCGTGAGAAGCAGCTCCAATCTCTTCACAGCACAGTCAGACAGAACGAGGACTGCTGAATTAAACTGAAGCATGGGAGAGTGCCATCATTCCAATTACAGCAATTTAAGCCATAGATTTTGTGGCGGGTTTCACTTTGCTTTGAAAAAAATAAATAAATGAGACTCACTAAACACAAAACGATTTCTAAAATCTACTGTACACAAAACACCTTTTTGTTGGTAAACTCAGGGTGAAAAAGCCAAAAAAACGCAGCTCTGGGGCAACATTTTAGGGGATAAAGAAGCGAAATCACAGTCTGTAAACATGGAGAAACAGAAAAGAAAGTAAGGTGGCTGTGGACGAGGACGGGGTGACATGTTGCCGCACACCATGTTAATAATGAATAATTAAAAGGCTGGGGATGCTGTGATTTGCTGCAGTGCCGCTTGACTCCGGATACATTTAATGGGGGCACATGTCATTTATTAGCTCCGCAAATCCAATAGCATTAAATATTAAAGGCTTCATTACATAGCATTTTCTCGTCAGCTTGGGGGGAACAGCCACTTAAAGGTAAACAGCAGGAAAACGAAACAAGCAGTGACAGCCGTAATTACTGGGGGCCACAGCAGGGGTGTGTGTGTGTGTGTGTGCGTGATTATGTACGAGTGCGCACGTGCATGTGTGTATGTGTATGATTATGTATAAGTGGGTTTGCATAAATCACATTATCCAAAAGGTCCCCAAAGTGTGGCAACAGCTGAAACTTTCATACTTCTGGGGACATGTATCAGGACGAAATGTCCCCCACAACGAAATAAAAAGGTGATATTTTGATATTGTGGGGAACATTTTTCAGGTTCCCGCAAAGATAAAAAAGCTAAAAATGCCAAAGGTCTGCTATCTTGTTTAGTTATGGTTAAAGGTTACGGCTGGATACGGGTTAAAGTCATCATGTTGGGAATAGAGTTTTCCCCCATCGAAATGAGAATGCCCACGTAAATGTGTTTACAAACCTGTGTGTGTTTGTGTGTGTATGTGTGTGTATGTGTGTGTTTGTGTGCATGCATAACAATGATTTTTACTGCACAGAGGTATGCGTTGTTAACTAAAAGATAAAAGCACATACAGTAAAGTAGCTAAATGAAACAAGAGTTACCATTTAAATGCAACTCGCGCAAAAGCAGTGGCTCCAGTCTCGGACACACCAGGCAGCCCATGCTGGAGGCTTCGGGGGGGTCAGGCGTGGCCCTGGAGCTCCACACGCACAGGCTCGGCACTGACTGGCAGCTTGTTCTATGCCCAGTGAATGATTTATTACCAGTCAGGTTTATCAGCATCAGTGCATCCAATATAATTAATGTTACAAAGGCAGTCTGCTCCCTTTGCTCTTACACTGGAAGCAAAGTGCTCTATTTTTAAGTGAGACCCATCTTCTTAATTACGAATCCTATCTTGACAACGGGCTGCATGACGTAAACGTTACACTCACACTACCGGACAGCTCTCCCTGGGTTGCATCAAACTTCCCTCCCTGCTAAATAGACAGGAGACCTTCAGATAACAGCATTTTGATAGTTTCCTCCGACTTGACAGTATTTATCCAAACGCCTGGGCCATGTAAATTTTTAAATCAGCCATTTCCCCAACTTTATTACACGGCTGTGTTTATAAAAAGTTTACGGTCTGTACTGCCTTGAGTTCGTCGCAGGGGCCGTCGGAGCGAGACTTCTGCTTCGTAACCGCGGCTGAATCATCCTGCCATGGTTATAAACGAGCAGGATGGCATAAAAGGGGGCGTCACTGACTCTGCCGCTTTGAAGGCTCTCTGCAGTTTCACCAGTGGGCCTAGTAGCCCAGGATTGACCCCCCCCACCCCTTCTATTTCTGACCCCCAGCCCAGATCCTTTCAGCTTTCCCATGCTGGCCAGAGGCAGCCAGAAAAAACTGAAGAAGACCTTGAAGGCAGGAATGAGTTGCAGGCTCTCCAGCGGAGAGATGCTCTGCGGGCGGGGGGCCCTTCCCCGCCCAGCACAGCACACAGGCACATTTTATTCCAAGGCTTGGCCAATCCTCCTGTTGTCTTATTGTAGTAAAGAACACTTCAGAAAACGCCTTGTTCACTTTGAGTCCCCTTAGTTTAATTCCTAGCATGCTGTCAGTGCCTGCCTTTGTCTCTCTCTCTTTTGACCATGAAAATATCTCCTCCGTTCATGACCGTTTGATTGCAGTGTCGAGTGACGGCACTGCACTGGCCGTTTCTCGTGTCCCAGAGATCTCTGTGTGTCTCGTGTTTCCCACTGCATGGGCTGCCGATCGTGGCCTTTGTGCTCCCGCTGATCTGGTCGCCTCGCTGATCGCCTTCTCATTATCTACCTTCTGCCTGTACCTGCACTTCTGCTATTGGATTCTCCCCTTCGGTTTATTTCGCTTCTCTGACTCTTTGGTTTTGACGTCGCCTGTTTGCGGCCACGAGATTTTAACCTCCGAATGAAACATCAATTCACCCTGGATCCAATCAGTCAATGGAGTTGGAGAGAAGCAACAAAGAAACATTATATAGCAATAAACGATGTTACAATGGTATAATCATATAGTGTTTTTTAAAGTATGTCAATGTATTTAAAGCTGTAAATGTATGTTAAGATGTAATTATATGCTTACATGCTGCTTCTCAGTGTTCTATGTATGCATTATAAAGACATTATCAAGGTGCAGATAATGTAAAGCATTACCAAAAATAATCACGTAGGACTGCATTAACAATGCCTTCCAGCAGACACCAACACTTTGGGGCTGGGGGGGGGTTCGTGCCTCTGAGTGCCGCAGTAAGAGAAACGGAAAGGTTTCCAGTTTTACACATGACAATACAGTACACTCACTTTCCTCCCGGAGTTTCATTTGTTCATTTAAATTACAAAGTGCGTCGATTTGCGGCTTTAGCAAGCGCTACCGGCTCGGGGCACCGCTCATTCCACCCACGACGTTTACAGATGCATATTTACCACTCAGCTTATTTATCACTGAATTTGATGCAAACCAATAATTAAAATCTCACATGTGAAGCTGCTTTGTGCAGCTCCGCTCACCACACTCACTCCGCCTACACTCACTCCGCTCACCACACTCACTCCGCTCACCACACTCACTCCACTCGCCTACACTCACTCCGCTCACCACACTCACTCCGCTCACCACACTCACTCCGCTCGCCTACACTCACTCCGCTCACCACACTCACTCCGCCTACACTCACTCCACCTACACTCACTCCGCTCACTACACTCACTCCGCCTACACTCACTCCACCTACACTCACTCCGCTCACCACACTCACTCCGCCTATACTCACTCCGCTCACCACACTCACTCCGCCTACACTCACTCCGCTCACCACACTCAGTCCGCCTACACTCACTCCGCTCACCACACTCACTCTGCCTACACTCACTCCGCTCACTACTCTCCATCAGACATCTGGCTGTGCGGTTGACCGGGGCGAGGTGTTACAGTGCCTGCTAGGAGAGGAGGCCGAAAAAGCAGAGCACAGGAGGGCCAATACTAATATCATTACGGTAATCCGTATCCATCCATCCATGTAATGTACCCGCTCAGCCAATGGGAGCTTGGAGCCCATCCCAGGAAACACAGGGCACAAGGCAGGGGACATCCTGGACAAGATGCCAGTCCATCACAAGACACATACTGGGGGCAATTTAGAGACAACAAACTGCCTGATTGCAAGTCTTTGGACTGGGGGAGGAAGCTGGTATACCAGTTTCATGCTGATTGTACTCGAAAGTACATATAGATATATATAATTTGTGTAATTAGATGGTAATCAAGCAGAGACACACCTGGCTTTATTTGTGACAAATCAGGAACACATCCGGAGCCCCATTTCCTCAGCAGTCACGCTTTCTAATACAGACATTGATTTTGCTCTGGCCTGGACACTCCACGCCGGCGGACTGTCAATAAGGACGTGCCGAGATTAGCCAATGACGTCCTCCAGAGCCACAGAGTCCGGTCGAGGTGAGGGGTCACGCTGAGAGGCGGTCGATGGGCCCCGGCGGCGATGAGAATTTCCCCCGGAGCGCGGCAGGTGACGAGGAGCACGCCGGTGCAGGTCGTCTGAGCCGGCGAGATAATCAGCTCAGAGGCGTCTGTGTGCCGCTCAAAAACATGCACACAGGAGTGCAGTAGCACACGGAGAGCGTGCACCCCTGCCGCAAAGGTGACTCTCCAGCTGTGTGACTTAAAGGACCCCCCCTGCTGGTAAAGCTACAGTGTCACACACTCACACTGCTAAGGAACACGGGGTCAGCACTTTAGTTTACATTCATCCATGATGATTCTCCTTCCTACTATAATAATTATTACAAAGGCAAAAAACCTCAACCCCACATCTGTTCTATCGTGAGAAAGTAAGAGACAAGAAAAGCCTAGTAGATTCTTAATAAAACACTAATTGTGAAACATAGACTGCAATGTAGATGCTTAATGAACCGTGTGAATCCTACAATCTGTGTTTCCAATTACTCAGAGCACATATATTTCCTAGTAAATAGCTCAGCCACGTGAATGCATCACAGATTCACAGGTATGGGCTTTCACTTTTACTGCAGATGTAATTATCTGGATAGATAACTCCACCCTGCTTCCCCCAGAAATATCACTGTACAGATTAAGATAAAGCCCCCCCCCCCCCCATCTTCACTACTCCATGCTTTCATCTGCCTAATCTGCAAAGATGCTTTAAATATACATTTCGCCACAGAAACATCGATATGTGTGACGTTTCCTATGTTCTTAGTGCCGCGGATCCCTTTGTTTTCAGCGCTGACGTGAACGTCTGCTCAGGAAGAGGGGGGACGCCGACGCCCCCCCCACCCCCCCAGTCATTTCAGCCTGCCTCTGCACGTCTTTCACACCTTTCAACGTCAAAGCAAGGCCATCTTCTACTTCTCAAATAAGTTGCTTGTTCAGGCAAAAAAGAAAAATTAAATCCGCGGTGAAAGCAACAGATAATCATGGCTGCAGAATACAGCAGGGCTCTATCAAGCGGCAATAGAGAGCTCCGTCTAGAAGCTGCTTGGGTTAAGAGGAGCATTTTCAGAAAACATCAATCTATTTTCCAGTTAACCTTAGTGGGCTGCAGCCTGACTCTCGCATGTCTGGGGACTCGAATCCTGCATTGTGTTGCCTCACTGCAGACTGGCATGTGCCCAGTGCTTCTGCCATTTTCTTCCCGTAGAGCCAAAACATTGACGTGATCTAGAGGAACTGCTGTCTCTAAACTGCTCACATGAGTGTGTGGTCCTGTAATGGACCAGTTTCCTGACCACCTGCTTATAATCCTCCTGTATGGGGTAAGCAGATAAGAAAAATGCATTATATAATATATAATACGCGTATTTTCCCCTCATTTTTTACTGCTGTGGTCACAGTTTCCCGCAAACACCAGTAACTGGCAAAGACATCATGGGATATATCATTAGCATCTCTGTTAGCTGGGCAGGCAGTGCCATGTGCTTTTATGAACAGGCATCATCACGGCCGCCTCAGAAACAGGACCCCGCCGGTTTGTGAGAGACTTGCATATGGTGCAGGTCACTCCAGGAGAGAAGGGAGAAGGAGCTGTGATTGTAGTGGTGGGGGGTTTGTCAATAAGTCATGCACTTGGTGGGGGGGGGGGGGGGGCGCTATGATCCCACTCTGTCTCATCCTCCAGTCTCCTGGCTCATGTAAGAGGCACTTTAATGGCCTTTTGCTCCTCGCACGAGGGGGAGGGGAGGCAGGGAAATAAAGCAAACACACAGAGGCGCCCGTAAACGCAGCGGAGCTCCTTCGGGGATCACGGTGCCTTTATGGCCTAAGCGAAAGCGATGAATCTCCAAACGAAGCACTTTGAGAAAATTCACAGAGAGTCAGCCCCGCTCTGGCAGGCCGGGCCTCCGCCAGCACGGGGGTCCTTCCACTGCCACGCAGGCACCTGCCGGGGGAGCCCGTCCCGCTGGCCGGTCACAGACTCTGCTTCGCATTGTGCCCTTTCCAGGACGACTCTCCCTAGCTGCGGCTGCACTGAAGCAGACGGGAAAATCACATGAGACCACGAGAGTGACATGGACCAACAACAGAGGAGCCGCAGTAAAAGGGGGGGGTCTCCCTGCACTGCATTATTTATCATGCCCTTTTTAAGATTGATTGGGTGCATGATAGAGTATGGCAACGTATGAAGTGGGTTAATCATCTTTGATTAAACACTGAAGATGGCCTTTTTAAATGCTCTTTCTTCTTTACCAAAGGACACTAAGCTCACTAATTTTCCCCAACTGGAGTAACATGTTTAATTAGCCACTCACACCTGCGAGTGTATAACAGGATTCATGCGCTTCCTGCAGGCACCTACGTGGTTCCGCTCCCCCCTGTGCTGCCCTGCCCCCTGAACCCAGCTGACTTTTACGCTGTAGCTCTCAGCGTGTTATTAAACAGAAACAGAGTCGGTTGTTATGGCAACATGGAAATTGACCAGGGTTCCAGAACCTCCTTATAAACCCATCGGGCGGCCGAGCAGGTTTCCGTCCTGGAATTTTCACCCGGACCCCATTCTGACTAAACTGCGAGCACTACTTCATTTCACCCATGAGAGAGCTGACAGAAAGGCCCCCAGGGTGATCGCGGAGGGTATTAGCTCAGCGCCTCACTTCTCCACTATTCGGCCTTTGGTATTAATTCCAAGTGGGACCTGCAGATCAGACAGTAGGGACGCATCTTTGATTTAATTGAGCCTGGAAAGCAAGCTAAAGGCGTAGACAGGACTTAGGAGAGGTTTGCATATACAATATAAAGCCTAAGTTATCCCAGAAGCTAGCTTAGGGTTTGAGTGAGCAAGAACCAATCAATTAAGGGAGGGCACCTCTGTAGAGGAGTGCTCTCTGAAAGATGTGTGCGGAAGGTGACCAGGAAAGGGCAGCTCACGGGGTACAGACAAGGACGGACAAGGGAATATGGAAATGTACCACAGGGTATGTGGCTGAAGAACAGGAAAGAGATGGAAATGGAGTGCCTTGGTGCTCTGTGAGAGGAGCTGGAGGTCTCTGGGAGGTTGTTATTTACTGGTTTTCATAGCAGAAAGCATAAACGGTCCCTGCAATCGTTGCAATTTTTGAAATGCTTTTTGTTTATAAGAGCAATTCATCACGAGTTTCATAAGTCAGAACTCAGGGAGCGACTTTGAGCTCAGGCTCTGCACTGCAGGGTTGCCTGGCCCAATGGGGGCAGAAGCTCTCCCATCCATCAGGCAGCTGACGCTTATCGCGGAAGCGGGCACAGACGGGGCGTGGCCACTGTGTTTAACAGGGTGATCAGAATGCGGCGAGTAGCCGGCGAGGAAAGCGCGGGCGGGGAACCTCAACACATTCGTCTGTAGCACCACCAATGGGAAATTGGAATCCTTTCCATTCTTTCCATTACTGTTATTTCAGCGTTCCTGGCTTGTTCACTTAACCCGGGAAATGACCTAGAACACATACCGCCATTGTGGCAGCAAGGAGCAAATGAAAGTCCAGGGATTTTCAGGGATCAAATTACACCGTGGCGCATGGGTTCATAGTTAGCATGGTAACAGATAAATACAACAGGATGTGACACGGAGGATTCATCTGTCGTCTGTTACTGGGGGGGAGCTAGGCGCTCAGCAGGGGAGCGCAGGGTGTCGAGAGATTTCACGGGAGCTGGAGGTACCTAATTATTCACTGACAGTTTATTGGTAATGATTCCTGGGATGATTCTGAGTGCAGGTCTGATTAAGGCACAAACCGTGGGCATCCAACACTGGGTGACGTGAGCATTCTTGTGTATATTCAGTGGTTGTACAGTCGTTCAATCGTTCCAATCCCATAATGTTTAAACCAAACAATAACTGAGTCCCTTAACCGTCTCTCTTAAGCACCCTCCACACAAACTTGACGTTCCCCGCTTGACCTTTCCGGTCCTTTGCCGGGCTGGTCTTGTACGTCTCACACTGGCCGGTGCGAGTGGAGCCCATGTGAGGCTCACCGTTTAACGCCCAGCGCGGACACCGCAGCTTATCAGGCGGCTTCTCTGGTTGACTGCTAGGCAGGGCTTGATCTCTCCCAGAGCCAAAGACCACATCCTCCCCAACAGCTCCCTTCAGCTTCTCTCACACAAAAGGGCCGTGAGCCGGTGATTTACAGTTTAAAGAAGCAGAGGCTGTTAACCACTAATACATCATTAGGGGAGGAGAGCAGCCCTGTGTACTAATGAGCCGCGAGGCACAGGAGAAGCAAGACACTAGTGAAGCAACACATATATACCCACAGCCTAGCAGCAGACTGGAGTTGTGTGAGAAGATGGGATATTTCTACCGTTCCTTACTGTTAGAGTTAGCGGTGTGCATGGCCCTTAGGTGAAGAGAATGCACTTCACATTCCACAAAGCGGCACAGGACTCCTCAACATGCCAACGTCCAACACCCCAACACTCGAATGCCCCAACATTCCAAGACCACAACGATCCAACACTTCACCATCCCAACACTACAGGGCTCCATCATCGCTACGCTCCAACACACCAACATTCCAATTCCCAACACCTCAATTCTCCGACTCCAGAACCCCAATGGCCAGTTCAAGAGGCATCGCGGAAATCCCGCGGCACCAAAGGACCAGAGTGGGACGGCACCCCTCACCATGGATTCTGGTTTGCGTGCGGCAAAACGGCAGCTCTGCATGAGCACCCAGTGGAGCTGTAACCCCTGCCAGATAGGATTGCGTGCCACAGACACTGGAGAACAGGCTCACCTTCATACGCTCCTATGACTGATATTCAGTGTTTCTCCTCAGCAGCCTTGCACAGTCTCACTGTGACAATTTAAGGCCTGACATGTGACTCCCCTAAATACACCTTCCTTTTTTCCTGTCCTCCTTGTCATCGAACGCTGTTTTTATTTACCTGAAAGCAGCCTGTCATAAATACAAACGAATCCCCGGGAGCAGAGAGTCACGCACCGACAGGAGGCACACGTGCGTCCCTGGGTACGAAAGGCCTGCGATTTGAGCCTGGGAGAGCGTGATTTTGCCTGCCACAGCCTCAAGGCAGAGCCACGACTGTGAAGATCACGTTACGTCTTATTGGCACCTACAAAACAACAGCTTATGGAAATAGGATTGGATTCATTTTAGAATAACGAAATGAAAAGCAGAGAGACTTCAGCGCACCCTAAGCTCTTCCCGGCTGCGTGTGAGATACAGCCTAAAACGGAAGGAGGGTTTGCCGAGTTGGCTTCACAAAATTGTACCTCGGGCGCCCGTCCGGAATTCAATTTACGGGTAGAGAGGCGATGAGCAGGATGGGAGGAGGGTGCACTGCTCTGCATATCACAGCCAACAGGAACGGTGCGGGAGGGAGAGAAGAAGGGCAGGGTGATCCGTTACACGCGCGCTGATCACTTCACCGGCTTTAATCATGGCGGCACGGCGTCGATTCGGGGGACGGCGGACCGTGAAGAAATGTCAGCGTTCCGTCGCCGCTGCGGATCTGCGGGCGGTTTTGGGGGCCGGCGACATATCGAGGCCGATAAGGCTCAGCGGAGAGCCCTGCTCAGCGGGTTTCCCATCTCCTCCTGCAATTACACATTAGGCTGCTTCAGCCACACAAGATCTGCTGCTTTAAACAGGCTTATGGCTGAGGGGCTGCCTATGAGAGGATGGGGGTGAGGGGGGGGGCACTCCCCCTAGGTGTCCCATGTGAGGGATAGGTGCCAGGGGAATGTGAATATTGGCGTAATGGATGAGTCCTTAATTTGCATGCCAGACCGTGCATGACACCGGGCCAAAATCACGCGAGAGGTACAAACCGCCACCCCCCCACCCCACCCTTGTCACTCCTCAGCAGCCTAAATATAGCCCAGGCTGAAGACAGGGGGCTAATTATGGTGGTCAGGTGAGGGGCAGGATCACACGCTGTGAGGCAGCTCAGCTCTTTGTTTTGTTTTTTGTAATTGTCAGAATTAATTGGCCTTTAGGTAAAACTGTTAAAGGAAATTATTTAATGTAGGGAATCTCAGAAACGAGTCATGTAAGTGAGATGAACTACATGATCCTTAAAAAAAATTGTAAATCCTGTCATTTCACAGTAAACGTTTAGAGGCTTAAAATCTCTGCATGACATTGAGAAAAAAGCACCAATTATGAGGAATCCATGCAGTTAAAAAAAATGCCCAGTGGGGTGTGAGGGACCATGAGGCACTGAGGCTGAGCAGCTTCGGTAAATATCAAAGCGCTGGCACCGCGGACAGGCAAAGCACGGGCCCCCGGTGAGCCGGCTGAACGCCATGGAGACACATTAAAGGCAAACAGAGTGCCATCCCATTCCGGGTGTCCCCTGCCCCGTGCCCCCAGGGCTGACTCACCATGATCGTGTCCTGGATAAGTGGAGTACATTTCGCTCCCCTCTGAAATTCAGGAACACCTCCTGTATTATTATGGAGCAGACTCTGTTTTAGAGCATATTCCCCCGTAAACTTTACTTTAGTGGAACATTAAAAAGCAAAATTCCTGGAAACCCTTGATGAAGGATTGAATGACTGTAAT
>JAODKE010000114.1:7683782-7695558 GCA_026779605.1 Mormyrus hasselquistii | reverse complement strand
TCTGGATCTTGACCTTGGGCTGGAGACTGAGTGAGACTTGCTCCTTGAGCTGCTCTTGCTGTGTGACTTGCCTTTGTTCCATTCGCTTCTGCTTACTATTGTTTCTTCTTTTTCCCCCCCGACAGTTTTGGAAAGGAGGGTGAGACATAAAAAAAAGCAGCTGCGATGTTTTTCCGAGTAGGAAGGGGGGGCACAGTCACTTCCGGGGAAGAGGAATAAAAAGGGATTCACTGAATTCGCGGTCCAGCCATCAAACCACCTACAACCAAACTTAGTGATTCCATAATTTAATTAGGAAACAAACCAGCCTCCTTTATTATTATTATTATTATTATTACTATTATTATTATTATTATTATCATCTGGGGCTGTGACTTATCTTACACACCAAGGCAAGCGAGGGGCAGTGTGTAGCTCAGCGACTTAAACCTCAGGACCGATGATCAGAAGGTTCGATCCTCCACGAAATAATCACATGACCATGAGCCCATTAGCAAGGGCCTTAACCCCCAGCTGCAGGGGTGCTGCATGCCGGCCGGCCCAGCACCGTGCCCCCCAGGCATGCGCCGTGTGTCTCATGGAGAGTAAGATAAAAAGGTAAAAAGAGAATTTCCTCATGAGGATGAATGAAGTACCCCCATTCTAATTAGTTTGTTTTTCATTTGAATATGTTACACAATCCTCATGTGGTATACAGTACTGTAAACTAAGTGACTTTTTCCACATAATCACGAGCGAACGGCAGTTCATTACCAAAACGGTTAATAAGCAGATGCATGCACAGATATCTGTCATAGTCTGGCCTTATTCGGGGGTGTTACAATGCTGCGATAATGGTTTTATTCATTGGAGTGTTCCACCCCGGTGTGCCCCCACCTACATGGCACAGAGCTCTAGACGCCACTCTCACCCCATTCAACTTAACAGCTGCTTCTCTAGGACAGAAAACCAGCAAAATGGTGGATGTAACTATCAACTTCTGCTCCTGGGACCCAGGAGCAAGACGCCCCTCTGGCAAAGGCTGCTAATGAGGACAGAGAAGCAGGGCCACCAATGGGGGGAGTGCGTGTCGCCTCATGACCCTGCGGCAGCCCTGCTTGGGACAGACCCCAGTGGAGGTTAGGCTAAGCCAGTGGCAGTGGGGGGGGCAGCATGGCCCCCAAGAAGCCCCTCTGCTTGGCAGGCAGATACTGAAAAGCTCAATTATATTATTACCTCTCCTAGCACGCGCCCAGGCCGGGTTCATTACGGAAACCTTAACCGGGAGATTGGGCAAGGGGGTTACAGTATATATGTGTGTGTGTGTGTGTGTGTGTGTGTGTGCGCGTATGTGCCAGAGAGGATTCTGCTGATGAAGCCCAGCGAGGACTTATCAGCATCGTCATCAGCATCGTCATCAGCATCGTCATCAGCATCAGCATCGTCATCGTCATCAACATCGTCATCAGCATCGTCATCAACATCAGCATCGTCATCAGCATCGTCATCAACATCGTCATCAGCATCAGCATCGTCACCAACATCATCATCAGCATCGTCATCAGCATCAGCATCGTCATTGTCATCAGCATCGTCATCAGCATCGTCATCAACATCGTCATCAGCATCAGCATCGTCACCAACATCGTCATCAGCATCGTCATCAACATCAGCATCAGCATCAGCATCGTCATCAGCATCGTCATCAGCATCAGCATCGTCATCAGCATCGTCATCGTCATCAGCATCGTCATCAGCATCGTCATCAACATCAGCATCGTCATCAGCATCGTCATCAGCATCGTCATCAGCATCGTCATCAACATCAGCATCATCATCAGCATCGTCATCGTCATAAACATCGTCATCGTCATCAGCATCGTCATCATCATCAGCATCGTCATCGTCATCAGCATCGTCATCATCATCAGCATCGTCATCAGCACTGATGGAAATCAGGAGCAGGGTCAGGGAGAACGGCGACGGGCCACTGTGATTAGCCGGGGCATTTCAGCATGACAGCGTGTCTCAGTGCACAGCGCTAACGAAGAGGCTCTTACATAAATGTAAATGAAAGACACGAGGCAGAGGGTCAAGTGTGAGCATGGAAGCCCTGCTCAGCTTGTGGGGTGAGAACCTCATCGACCTCACGTTCAGATGTGAGCTCCATTATACGCATTTTTAATTATGAATCTAACAAAGTCCTGGAAGGAAGAAGAGTTTGCACGTTCTTCAGTTCCAGGTCGATTCTTCTTTCATTTTTCACCATCCTTCTGCAGCTTTCACAGTATAGGCAGCTAGTGGTTTGTGACCTTTCCCACTTGGCGTGTGTCCACCATTAACTGAAGATAACTGACAGTCATAGACCTTCACCTTCCACCTTAATTACACCTGTCAGGACCTCACACTGACCTAACCTCCAAGCCGGGTCCAGAGGATGCTGGTTTCTGCAATGCAGTGTGGATCCTGAAGTCCATAAAGATCTAACAGGGTAGCCATGTGGAACCATTTTGGGCAAAGAGTAATCGAAGTGATAAGCTTTTCATTTAAACAAGGAGTAATCAAGCAGTCAGACTTTCTGCTTTCAATAACACAGGATACTATATAACCTGTGGCGCTATGAAGTCAGATGAAATGATAAGTCTGACAGGTTATTTTTATATAAAAGAATCTGCGATTTCTGGAAGGTTGAAGTGTGAAGTCAAGTGCTCGTCTGCAGTCGTTTTTGTTATTACCTTGAAATCCTCAAGTTCCTGCTACAATTTCATGTAATGTTGCATATGAAATCATAGAATCAGGGGCAAGACCCTTCATACAAATCTAGAAGAGAGGTTGGTTGATGAATCTTACAATTACGTGTAAAAGCTGTAAGAATTCCTCCTGTCGGCTAGAGGGCAGCCCACCCATGGAGTTGCTGGATATAGAAGTCCCTGTACCTCCCTGGGATGAACCTAATCAGGGAACACTCGTCTTTGGCTCTCCGCCTCGGCGCTGCATAAACACATGCTGTGAGAAGCATCCTCACTTTTCCAAAGCTGTCGGCCTGGACTCTAGCCCTCAGCACTCTTTTATTGTGTATGCTCTTCTATTACAATGTCGTGCAACAGCCCAGCAACTCTGCCGACTTGCCTGTAACCTCAGCCTGTCTTGACACAGCTGCTGTCACCTGACTGCTCTCTGTTTCCCGGTTTCCTGCACCTGCCTGACCTCGCAACCTGCCTGACCTCGCTACCTGCCCGGTCCCGGCTCTGCCCTGGGAATCGAGCTGTCAGACTTCCAGGCAGTTGGCCATCAGCCACTCGCCTAATGGGGAGCCTGAGGTTCAACCAAGGTTATATCCTCACCCTTTCGGGCGGGATGCTGGAAGACTGTCCATCACAGCACATGGAACATGGTTTTGGTTCTCTAACAAAATAGTAACATCATAAAATAAGGGTAAGATAAGGACTGGACAGTCCATAATGGCTACCAATGCAACCACGTGCTGGATTTAGAATGTGAAAACCCAGAGCCACATCTCAGGGACAGTCAGACAAACGGGCACATACGGCTGCCGGTGCTGCTGTTTGGCTACGCAGATCTGGACGGTACAAAGTTCTGGTTTTATGAACCGAAAGCCGATTCATTTCCATTCACATCATAGTAATGCTGCGAGTTCCTAGATGTAGGGGCAGACAAACAAAATACTTTCTACAGACAAGTTATTATTAACAACAGAACATAGCGTGATTAATGCATGTTGTACAAATGGAGCTTTAATGGCATTGACATTTTTAAGGGACTCTGTAATGTTCGGCATTTCGTCGTGTTCCAGCTCCAAGCTGATGAGCCCAGTATGTCTCGCAATAGCATGACTAGTTCTGCACTCTGCCCTTTCGATTGTGACACAGCACTGAGGCCCGAAGGCTTTTCCCTGCATTGAGGTGAATGAGTCCATGGCTGTGTCCGAAATCGCACACTTGCGTCAGTGCACTGAGATGTAGTGCATAGTGCGGACTGCGCACTTCCTTCTGTAGTGCACACTGCCATGCATAAGTGCTGTCCTAACTAACGCTAACGTTTCACACTTACCGGAAGTGACGGACTAGCATTTTGATCGCGATTCTCCAGCGCGCCAAAATATCTGCCATGAAAACTTGCCGAAAGTCCCTCCCCTTCCGCTGCGCAGTCAAAATGGCGTCTGTTTAGTGCGCGCAGTGTCCTTCATTCTGCACTGCGTTTCCTGCCCGTTTTCAGTGCACCATCCGCGTACTTTCAGTGCACTGAATTTTCGCTTAGTTGTCAGTGTGAACGCACTACGCCCTAAAATCGCACACTAAAAGTGCGCAAGTGCGCGATTTCGGACACGGCCCATGTTTTATACACCACTAACCACCAACCTCCTCCCTCCAGCTCGAGATGAAAGGCTAACCCTAATCAGCTGGCTCTCTGCCGCCAAAGGCACCCAGGCGCACAAGCAAACGTATGGATGAAGAAGAAGCTTACGGCGCTCTGCTCACTTAGCAAAAACCCCCAGCCGGATATGGGCCGGCACCAGCAGGGCAGCTGGGCGTGCGGAGCAGAAAACTCCGTGGCGACGTGATTGAGCTTCTTTGTCGACCTGCATGTCAACCTGCATCTTCTGCAAACCCCAAGCAGGCCTTCTGTCGTCCCAGACAAGGTGGCTGCCAGGATCCCCCACAGCGAGGCCATCTGGAGCGGTACCTCGGTGCCCACTCCCCCACCCCAAAAGCTACGTATCCGGGACAAGCAGTCTACTGGGAGCAAGCCCGTGTGTTAATTCACAGCTTCCTTCATTAAGCATTCGTCTTTTCCAATGACAGTGCACTTTCGTGCAGGGGACAGAGGGCGCAGGAAATAAAGCAACAAAATGTGCAGCTTAGTTGCTGTGGCGAACATATTCCACTTCACGCCGGCTTTCTCGGTCACGCCGTGCTTTACCGCACCGGATCTTTCATACGGCATAGTGCAGCAGGTGCTGCAGCAGTCAAGGAGTTTGGGGTGGTAAGCAAACAGTAACGTGCTCCAGTCCCAGGTGTGGGCCGCCTGCCTCCGGCCCTCTAACTGCGTCCTTAACCTGAATTGTTCCAGTGAAGCATATAGCTGCATAAAATCATATGGAAGTGGCTGCAGATGTTGATGATGTGATGGAATCCAGTAAGACTGAGCACTTTTCTCACCTTGTGTTTTTTCTTTCTTGCGTGTGTTTCGGTGCTCATGGGAAGGTTTTGGAATCTAGAGCAGAGTTCTCGGGGATTTTACACCTGCTGAGTTTTCACGTTGCTTCACCTGTGCTAGTCTGTCCCCGGCTAAAAGTAGAAGGTACACAACTATATATAAATCCAAAAAATAATGAGGATGGCGCTTTGAAGTGCGGCGCAGGAGAATGGCCCTCTTAGCGAGCCCCGTCTCGCTCCTTTTTTGCTTTGGGAGAGAGCACTTGACTGTTGAATTAAATTGACATGCAAAGGACAGAGGCAGCGTTAACTACAAGACCACGTTACGTCGGCAAGATAAACATTATGGGAGGCAGACGAATGACTGAAAAATGAAGTCTGTCTAGGTCAAATTGGATTTCTGAGTACCACCCCATGACACTGACTTGATATACATCCATTCAATAGGACATTCAATTGAAAATTTAATCTAAATGACAAACTTCAAACAGCGGAACATTAAAGGAAGCCTCAACGTCTGTGTTTTATTGTTGCCGTCACAAATTGACTTTTTGATAATAAATTCACCGTCGTCTACATTTCAATAGACTGGAACATTCTGGAATTGATTGAGCCGGTATTGTAAATATGAAAACTTGTTTAAGATGAATTGTGCCACCATTAAAATGTCAATTTGAATAAGATCTATCCACAGCAGAGTCTGGTCATTGACCTTGTGCAGAGTTTAATGAATACTCATCCCTAGGAAAATATGGAATTCCTGTAGGAAATCCGCATCCAAAAAGAAAATTAAAATTTAGCATCTGATATGGTGTTTAAATAAATTACAAAGGTACAAGAGCAGCCGTATCATGCTGAATTACTCCAAGTGAAATAACATGTAACAGTAAAAGCATATGTTAAAAAAGGGGTCAGGCTCTTCTCCTTGAGGCGGCGGACACCCCGTACTTTTTGAACTGGTTCTCCTCTAACACTGGACGAGCCGTGAGCCAGCAGCCTGCTCTGTACTTTGGTTTTCCCAGAGGCCTCTGGGACTGCCTGTGCCCAGAATTCCGCAGTATAACCAGCTGCAGTCACATCCTATGACAAACGTTACAGCCGTGGTGCTCCTGGGATAAAAGGTTCACCTCTCTCTCCCACAAAAGGGGCCTTATCTTCTGCTAAATGAGCTCCGCCTGCTGCGAGAGCGAATACCATCATGCAATTGCTGTTTTTAGAACAAGTTTCCCAAGCCGTGATAGGAACGCTGACTGAATCCAGTGTAATAAAGCAACAGCTCAAGTGATCCATTTCACTTATAAAACAGTATGAAAGTCAACAGGAACGTGATGAGGGTGGTCCCGGAGGGCTCTCCTCACTGCATATCTCAGCCCCCTTTACAGGCACTCCTGAGGCCCAGCCTCGCACTGGAAGAGCCAAAGCATTTCCACTTCATTTGTATCCTTCTGCAAGTCATCCATCAAAGGCTGACTCAAAGCTCCTGGCGAGGCCGCACCCGATTTGCTCCGATCCCTGTATCCGTTCAGGTGGATCCACGGGAGTCTGGCACGGTAACCGATGGCCCTGTCAGCCAATTGGAAAGCCAGCAGCAGGAGGCCCCGCCTGGTCCGTGGAGCACGCCCGGGCACAAGGGCCAATGGTGATGGATTGAAGTCCCTTCGGATTGGCTCACCGACCCGTCCGTTAGCTCCCCTGTGGCTAATAGCACCAAGCCGAAGAAGACCCCCCCCCCCCCGCCCACGCTTCTCCCCACCAACCCACTGGAAGCCTCTGCCTTTTCCCTGTCTCTGCTGAGTGAACCCTCACCTCCACGGGCTCACCGTGTTCTTGCAGTTAACGTTGCGGTAGGAGACCCAGTGCGGACTCTGGGCCGCGGGATCCGCACACGCACGGAACAGCCCGCCCCGAGCACTCTCACCATGAATCTCAGCGTGACTCAGAGCCTTGCATCCCCCATAATAAGCTGGAGCTGAAGCAGACCACACACCCTCTTTCATTTCACAATCTCACACTGCCAACAGCATGTTGAAGGCAGGATGAAATGTTAATGCCAGGAAACCGGCATGCTGATAGGATTCTAATACAGTTAAGACTATTACCCAGCACATTTGCATGTTTGTAGTGTCTCAAATGCCTTACAGTCTAATCAAGACTGTGTAACAAAGGTGGTGGGTGGTCTGTCCATAAGGCAAGAACTTGGGTAATTTTAACAGCAAGAATAATAAAATGTCTGGAATTTTTGAATAGCCACATACATAGACCCACCATACATATGCTCATGTTATGAAACAAGCAAGCAGAGGAACAGGAGATCTGTTGGAGTGACAAACCTTTACTGCATATGCCGTAAGAATTTTATATCCTTTATGAAAAAATAAAATAAAAATAACAGTAAAGTGTAATAAATGCCCCTTTATATATTTATATATTACTTGCAATCCCCTTACTGACCATGATAAAGAACCCCTAATGTGTGCTCTGAAAAAATAATCTTGTGGAGCACTGATGAAGAATAGTATCAGCATCCAGCCATGCATCAGTCTCCCACGGCTGCTGATACGGCACAGGGGCGCGGTAACCTTGAAGTCTATTCCTTGAAGCACAGGGCATGGGGCTGAAGACAGGCTGGATGGGACGGGACGGGATGGGTTGGGATGGGATGGGATACCAGGGCGCTTAACTGCATGTTTTTAGGGCAGAGGGAGGGAACCTCACAGAATAATCCTGCACACAATGATCTCCACACACAAAGCAGTCCCTGGAGGTGTGAGGCCACATTTCCACCCACCGTGTTACATTAGATTCCAGTCTAGGAGTCCCAGAAGGTGCAAACTGTCCAGATGGTATAAGTGCTATAAGACAGATTACTGGTGAAACTTCATTAATCACATTCTATAAACCTGAATGACAATTCTGAAAAAAATGTTACATTTATATTTCGTTTTACGTAGTGGACAAGGGTACTCATTTCATAACCATAAATTTATACATTAATTAGAATAATTAAAGCATCCATAATGATGTATTTGTCTTGGTAACTATCAGTGTGTGTGCGTGTGTGTGTGTGTGTGTGTGTGTGTGTGTCTCACAATGTAATAAAAAGGTATTATTAAGACATTGAGGGTACATATTCCAGGTGCCCGCAACGATCTGTGAAAAACTAAAAATGCCAAAAGTCTTTTATTATGTTTGGTTACTTATAGGTGGACTGACAACAGTGACTGCAGTGCTCAAACTTTACGCTGAATTCAGGCTCCTGGTGTGCGGAAAAAATAAAACGGGTACAACTCAGGAGCCTGTGCGGCTGAAATGCAGAGATATTCAAACGGGTATTTTATCTCCTTCTGTGCATTAGGCTAATGTATATACATGCCAGGCGAAATGATGGCCAATTTGCATTTTTTCCCCATTTAATGTGCGAAGGTGCACCGCTTCTTCCTCTCCAAGCGAGGCTCTGATGTTTACAGAAGTCATGCCAGCGTTTCCTGTGTAGAGGCACATCATAAGAAAACAAAGTAAAAAAATAAAAAAATCTCAATAATTACCGGCTCATCAAAGTCCTCTTCTAATCTCGCAGTGTACGCTGACGCCCCAGAGACAGGCAACAAACAAAGCCCACGACCTGCCGTCTCTTCCTGCAATCCCGCTACTCTTCTGAGTAAAGACGTGGCCTTGGGGTACGGCTTTGTAACTCTGGCGTCTCAGCACGAGGCCGACGCGACGACTCGGGCACCTCGGCGACTGTCTACCGGAGGGGCTCATGGCACCGGGGTTCCTACTAGTCACCCAGAACTGGCCGGCACCCAGGTGTTTTGGCCCAGGTCTCAACGAATCAGTTTCAGATGTCAAATTTAATTTGGAGAGCCGCTTATCAAAAAGGCTTGTGAAAGACCTCGGGGGTGACGTGATGAAATCTCATTGTCATTCCGCTCATTTTTTTTTAAGCTTCGATTACTACTGGCAAATAGCTACTGCGCTCTAGTTGGGGATAGATGCCTCTAATAATAGATCTGTGCAATTCTGGCACAGCTATGTCACATTGCTGAGTTATTAAAATTAAATGGGGGAAAAACAGGATAAGTAACAAAACAGACGTCATTCTCCTTTCACCAGCAAGGGTGGGATGTGGTCTCCGGATCCAGCACGCGGGGATTCCGGGCCAGATCTCCGCACCGCAGACCCGCCAGCCGTCACGTAGCTAACGGACGCAATTTGTTTGGCATTAGCGCCTGTCACACGCATCAATGTACGCAGTCGCCGAACCGGAGTCTTAGGGATCCTTCGCTTGACCAAAATCAGACGACAATAATGCTGTGTAGTTATGTACATTAATATAGATTAATATAGATTGTTATCCTTAGGGTGAGTATGCTTGTTTTCTTTTTCCTGAATTGTTTTACATGTTTGCTGTGTCACACAAGGACATACTAACAGCTGTTCAGAAGCTACCGCACTATCTCCATCTGTGACCAATAGGCAGACCGCAAATGAAGTTATATATGAAACATATTATCACCTCGGGCCGTCAGCACAAGTGGGCTGGGAGCCACACTCATGCGGTCAGGGACCTATAAATGCAAGAGAAACGCAATGACTTCATTCCAGCTCTGAGGGGAAATTAACAAAGTGATAGAAAACAGCATGATGTCGCAAGACAGCAGGGGGAAGGAGAGGCTTGGACGAGGAGAGATGGGTAACTGTAGGGGCACTTTTCTTGCCACGGGGGAAAGAAGTGTTAAAATCCCTCTCTTCAGTTAAAGTCAAGCTGCCGTCAGGCCTCATCACATCTGTTTAACTCTTCTTCTTTGAGACCATCAATTAATTTGAACTGATAAGCATCTTAAAGTGTTTGCTGTGAAGAGCAACTCTGGCATGGAGCTTTAAAACAATGAAAGTGACAATTCGGTGATGGGTCAAGCACTCACCCCCCCGCACCTTGCTCGGGTGATAGTAACCTTGTGCTAAAGTTATCGCTTAGCTTAGTGGACTGTTTAGCCAAAGCATATGGATTTATTTGGGGCTTTTAAGGGACACCAGCATAATTAAACACAAAAAATTATGAATAAAATGAATGTAAATTAATGTATACAGTTGCATTGGATTTTTTAGTTTCAGCAAATAAAAAAACACAAGGAGGAAGATGCAGAGGGCAAAGGTCACAGGGACAAACCAAACGAAAGGCGGCAGGGGGGGCTTCTCACCTGGCTTTAAGTTTGTTTCATGAAGAAGTAAAATGACTGGTGGAAGCCCGCAATCTCCAGAGGGGTTGGGCAAGACCTGAGTCTAGTCACTCAGGCTGAGGACAAGGCCTAATGAAATCAGTCCTAATGCCAACAACATGTGAAGAGCTAGTGATCCATATTAATGAATGAAGAACAACAGACAGTGAGAAAGAGAGTGTGTGTGTGTGTGTGTGTGTGTGTGTGTGAGAGAGAGAGAGAGAGAGAGAGAGAGAGAGAGAGAGAGAAAGGGAGGGAAAGAGGAGACTAAGAGTGCAGGAGACATCATCAAAAGGGCTGGACTACAAAAACAGTGATTAATACACGCTCACTCTATCCACTCAAGTAGAAGACCATTAATGAGGGTATTAATTTGGCTGCAAACATCCAGATATGTAGAAGCTAGATATACTTTTGAAATATGTGGCACGCTGTGGCCATTAAAACCATTTATTACAATGAACAAATCACTTAACGAGATTTGAAGCATAGCACTGTCTCGTAGCAAGGCCAATGATGAAACAAGTCGAGCAATCACTGTCGATGAACATAAATTATACACAAGTAGTAATTTTACTGTTGCCTATTCACTTGTGATTCGCCATTGTTAAATATTCAAAGGAACAGCTTTGTAGGCCATTGTTAATTAGTCTGCACAATAGCTAAGGTCTCATAGCAAATTACCTGCAACAACCACTTGCATCCATGTTAATCGCTGAACAAACCAATAGTGAGGGAAGTACCTTTTCATTGTTTTTCTTCTGGATCACCTGGATCACCTGCTCTGAGTGTTTTATCCTTGAGATACAGCAGTTCTGAGATACAGCGTTAGTACTGAAGCATATCCAACAGACCTTTCTGCAGTGACAGCTGATCGAGTGCAATAGCGGATTCGCAGTGGTCAGTGCTATCACCACACACCTTTGGGACATGGGTTCAAGTCTCTGTTAGGGTTCTATGTGTGTGGAGTTCGTATGTCTCCCCTGTGTCAGTGTGGAGTTTCTGTGGGAACTCTGCCGCCCGGGCCCGCGCCCCCCCCCCCCCCCCCCCCCCCCCCCGCCGGCGGCGCGCCGCGCACCGCGAGGCACGGGGCCCCAGAGGTCGGCGGGTGAGCTGGGAGGGTAGGGGGGGGGGGCGCCGCGGCGCGGGGGGCGCTCCCCCCCCCCCCCCCCCCCCCACAGTCTCCCTAAAGAGCAGGACAGCGTGAGCACTTTAGGAAGTCGATGCAGGCAGATGTAAACATGACACTCTGAATGGATAACTTTAATGCCTAATTCATTCCCTCTTGCCAGAACTCAAAGCCGCAATGCAATTTCTTCGACTGACCTTCCTGCCACAGGCACAATCAGTTTCCCAGTGGAGATAAGATGGTTGAGGGGAGGGGGCTGGACCAGTGTGGTC
>JAODKE010000114.1:7659613-7683759 GCA_026779605.1 Mormyrus hasselquistii | reverse complement strand
GGTTGCCATGGTTTTGCCATAAAGCTCAAAGGGATGGGAGTCCCAAAGACAGCATAAATCAGAGTGCTAAGGAAGGGCCTTCGCCTGCCACATGGACTCAGATGAGGGATCCATCCATCCAGCCGCTCTTCAGCACTGCGGACTGACATGCAGGTTTAGCACAAACTCAGCGAGTTTAACACTCCTAACAGCACCCCCACCCCAGCACCAGCCCCCGTGCCTGCATCTCTTTCCACTGCCCCCACCCCCAGTGGGGAGCACTGATGTTCATTTCCCCTGAGCTCCACACAAAGTAGTGACACAAAGACGTCCGGTACAGAACGGTACAGTGTGCCCTGCAAGAGCAAGCATCCGAGCTCACTTATAATTGCCTCTCGTGTTTATATTATCTCAGCAATTCATACATTCAGAGGAAAAAAGGCTCTGATGTCCGGATGCACAACAGCACGCTGAAATCCTCACCGGACTTATTAGGGCAATAGCCAAGCCAAAGGCTAAAAAGCTTTGCAACGGCAAAGGATTTCAAATGAGATACAGATTCAAAGGGAAAGTTTTTAACGTGGCCCGCTGACAGCATGTACGTCGAGCTGGATTAAACTGGAATTAGGAAGCGGGACGATCTGTTTCAGGGTTACGCATACACAGATGTTCAGGAGTTTGATAAGCATCTGTGCAGTGATATAAAACGTGTCTGCCTGGGGAGGGAGTGACAGTGGGGGGGAGCTTGAGCTGCATGCCTCTTTGCCGCTCGCCGTACCTGCTGCTTCCTGTTAGCAGGTTAACAAAAGCTGGGCAGAGCTACCCAAAGCCCACCCTGCGGCCCCCACTGGACTCACCCCCCATCCCCCACAGCAGCAGGTCCTGGGCATCTCACAGCCTCAGCTACCCCCATCTGGCTTTCTGCAAACCCCGCACCAGCCTCTCCCTCCCCATTGGCCCCCTTCGGCCCAGTAATCACCAGCATTTGCCCATCAGCAGGCTTCTGAAACTGGCATATTTCAACGCTACGGGAGCTTGCTGGGTCCAAAACTCCTAGACTGCCTTTTGCCTTTAGTCGGTTATTTCTGGCCAATCTTCACCAATGGGTACCTCTCCTCGAACCAAGGTAATACTTCCTGAAGCATTTCTACTGCTGATCAATGCTCATCTGTCTCCCATTCACAGAGGGCACCTGTATTTGACAGAGAATTTCCGATGCCCCGGTTAAAGTTCTAAAGACATTGGTACAATGGTTAAATACAACCTGCATTGCACAACATATTTCTTGTAATTGAAAAGCTAGTCTGTCTTTATAATCGGTGCTAACACGATCAAAGGCACCTTAAGACTCCACAACGGTAATAAAACAGCACACTCAGGGTACACTGCATAAAAGGTGCTGTCATCCCTTGAAAAAAACTTTCCTTCCATTAAAAATTTTGGGTAATTAAAATAGTAAATGGAAAATGACAAAGCCAAACAAAATGTTTAGAAAATGCAAAATTACAATTATTACCCTAACAGTTTAATGGACTGTCTTTACCAGTACAAATGAAACTAGTTAAATTACACGCTACCCTATTTAAATGCCATTAACGGAGGGGAGGGGGGAAAAAGATTCACGCTGCAATTCCAGCAATATTAATTGGGTGAAGGTCATTATTTCAAAGGCATTAAATATTTAGGAGCTGCCTTGTTTTGCTCAATCTCCCGGCAGCATCACAGCAGTAATGGCTGGTAAACAAGCCGGCCAGGCTGGCAGAGAGACCGTGCCACGCCGCCATCCTGCCTGCTGCCCGCCTTCTGCCGCGACAGGCCGCTACACGAGTTCATCACCTCCGTTTACTTGTCTCGCGGTAAGCGGGGGGGGTTGGTGGGCGGGGGGTGGTGGCGAGGAGAGGCCCCCGGCTGTGAGGTCGTGGTCTGAATGTCCGAGGAGCCAAAATTAGTCTCGTGTCGGGGGGACAATGGGAAAGTGACACGGCACCTGCCGATATGGCGTTCCTCACGAGATGATCGTAACCGTCCTCGGAGAGCCATAAGACAAAGCTTCCTGTAATTAAGCTGCTGACTAAAGTGCACTTTGGATGAGGAGAGAGATGCGTGGTAGACAGAAGGCTGTGTATATGCCGAGCTGCGGATACACGCCTACAGCATGGAGAAATATTTTGCTTATGCCAAAAACAAGAAATAAAATACGCTGCAGAAAGGGCCCCGATCAGTCCCCGCCAGTGCGCTGTAAAGGGGAGATTCTCATACCGGCACGGAGCAAAAACAGGTGAAACCGCCCAGCAGACTTAATACAAAAAGTTGCCGGTGAAGACATACAATAAGCGCCGCTGGCCCTCCAGCAGGCCTGCTGAATATTTCAGCGTCCGTGCCGCTAAAGTGTGTGTGTGTGTGTGTGTGGGGGGAGGGGCAGGAGCCTGTAGGTGTTTTTAGTGCTTCCTTTGTTGAACACATACGCTGAAAAGCACGTTGCGTTTCTGCTCTCCAGGACCACGCAGAGCTCTCTGTCACCAGGACGAGGCTCCCAGACTAGGCAATAAGCCGCTGTCTGCGGCACGATAAGTGCAGGATGATGGGCAGGGAGATGACAGAGCGCGTGAGGCTCGCCGGAGAGAGGGAGAGGCAGAGATGGACGGGGGGAGAAAGAGGGGATGAGCAAATCAAGATAGGGCAACCCGTGCTTGCTGATAACTAGAGTAATGAATCGCTGGCTCAAAGCTTATCTTCTTATACTCTTCATTGAATATGAGCTGCTGAGTCAACAGATATTTCCTTCACTCCCGCTGTGCTGCAGCCCTAAGCACCTATTTTTACATTAAAATGAATCGCCACACTACCTCCGGAGTTGTTTTTTTCCACTTCCACGAAACTGCATTCCTTCTGAAAAACTGGAGCGATTTCAAGGTCAGCGCAGACCTTGTGTGAGCACAGGAGGAAACACAGGAGATCTGCACTTTATTTTAGCCGGACTGTTGCAGTACCACATGGGGAGCGGCGTGCGGCTGAGTGGGTTAGGCCCCCGTGCCTGAGATCAGAAGGTCGCTGTTTAGAGTTCCATCCCTGGTAGAATAGTCCTGTCGCTGTCCCCTTAAACAGGCCCTTAACCCTCCGAAAAAATGCCCTAGGGGTGCCAAATGAACAGCTGATCCCGGGCTCAGGCAGTAGCCTTCAGTCTCACCTGTGTGTCCTTTTAAAAAAAGGAGAGCAAGATGAGATATGTGAGAAGAAGCATTCCAGTGTGCCGGTACACATACGGCTACAAGGGGAAAATAAAACAGTATTTCAGTTCTATATCTGTGTTTATGTGTCAGGCTATGTTCACTGTCAAAGGGCATAGAAAGACCTCCATCAGGACATGAAGTCCAGGTTCTCTGGCTTCCTCCCCATCCCTGATGAATCTACTTGCTGGACCACATCGCACATGGGAGCGGGGCGAATCACATCTGCCATGGCTACTGGGTAACCTGCAAGCGTGTCTATGCATTTCTCATTACAGAGATTCCGAACAAACCATGGCAAATTGAAAGCTGAAGCGGCTATTGGTCTCCCGGGAATTAAGACAAATTTTAACAACTAAATGCTACAGCACGCGAATGAAACAGGAAGTAAGACAACTGCGGTCGAGCCAGCTGAGGCCTAAGGAGATGTATGATATGTATTAAGGTACACAGTGTTGTTTCAGCACAGAGAGGTAACGGCATCTTCACACCCTTCATAGTGACAGTAGCAAAGCGCCCATCACAGGGCGCACTCAAAATACGGGCACTTTATAAATACCAGCATGTTTCAGTGATGGGTGGGACCTAGAACAGCCAGAGAATCAGAGTGTGTGGGCTGAGTGGCTGACATGCAGAAAGCAAAAGTGAAGAATTTAAACGTAGTATGATTTCATGGAGCTACTCTGAATACAGCAGAGCAGGACCATTACAATGTGTGCTTACGGCAGTCAGGCTCTGTTTTTGTGTTGAACCCCCTTCTGACAGATCCAGCCAATTCGCTTGACGCTGTGCTCCAGGACAAATCAGTACTGACCAGATCCTGCACACCACGACTTGCACTAATGCTGTTTGTCCACTGGCATACAGTCTGTATCGCGAGAGACACTAGTTATTGCGCAGTTCCGCCTCGCTTTGATTTTCCACTGCAGAAAGGTTGGCTTAGTAAAGACCTTAAGGGGTCTGACAAGTGACAGTGACGCTTGTTTACTGCTTACACGGTGTAAATCATGAATTACTGTGTGCTAATTTCTGCTAGCACATCTGTGAGAATTGCTGTGTTATGTTGGCATCAAACGCTAGCAGAATTAGCATTAGCTTGCGTAAATTCACTTTATGAATCCATTCAGTTCAGTCATTCTAAAGTACTTTTTTAAGTAGGTGGCTGGAAGTTCCGAGTTATCGGGATGCATCAGTGCGATACTACAATTACCAGCATGCATATTGATGCAGATCATCGGTTCATTCTTCTCTCTATGTATTTCGACTAATCGGAAAGGTTGTGATGCAACCAGCTCAGTTTAGTCAGTAAGCACAGCACAGCTCATTTCATGGTGGCAGTGGAGAAGTGACATAATTACACCAATCTTAAAATTACAAGAACTTTGGGGTAGGATGACACCACAAAGGAAACAAAAAAAGCTTGAAAATAAATAGCTGTAAGCGTTGGATTTAGCTTTCGGCACCAACTGCGGCTCGCAGAATGAGTTCCTGGGCCTTTGCTTACACACTCCTTCTTCTGGGCCTTTGCTTACACACTCCTTCTTCTGGGCCTGCTAATGGACCAAATGAAGCCGATCCGATGGGAAGTTCTGAAATGCCGGCAAGTTAAAAGTGGCCGAGGATGAGAGGAGACAAATGGGGAAGTTACACTCCCTCAGCCACCGCCAGAGCACTACCATAGGGCCCCGCCTGTGATGTGGGCCCCGCCTCTGATGAGGGTCCCGCCTGGGATGAGGGCCCTGATTAGGACCCCTCCTGTGATGATGGCCCCGCCCTTAACGAGGGCCCCGCCTGTGATGAGGACCCCGCCTGTAAAGAGGCCCCTCCTGGGATGAGGGCCCTGATTAGGACCCCTCCTGTGATGATGGCCCCGCCCTTAACGAGGGCCCCGCCTGTGATGAGGACCCCGCCTGTAAAGAGGCCCCTCCTGGGATGAGGGCCCTGATTAGGACCCCTCCTGTGATGATGACCCCGCCCTTGACGAGGGCCCCGCCTGGGATGAGGGCCCTGATTAGGACCCCTCCTGTTATGATGGCCCCGCCCTTGACGAGGGCCCCGCCTGTGATGTGGGCCCCGCCTCTGATGAGGGCCCCGCCTGGGATGAGGGCCCTGATTAGGACCCCTCCTGTGATGATGGCCCCGCCCTTAATGAGGGCCCCACCTGGGATGAGGATCCCGCCTGTAAACAGGCTCCGCCTGGGATGAGGGCCCTGATTAAGACCCCTCCTGTGATGATGGCCCCGCCCTTGACGAGGGCCCCGCCTGTGATGATGACCCCGCCCTTAACGAGGGCCCCGCCTGTAAAGAGGCCCCGCCTGGGATGAGGGCCCTGATTAGGACCCCTCCTGTGATGATGGCCCCGCCCTTGACGAGGGCCCCGCCTGTGATGATGACCCCGCCCTTGACGAGAGCCCCGCCTGTAAAGAGGCCCCACCTGGGATGAGGGCCCTCATTAGGACCCCGCCTGTGATGATGGCCCCGCCCTTGACGAGGGCCCCGCCCTTGACGAGGGCCCCGCCTGGGATGATGACCCCGCCCTTGACGAGGGCCCCGCCTGTAAAGAGGCCCCGCCTGGGAAGAGGGCCCTGATTAGGACCCCTCCTGTGATGATGGCCCCGCCTGTGACGAGGGCCCCGCCTGTTAGAAGCCCTCGCCTGTGATGATGACCCCGCCCTTGACAAGGGCCCCGCCTGTAAAGAGGCCCCGCCTGGAATGAGGGCCCTCATTAGGACCCCGCCTATGATGATGGCCCCGCCCTTGACGAGGGCCCCGCCTGCGACGAGGGCCCCGCTGGACTGGCAGGCTCAGCCTTTCCTGTGGGCCGCACTTTGCTTCCCGCTCACGCTGCGCTGCCTTTGGGTCCTGCCTGCGGCCCCCAACTCCCTGGCATCAGTAAGTTCCAGATCCAAAGGCACTCGCGGTACTGCCATGTCAATCTGGAACACCCAGCCAGCTGCCCTATTCCCCCACTAACGCTGGGTACTCGTCAGGATCGTGGCGGGAGCCCCCAAAGCTGCCCCCCTCCATCGTCCATGCGCCCCTGCTGACACTCACACACTGACACTCTGCCCCCCCTCTCCTCATAGTCTATGTCAGTCCGGCAGATGTGCGGGGAAAACGAAAACAGGCTCAGCCAATTGGTGGTGCCCACCCTCCCCCCACCCCACTATATCAGCCAAGAGCCTGTCAAAGGAGGGGAGGGGGATTGAGACATTCTGTATCCCGGGTCTGATCCGAGCCCCCAACCCCACACACACACATGGCAGGAATGTAGGTCTGGGGGGGAATATTTAGTGAAACTGAAAGATGACAGAATCTCTGCTATTCAGTTTCTTCCTTGTCTGCTTCCTCCAGCAAGGCCACAGGCACAAGCTCAAAATAAATAACAGAGCTCTCACAACCCCCCCACCCCAGGAGATCGGCATCGCTGTCACCATGCGGACATCCCTGAAGCGGCCTAGTGGGACCCGGGGGCCTCCTTACCCCCCCACCTCAGCCTAATTAACGACGGGAAAACCTCCCCTGAGGGATGGGCCCCGAGAGTCTGCTGCCGGGGGACCGCAACCACTGGGGGGGGCGCCGATCGGTCCACGGCGGCTTCGGAGACTTAGCTGAATGCTTGGGTCTGACAGGGAGGATCCATTCATATAAAGAAATGAAAGAAGCAGGACTTCCATGAAGCGACGTGGGAGGATGCAATGCTTCACTGAGGAACAGGAGGCGGCAGCTGCGCCCGCAGAAAGGTGCCCACGCGCCGCTAAAGAGCCAGCTGCTCAGGCCAGACACATCACCCCTCCCACAAAGATGTGGGTACAAACATGTGTGTCTGTGTGTGTGCGCGCGTGTGTGTGTGCGCGTGTGTGTGTGCGTGTGTGTGTGTGTGCGTGTGTGTGCGCGTGTCCTCATTTCTGCACGCGTCTCATTGCGAGTTTCACCCGTCTCCATCGGCTGGAGGCTCCGCAGCCCTCAGCCTTGGGGGGCGTCGGCCGGCCCTCTGCTCTGCCACTCAGACGCCCCTCAGTCGTCAGTGTTGCTTTACACCTCAGCCTCTCGTGCTGTAAAACACTGGGAGTGTCTAATTAACGGCTTCTCTTTCACAACCCCCCCCCCCCCCCAGTGCACAAAAAAGAAAGACAGAGGCAGGCATCTCACCTGAGCGCATAGAAACTTGGCTACGGCTCACACATACTGTGAAACCCCGCCCCCCTCCCCACACACGCCCTCAGGCAACCCCGCACCCCGCCTTCTTCTGTTAATGTATGCAGGGCTGCCTGCCCCCCCAGGCAGGGCCATCCTCCAGCAGCAGAGACGTCGCTTTCTCTGCCGTCTCAGCGCAGACAGGACCATCGCAGAGTTATTACACACTGTGAGCTTTTAATTAAGGTGCATGTAATGAAACGCTGTGAATGAGCGGCCAAAAGACGGCACCCGCCACGCAGGCAGAATGCAAACGAATAAGCGGCCCGGTCCTGAGCGGAGGCTCAGTCACGTCAGGCCCGGAAACGGCGGCAGGACCGGAACATCAGGTCCGTTACAGGGCGCCAGGGCCACGGCTAATGCGGCGAAAACGTGAACGTGAGGACATCCTCAGCAAATCCGATCACACGCCACAGAACGAAGCCATTTTCATCAGCTGCTCTGCTTCCGCTCATGTCGTGGCTGCCTCCAAATCTGCCCGGCTGGGCTGGACCGGGCCGGGCCCCAGCAGACGGTATAATCCCACAGAGGGGCCAGTAATCTGGGCTACAGGGATGTTTCATTCGCCGTTGCATCGTCTGCTGCCCACTAACTGCAGATCTGAGCAGGTACAAAGCGACCCGTCGGCCTGTAACCGCCTGGTGACGGGACAGGTACAGCCCAGCGCCAGCCGCGGAGTTTATGTGTAGAGCAGAGAGGTTTTGTCGAGTTTATACTGAGCAGACAGTCTGCTGCTGCACCACCGGATGGAAGAGAAAGGCCGACAGGCTTAGTGGCACATTTTAGGAAGGACGCAGAACGATACGGCTGGCGCTGACGGGCCCATGATTATGATCCCAATTAGCCAGAAGTCGTCATTCAGGGCAGTCCATGAAGAGGGATGTTCCCAGAATGACGATGTGCATTTGCATATGTGGACTAGAAAGTATGTGAAGAAGCAGCAAACTGATCCTGCCTGCTTGCCTATCTACAGTATGTCTTTTGTGTGACTTGCTGAATGGCCATCATCCCCTGAAAGATAGAAAGGCACTGGAAGAAGTCAAAAGCAGATCAAAACCGTACATGATGCGAACAGGAGAGCAGCTATTCGCTCACCACCGGCATGGAGACCCAAGGTCCTCGCAACACATAACGAGAACTGGGACGTCATGTCTGCTGCTCATGTCATCTACGCTGGTTTCACTTAGTGATCATTTGCACCTGCAGTTAATGTAGCATTTAATCTATTAACCTTTTTAAGCTCCTTATGGACACTGTTTCCTTGCTTAGTGATGTCTTTGGTCACAATGACCTGCTCGGTCTCGCCATTCTAGACTTCCTGGTATCTTGACTTCCTGGTTCCATTTAGCCTACAGATTTTGACTGGTTCTATCTGTTCCACTTGTGATGTGAGCACTCTGCTCTTTCTTGCCTAGCTTAGCATCCTGGATACCACTTGCCTGACCCTAATTTACAATTTGAATCTCGTCCTTGGTGGCTCCCATTCGGCTTAATACTTGAGTCCAACACCCGCCGTCTCGCCTGCCTACCTTGCAGTCAGCGGCCTCAGTCCTGCCACCAAGTTCTTGGAGACAAACTCGTCAAAGAGGCCAACAGGCCAGGCGAAAGGGCTGGCAGGTCATGTGAGTGGAGCTTGAGGTGTGTTCATTCATTGCTGTTTGTTTCGAATGAAGTTCCTGCCAAATTCTATGACATCGATATAACGGGGTCTCACCAAAAAGGAGAATCGTGCATTTGCAAGTCAAACTTGCTTCTAATGGGAGGAAATTTAAAGAAAAAAGGTATCAACAACATTGTTGCTTTCCTATAAATGATAACGCTGAATGTGGGACTGAAAAAACAGGTAAATACAATCTGCACCCTAATGGCACATAACATCGAAACCAGAGATTGGGTCCGAGGAAGTCCACCTGTCTCTGGCCTGATGCTGGGGAGGATTCAGAAAAGGAGCCAGACCTAATTGCTGCAGAGATAGGGGGGCATCTCTGTGCATGCCACTCTAACAGTCAAAATTACACATTCTGGTTGTGTCGGGGGAAAAATGTCTGCAATGTCAGCAGGATGACAATATAAATATGAGGAGGCAGGGAAATCGGAAATAAACAATTTTGGCGAGCAACTGCGAAATGCTGCAGCAGATCTGCAGACCTCCGAGTTTGCCGCTCAGGTCTGTCACTGTTAAAGCGGGATTCCCTTCATTCATTAGCACAGCGAGAGAAAGAAAGGGTACATGGCCCTCAAAGGCAATTCACGGAAAAGGCTGCCGTTCTGTTAAGTTCCAGAAATCGGACACCTAATGCTGGTGGAGCGGCGGAGGAAAGAAAAATCTGAGAGAAATCTGGAAAGGCGCTGGCAGAGAACAGCCTTAATCCCATGGCAGATGTTGAGTGCTGAGCCACAGAATGTGCCAGAATGACCCCTATGGTGTTCCCAGGTAAAGCCCACAGGGTGGAAGTCTGTGGGCGGGACAAGACCGGCTGTCAAGCCATCATCGGAAAGGCAGCAAGCCAGCGTGGCTTCACAGGGTCTCTGCCCCGGAGCTGGCAGAGCAACCCCTGCATTGCTCTAACAACCCATCAGCCCATCAGAAAAACAAGAGTTTCTGCTGTTGGAGGAAGAGCCTGCAGAAGAAATATTGAAATCACCATCTCTGACAATGGGGCTACGATAAGAGTGCAAGTATCAAAAAAGCACATTACTGTTAAAAGCAGCCATGATGCTATCAGAAGCCCTTAGAAGCAGAGGAGGTCTTCACTCAAGGCGTTTGAGCTGACGCTGTAGCGGAGCACCCGGCCTGAGGTTCGAGACTCATCACTCAGCCCAGCGGTTTCACTCACTTCACCCCACGAGGCCAAAAGTGCCGTTGTGGTTCTTTCCATGGCAAAGAGGATGGCTGGACACCACACAGGGCTATTTTAGCAGATCACACAGATTACATGCTAACGACGGCCACCGGCTGCCGGCGTCTCCTCCCGTCCAGCCGCAGAGTGGCAGGGCACGGCAGGAGCGTCTCGCCGGGGACGCCGCTGCCATCACCGCGCCATCCGAGCCATTAGCAGCTGCGTGCTTCTCCATTCGCCCATGCCACTCCTCACACCGAATGCCCCCAGGACCCCACTGAGGCACTGACCAGAAGCTGACCTTTGAGTCTGGCTCAGAATCCCCCCTTAGCCATGCTAAGCAAAAAGGCTGGAGTTTCAGCATCAGATATGGCTCCCAACATGCACTAAAAACAAAGAGACCTGCTTTCCCAGGGACCCCCAATAACCCCAGCTTTGACAAAACAGCCATTTAGAACAATTATACTGAGCGCAACATTAATGAGCAGAAGCAGTGCCCTTAGAGCTCAGCGAGAGTGTGTGTGTGCGTGTGTGGTCACAAAAGTATCACATTGTGAGGCCCAAATGTCCTCACAATGTGTTAAGAACCCATTACTTTGATGTTGTGGGGACCATTTCTTTCAGTCCCCATAAGGTGAAACTCAATTTTATAAAATTCTGCAATCAAAAAACTAAAAAATGGGTAGGGGTTAATGTTGTCATTGCTAGGATTAGGGTTATGCCCAAAGGAACGGATGGACCATCCGCACAAAGATATGAAGACAAATCTGTGTGTGCAGCCTAATTAATTCTAGGGAAAAGGGCACTACAATCACACTGCGGTACTTCCCACCCACTTATCCACAACCAAGTCCATCACAGAGGATGCGACACGTCCTCCTGCCCCCCCGCTTCCTGTGGCCGACACGCGAGCCCCCAGAGAGTCCGAGACGGATCTTCCCAACTGGGCCAACGCTGTTTGGCAAGATAAACGTTATAATCAGATAAGGATATGCTACCGCGCACGCTCGTCCATCGTCGGCGCTAAATCTCCAGCTCCCCGACTCACGCTATCACTTCCTGTCACGTGCCTCCATCGATCAGAGCAGAATGACTGATGTGAGAGTCAGGACATAGACATCGGGCTAAAAATTTAATCCTAAATTGACACAGTAATTTCCTGGTAAAGATTTATCTAAATAAAAGAAGAAGAATAGAGAGTTAAGTGTGAGAAACCAATTAGATGGTCACGCGGAAGCATTTAGCATTCTAAGGTAACAAAAAGAGTCATTTAATCTATTTCCTTCCTGGCGGTTGGCAGTGAGGAGGCCTGTTACAGGTACCTGTAACTGTTTGGTGAGACCAGAGGCAGCGCTGGCCAAAGGAAGCAGCCGTGTTGCTAGGGGGAGGGGGGGCGGCCATGCTGCCGAGGGGAGAGGGGGGCGTGCTGCCACGAGAGCCAGAGAGCAAGCGCCGACCTCCATTAATGAGCATGACCTCACGGCAGGTACAGGAAGTGGCCCCTGACAGTCTCGCTTATCAGAGCTTGCCTCGCTCACTGCAGTTTGGCTCTCACACGTCTGCGAGCGGCAGACTGGGGCTGAGAATGCAGAAGCCAATCAGCCCCACCCCCTGTGACAGACCATCTGAGCCACGAGGCTGAGGGTGCGGCACAGGGGAGCCGCGAAGATGAGGGTGCGGCACAAGGGAGCAACAAGGATGAGGGTGCAGCATAGGGGAGCCATGGGTATGAGGTACTGCACAGGGGAGCTGTAGGGATGAGGGTGGGGCATAGGGGAGCCACGGGATGAGGGTGCGGCACAGGGGAGCCGCGGGGATGAGGGTGCGGCACAGTGGAGCCGCGGGGATGAGGGTGCGGCACAGGGGAGCCGCGGGGATAAGGGTGCGGCACAGGGGAGCCGCGGGGATGAGGGTGCGGCACAGGGGAGCCGCGGGGATGAGGGTGCGGCACAAAGGAGCAACAAGGATGAGGGTGCAGCATAGGGGAGCCATGGGTATGAGGTACTGCACAGGGGAGCTGTGGGGATGAGGGTGGGGCATAGGGGAGCCGCAGGGATGTGGATGTGGCACAGGGGAGCCGCGGGGATGAGGGTGCGGAATTTTTGAAATTTTCTGGATTTATTTCCTGATTGCTTTCAATCGGAGGTTGGGTGAATCCATGGGTACGGAACCTGTGAATATGCAGGGCAAACTGTACAGTAAAACAATTCTTTGTAAATTAAACCACTGTAACTATGTAACTATGGGATTTTTATTGTCTTTGTAAAAGTAGCTCTCACTGTAAAAAGGACATCACTGCTATATTTAAACAGAGCTTACATCAAACAAAGAGTTAGCGTTACCGTGAGTTATGATGGTAAATCACTTGCTTTAAATCAATGTTGTCTCTATAGAATTCAAACATATAATTCCATATACCAGAAGGCTAATGTTTTTTAGCCCAGTTCTTGTTCACTGTTGTCCTCCTCAGACATTTTTGCAAAATTTTTTACCGACGTGCCATATGGTTTAGTGCATATGATAACAAGGACGAAAATGATAGCAATTGGATCTGAAAAGACATGCAGAGCTCATGCAAAATCTGTGCCGGTAAATGTTACACTGATTTGTAGCATTTACTGGATCATCTCGAAAAGGAACAACCATTAAATTGCAAAGTTTGTTTCTTATGACAGAGCAAAAATGTTTTAGTGAAAGTTTTTGATGATCTCCGTTTTGCAAATCTTATGACAAGGACCTTTCGCTGTCCCTGTTTGGCGAATTTTATTGTAGATTTCAAAATACCAAAACTGCAAAATAACATTGCTATTGAAAATATCATATACCACGGTAAAACGTGTCAACGGTGTGACGGTATGAAAACGTTAAAACCTAGCTGCCTCTCACAAGTGCATATGCATTACATGCAATGTCGATATTAAAATTGCCCAGCCCTAGACAGAAATAAAGGCTGGATTGAATGGCTCCAGTTCTGACCTCAGTTTAGACAGGGATTAGATTTTCCAGGGAACGTAATACCCAGCTAACAGGGAACATTCCTAGAACTTTAGTCAACAATATGTGAAGGTCTTCTCAAAGTTTGCAAAGAACGTTCTTATTGTAACATTAATGGAGCATTACACTTTAACAAAGGTTCTGTCAATGTCAGCACGACAGTGTTATTACCTACACATTCGTTTAACATAATCAACGTCCAAAATGATTGTTTTGTAATAAAATATTATTACTTAAAAGTGCCATCTGTATACACTGAGAATATGCTGCCGAGCCTTGAGCCTAAGACGTCGTAAAGTGAGTGTCATCCACTCGGTGTAAAGTGAGTGTCATCCACTCTGTGTAAAGTGAGTGTCATCCACTCGGTGTAAAGTGAGTGTCATCCACTCTGTGTAAAGTGAGTGTCATCCACTCTGTGTAAAGTGAGTGTCCTCCCCTCGGTGTAAAGTGAGTGTCATCCACTCGGTGTAAAGTGAGTGTCATCCACTCGGTGTAAAGTGAGTGTCATCCACTGCCCTATCATGCCCTTTGCTTGTTTGTGTTATTACTCTTAGTTATAGTAGTAGTTGTAGAGATGGGATAATGATCTGGTAACATCAGGAAAACTGGACACTTTGGATGTTTCCATAACTTCACTGTAACGTTCAGTAAACGTTCCTAGTGGGAAAGGAGCAGGGCGCTCCACAGTGCTCAACTGTCAGGGGTCTTTCTGTGTCTAGAGAGAGATTACGGGAGGAATCCCTGCTGCTGATCCACCCTAGAGAAATGCACAAGGCAGCCTCCCCTCTGACGGGGCGATACGGGGATATTACAGACAGTGACAGCATCATTAATCTCCTCCAAGGTGGATAAATCTTTATGCAAATCATGATTCCTCCCCCAAATATAATAAGGCAGAAGGACGGGGTTTATGAAAATATGCAGTAATTGATGGATACCTGCAGTCGTAGATGATGTCCGCCTGCTTGAAGGGCATGATTAGACTATAGACATGCATGTTTCCAGCTTCTCTTATATGAGCTCCCATCTCCCACACCTCTCCAAGTGCACATTTCTGATATCTGCACAGCTCCTCTGCTTTTACTGTCTTCCTGAGGTCCTCCATCAACACACTCCATACCAAGGGCATGACTTCACCTTGAGCATTGTCTGAACCCATTTAAGGGGGTCCGAGAGGTTGTATTGGTGGGTTTTGATTATTGGAGGGGTTACAACCCGCCCATAATTTTCCAGCCACGTCTCATACAAATATAAATACACAGACCTACGATTATAAATAGCTAAACACTCTCCACTGTTGGGTTACAGAAGACGCAAGAGGATTTCTTCACTGATTGGTTTAAAAACTGATACTGTGCCACGATACACATATAAAAGGCACTAGGCACGAGTGTGAAAAAAACAGTAGAGAAACAGACCTGAAAGGAGCTATCAGTTAGCAATGGAAATAAGGTCTAAATTATGGAGGGTGAAATTACCCACTTGGGTTAGCGGAACGCTCAAACCAGTTTGGAGAAAATATATTACTGCAATAGTAGGGTGCCCACCATCTGAAAAGAAATTGATCACCATCCTCATAAATAATAATAAAAGTACACGCATAAACCTTCACAGAGATATTGCTGAGGCAACCTTTATAAAGCATGGGAGTAATTACACTTAATACGTATTTATTAGCGCAGAAGGAGTCATTGGTCCACAGAAGGTCTCGCCTCACCTTCACACACTTATCTATTTTCCACTTCCACTAGATCTATTTGCGATCCGTCAGCACACTTCACGTTATTTATTTGCCGAGCTGGGGAAACTGTGGCGTTGCCCTACCCCCAGTCACTGGGCTCTGGGGTGTACACCTGCGGGCCCCCTGCTGGCTTTCCCCATTTTCTGCACGGTGACCGCAGCACGCAGGTCTGTCTGTCCTATAATGAAGTGCATTGGCGGTCGGCGGAAGGCGGAGTCGTCATGGGGACGGCCAATCAGAGGCTGACCCATCAGAGCAGGTGAGCCGGTCCGGTTTGGAAGGTGAGGGTAGGTCCTCGGTCCTCGGGAAGGTGTGGCACCGAGAGGAGCACCCAGACAGGAGCCGAGGTCACAGGTGGTATCTGGAATGGAGCCAAGCTTGTCGGTGACTGTGCGTCACTGTCACAGCAGATGGCTTCCAATTCACAGGCCGCGTCTCCAGGTACAGTGCGGCAGACAATTTAACTGTCAAATTATGGAACAGAAAGTCCTCAAAGGTACCAGGACCCTCAGCACAGACAGCCGCCCAGGAAAAAAAGACATTTAAAAAGGTTCTGACTCAGTTGGTGAAGAATGACGCAGCAATGAAGAAAACACATTAAACTCAGAAGTAACATCAGTCAATTATACTGTACTGTTAAGCTTTAAGAACTTGATGGGTGAGAGTAGTATTAAATCCAATATTCGTTTTCTCCAACTTAGAGAAAACCTCATATTATGATTCGTTCATTAAAGTGATGAAGTTTAATAATGCCAGTTTAATAATGACTAACACAGTTCCAGGGGCTATTAAATTAATCTGGAGTTTCCTTAACCTGGAACTAAAATCTAAAAAATCAACATAATAATCTGTTAGAAACTTACGCTCCTCACATATTATATTATTGCTGTCATATTTCCATTTTAAATGAGATAAAATTCATGCCTTAATATACAAGACAGATATCTTTATAAAAAGAACAACTGTATTAATTGCCAGTGCTACAGATTACATAAAAATGGTCATTTTAAATGCCTTAATTAATAAAATGCACTCAAACATCTCAAGATGTATTACAGAGTAAAGCGCCTGCGTTGACCTGCTAAATGTATCTCGTCAAAAAAATAGATATGCTTTCGAGACATAATGAAAAAAGCCTCTTTAGCTAAATATGAAGAAAAATGTGTCACAGAAACAGTAGATTTTTCTAGGTCAGCTGCTGGTTGGTAGCTGAACTAATTATTCCATTACAGCTCATGTTCTAGGTTGTGACCAAGTGGAATTTCACATTAATTATTGGAGCTTTTCTGCATCTCCGGCGGTAAGACTCAGGCTTTCTGCGATCTGCAGGCGGGGGTCGCTGGCTGGTAGGCCGCGCTGCGGGTGGAGAGCAGGTTAACATAAGAGTCTCATCCTCCATCCTCCAGTGCCCGTCCCTGGGGCCACAGGAATTCCTGAGCCAAGTTCGCCTGCAGTGGTGGAGGGACAGCCGTCTTAAAGGCTCCTAGGCTCACGTCGTCAGGGACGGCCTGGCACGCAGATTTATGCTTTGGGGGACCGGTGCACAACCGAGACCAGATGGGGGAATGGTTGCGCTCTCCTGGACATGCCCTTCCCGCAATCCATTACTGCTTCAGCGGCAAATGGCTTTTTGGCAGGGCCCAATCCCGCCGTTAACGATGACGGGTAACCCTCCATTTGCATAATGCTAATGCGACAACAGTTCAAGCAGAGGACAAACAAAGATCCGGCGGAGTGACGCCTTCACTTCAGGCACGGCGTGTATACGTAAGGCCTCAGGTGGGGAGTTTGCCGAACGCCGTTTTCGATCTTTATCTAAGAGCCCCAAACAATGGCCCGCATAATACGACACTGCGTACCATTACCCTTTGAATTTAAATGTCACAATCCTCAATGCCCCAGATCAGCTGGTAATTCATATTTTCCCTTGAGGCATAAAATGAGTATTTCTTACAAAATACCAGCTCTGCTATGCTGCCGTACGGGAGGGGGTGCAGCTACAAAGCAGCCGGTTCACAGGAGATGTGCGGCGTGTGCAAATGCAGCAGTGGCTGGGAAGGCAGTGAGAAGTGACTGCAAAGGGCCGTTACCCGGAGGACCTTCTCCTGAGATGTAGCTGTCCCGACACACGTCGACCGAGGATCAGAGGTCCAGAAGTACTCAGTGTTTAACACCAATAAAAGGCGCACAAGAGCTATGGGACTCAAGTTAGACTCTGGTCTTTTCTCAGCCTGGAGAATCACCAGTCAATGGTGTGGGGAACAGTTTGCTATTCTACGGAGACAACTTAATATTTTAAATACAAAGCTCTATTTAAGGGGGGGGGGGGGGGTTAAATGAATCCAAATGAAATATTGGGGGTAGACGTTCTCCCTGTCCTATACAGCTCCATCACCCCCGATTCCAGCCATAACCACACAGTTATGAATGAGGTGTCCATTGAGATCAATTGTTGTCTCAACAGGAATGGACAGAGCTGTTTCACAAGCTCAAATTTGAACCAATGGCTAGTAAGTGCTGAAGAAGGCACCCC
The DNA here is from genome assembly GCA_026779605.1 of Mormyrus hasselquistii. Lineage (NCBI taxonomy): Eukaryota > Metazoa > Chordata > Actinopteri > Osteoglossiformes > Mormyridae > Mormyrus > Mormyrus hasselquistii. The sequence goes on along the minus strand of JAODKE010000114.1, from coordinate 7,666,248 downwards.
AGATACCTTCTGTCTCCCCGAGGTGCCCCCTGCACCACGTGCTCCCTTTGCTAACCTCCACATCCGCTACAGTAGAACATTTGAATAGAACCATCTACAAGCTTGAAACCGAAGTGTGTCTCTCTCGGCTTCCCGTACACGCAGCCTGAGGGCAGGACCAGCCCCACGTGTGCGGGCAATAGGCCTGGTTCAGTAGGGCCAGCTGAAGGCTCCCCCAGACACTGCCGGCGAAGGTTCAAATCCCTTCAAAAAAGCTTTTTGTACCCTTGGAAAAGTTTAGGTCACTCATTAAAAAAAATCTAAACTGCAAGTTATTTTAAGTTGCTTAGGGTAAAATTATCCACTAAGGGGCTAAATGATGTAATAATAATGAAAATTTTAAATGAGACTAACTGTTAATCGAAGACGAGAAGTGTGACGACGGAGGCCGTTTAAAGATACAGAGAATCTGCAAGCAAGATGGAGAAAGAGCAGGAGAATCAGCAAGCAATTGTGGATTAAAATCCGGGGAAAGATATGGGCTGGGGAGGGGGCCCAGCCTCCCCTTCGGACACTTGCGATGCAGATGAAGGGAGTGAGGGGAGTGAAGGCTGCTCTCCGTCTGGCAGTAATTGCATTGCTTGCTGTTTTAATGGGCTTAACGAGCCATCGAGTCAATTTGCTGCAAAAATCCCACTTAAATTCATACCATTATCTGCATACTTTGCCAGCGTCGTCCGTTTCCTTCGTAATTCTTCCTCTGGTTTTAATTGCATCATCGTGTAAGAAACTTTGGAAGACAGCAGGTCCCTACCTGTCACAGCAAAGTCCCACGCTGTGCTTTTAATTGAGCCAGATAAAGACTAAGGGGCTCTGGGAGCCCGGGGGCCCGGGGGCCTGGGAACGGGGCACCGGCATCACGCCGCCTTCCTGCCCCCCCCCCACTGCCATCGTTTCTTCTGACTTCAGAACCTCCCTCCTGTTATTCCAAAAAACCTGTGAAACTCACAATTACAGCATGAATCATGAAGAGAGTAGAATATACCCCATGCTGTTTTGCAATGATTCAATCAGGAAGAGTAAACAAGGTCAAAAATGTCCATATATCGCCAGGTGAGTAGTGGAAGACGGGGGCAGTCCCTGTTTCCATATGCTCCCCGGAACACGGGGGAACCAGCTAGGTGAGCTTTGGCCAGAGAGTGGACGACGTGCGCTCATGCGGACATGAGTATGAAACAATAAAGGAGCGCGGCCGGGAAGGCGGTGCGGGCCGCCTGTTCGGCTGAAATTGCGAGCATTTTATGGCACTTCCCAGAGCAGCGTTCCCAAAGCACTTATCCCACATGGTAATTACCTTCCTGACTTTTCTACTGGCTCCCCCGCCAGATTTAATATGGCGTCCCCCCGTTTGCACGTTGCTGGAGCACCATTTACTGTGACATGCCAGTGCCTCCCTCCCTGCGACTCCATTTAATCATACTGACATTTACTGAAGCCTGGTGGGGAGGGACGGGGGAGGGGGGGGTGTTGTGTAGCTAAGCACAGCACACACTGTGTACATGTGACTGCAGCAACGTGTGAGGTTTTTATTAACACTGGAGTTCAACATCAGAGTTGTTGGGCCTTCAAAGCATGTGGATTGCATGGTTCGGGGCAAATTAGAGTAATAATTCACACAAATTAATAGAGACCTAAATAAAGACACACATGTAACACAAATATCACCCATCTCTCCATCGTCACCCCGCTTCTCCTGTTGAGAGTCCCAGTGTACACAGTCTGTAGCCTCCTTTGGCAGTATAAAATAGCTCAGGGCAAACAAAATGAAATTGCCAGTTAGTGGTCAATGAATTATTTACGGTATTACTCAAATTCTCACATCCGTGAGGAAACAGTGCAATGGTGTTTGGTGATGGTTATACTGCAGTGCTGCATACACTTTGTGGCTATGAGTGGGGCTCACTGGGCCCAGAGTATCGTGAACAAGCGCATTAATTACCGTTCCTGCCACTGGAGTGCAGCTCTGCCGCATGAAGACGCACTCCAGAATTATCCTACGGCAGAGAGAAGGGCTCTTCATTACCTCAGCAATGCCGGCGAAGCCGTCAGACGTGGACGAGAGTGAGTAACTGGGCGAAATGGAGCAAAAACAAGGACTGCCTCGCAAGGAGCTCAGAGGAAGCAAAAACGTGGACGAGTTCGGAGGGAGCAAAAACATGGAATGTCTCACAGGGAGCTCAGAGGAAGCAAAAACGTGGACTGTGGGTCCCTGAGGACTGGATCGCGAAACATCGCTTTTGAAGTACTAATTTGAGCCTCTGTTATATTTCACTCAGCACTGAGTTAAATAATACCAGCAATACCTATTGTAGTGTAGTTTTCCCAGGCATTGAAACCCTCTGCATGACAGGTGGTATGGCGATGGATGGATGGACAGATGGAATGTACATTACTGCTATCATCAGCACATCTAAACAGCAGATATGTGTAAGAGAGGTACAACTCATATAAAGTCAGCAAATTTCACAAGCACTAAATCTGGTTACCTTCAATGCAGAGGAATAGCATTACTGCTTTATGAAATGTTGGAACCCGGGACTTGAAAGTGCCGCTCCATACAGACAATGCTCTTCCTCCCTTTGAGAGTTTGAATATAACGAGCACGCCGATGAGTAAGGCCGTTCATTACAGGAGATTCCCATTACACAGCTGCAAAAATGAGGTATTTTGCCCAGAAAATCTACTCATTTAATCCTGCCATATAAAGTCACTCGAAGCATCCCATGACCTGCGTGAACCCAGGCAGGAAATCTAGTGCAACTTATACAGGGCTGGCGAAACGTTTTAGCAGCCGTTTGTGTGTGTAAGTATCCTGGAAACGCAGCAAAGGCTGCCAAGTGCTCTGTCTGTAGCTGCGCCGAGAAGCACACTGCCGCAGTCAAGGGGACACACAAGAAAACAGCGAACGCTTCAACACTCTGGGGGAAACGAGGCCCTTAAACGACCCGTGTTTCAGAGATGTGAAGACACAGAATAGACTTCTAGACGCTTCCAAAGAGGCCACGGGGTGGCTTGGTTACGGTTGACAACTACACTACTTACTAGAGCTGGAACCTGTATTTCAGGCCTATCAATATTCAAGCCAAAGGGAGCAATTTTATCAAGTAAAGCCTACAGCACTATAAACCTGACCGCCGCCTTGTCACAATTCAGCTTTGGCATCCTGGAGTTCATCCATGTTTTAACATCACAGAGATTGGCTAACAGGAAATGAGGTGGCAGGCCAAGGATGCAATTTCTGCTCACATATATTTGAGTGTCATCCCCACTTAATGGAAACACAATCCAGGGTGATGGATTATTTCCCCCGGGTGCAAAAGACAAATGATAAACAATAGGGTTCTGAGCGCGGAACCTAGAGGCGCGGAACCTAGAGGCACGTCACGTGTTAGCGGGCCAGTAACAGGTATGTGTTTTCCCGTTAGCATTAGAACTCAAACAGATATAGCAGCGTCAGCAACATTCGCAAGACAAGAGAAGCGAAAACCAGAGAATGATACAAATGATGGCGCTTAAGGCATCCCTTGAATCAAAAAACACCTGAATGTTTAGTAGACATGTGACACAAACAGACTGTTAACTGGCTTTGACTTTTTAGCTTTTTGGAACCTGTTCTTGGGACAGAGCTGATAAGAGGCGGGTCTTGAACAGCACATGACAGAGAACCACAGGGACCTGGGACCTGTCACCCTGCGTCTGTCCAACTCGGTTATTTCAGGTCATCTGCTATTTCTACCTCCATCCCCGGGTCCGGATGCTGTAAAGGGGAGGTGCGAACACTGACTCACTCAGAGAGTCTACTGCTCGTTTGGCTCAAAGCAGGTATGTTTGTGAAAAGGCACCATCCTCGAAAATGTGGGAGATGCTCATCTGACCTCTAATTCAAACTTTCATTTGTAAATAAGAGCCACATGATGTAGCAGCCACACTGCAGCCCCATGGCAATACGCTAAAGTCACAGCGCGTTACTCCAAACCCAAAGCCTAACCCTAAGCCTAACCCTAAGCCTAACCCTTAGGTACTCGACGCGTGTTCACTTACCAAAACCCACAGCCCCCTTTGTACTGCTTAGCTTGTGCTCACATGTGTATAAACCAACGAACGCAATTAAAATGGTGACTGTGTCCTCACTTCTACATGTGATAAATTAAATATATGGAAAAATTAAAACCCATTAACTTCCCATTACACATTAATGACTACTGATGAATGTTTTTTTTTAATGGTAAACTATGACTACGGTGGTCTGAAGCACTTAGAAATTTTCCTTCCATAATACCCTGTTTAAAATTAGAAAATTATTATTGAAAGGGCAATAAAATGAAAAGCCTGCTCAAATTAAAAGGCAAAAATAGCTATTATTGCAGTATGAATGCTGAGTGCTGTATGTATTCAGCAAACTGCTCTCAGTTATACAGTGAAGCAGCTTTCTGCTCTAGCAGAGACATCGGTTTCTAGCCATTAAACGTGTGTGTGTGTCTGTGTGTTCATGCTATTGTAAAGTGTACGCTTGCATGTAAACGTGCATGTGAGTGTCTTTTTTCCGGGCTCATATCTGCCCGTATGTTTACGTCTGCTTTTGCGTCTGCGCATTTGTGAGTGTGTGTGTGTGTGTGTGTGTGTGAGTAAATAAGAGCTGAGCGGAAGTGTCTGCACGGGGGAGGCTTTGATCTGCCGAGCACATCGCTCTGATTCATCCTCAGCAGACCTGGGCTCCCTGCCACCCACCTTCCCCTTCAGAGCGGCTGATCCCGCAGCCGACGCTCGTGCTGTGTGGACCCACGCCGCTCCGTTCCCTTATTAATGCAACAGCGGCCTGCCGATTACGGATGCTGACCTGTAAACCAAATGGTTCCGTCCAACCAGAGACTGGGGCAGGGAAGTGAGAAGGAATAAAGGAGCACAGTGTTAAAAAATACCGAGCTGTCTAATGTGCGAATGGTTAATCTGGGGGCCAATATGTCATAAATAAACAACGAATGCACTGCGACACTGTACTGGACAGGAAGTCTGGTAAAGGGCATCCACACCCAACAAAGCAGAAGAACCATAAGGTGGAATAATCACTATTTACCTTCTAGTTTGGCAAATCTATTTCAGCGGTAATGGACTGAAATTCTAAGCACATCTGTTGTTACTTCGAGAAGAAATGTTTACTTCTATTATAAAGGCCAGTGGAGACAACAAGTTGAAGATTATTTCTAAATATTTCAAACAAAATGAGCTATTTATTTACAATTTTGAATCTATTAACATAATTTATGCAAATTGAGTTATACAAATAGTAAAGCCTGGTGATACATGTTCCTGGGCTTTTCTGGACAGAGAGCAGGTCCATGGGACAGAGGGACTGGGTGATGGAACGAGGTGAATTTACTGGCACCCACGAGATCGAGATTGATGCATGATTTTTTAAATAAAATTCAATGCTGTTTAATATCCACCTTAAGGCCTCAACAACTAAAAAGCCATGATATTGCTATTGTGTGTGTGTGTGTGTGTGTGTGAGAGAGAGAGAGAGAGAATGAGAGAGGGAGAGAGAGAGACAGAGATGAAGAGATGAAGAGAAGGACAGGGGGAGCGTTTAAGATATTTAGACCTGCATAGCAGATCCACAGGACATGCTTCTCTCGGAAAAGCCTGAAGTCCTGCTTTTTGAAAAAAAATCCAGTTCTCAAAAATTCTTTTAAAAAATGGGAAGTGAAATCACCCAAATGAGAAAGTTTTGGGCAGCTGCAGAACCTTCCAGGGGTGAGAATTCAGTGGTGCCATTCTCCAGTTACAACATTTTAAACTGCTAACCGAGAAGAAGTTTTCCAAGTCCTGCTTTGCTAAAAACTGCCGGTTTCAAAGATTCATTAAACATCAGGGAAGCTAAATTTTAAAAGGGACCCAATAGGAAGCTGCTGTGGGATTAGCAGGCCTCCCGTGGATGACCTTACCTGAATGGCTGCACAGCCATGCTGTGGAACTAACAGGCCTCCTGTGGATGACCTTACCTGAATGGCTGCACCGCCATTTTCACGTTTTCTAAAACGGGATTTCACTTTTTTCTCATTTGCATTTTTCCATTTTTGCAAACCTGCTTCCCACCATTTCAAGGATAAGTGTGCAAAGTACAGTTAGAGGACCAGGTTAGACCATACGTAGAAACGTAAAGAACCATAAGGAAGACAAATCAGCAAAAAATTATACAAATTATGAATATAATGAGTCATATTTATGGGCATTATTACTAAATAAGAATTTAATTTAATTTAAAAAAGTCATTTTCTGACATTTGTTGACTTTAAAAAAATATACACACACTGGCCACTTTATTAGGTACACCTCTTCAATTACTCATTGAAGCAAATATCTAATAAATCAATCCTTTGTCAGCATGACAATGTAACATCATGTAGGTACAGGTCAGGAGCCGTTAATGTTAACATCAAATACTAGTATGAGGAAGAAAGGAGATTTAAGTGACTTTGAATGTGGCATGGTTGTTGGTGCCAGATGGGCTGGTATGAGTATTTCAGAAACTGCTGATCTACTGGGATTTTCTTGTACAGCCATCTCTGGGGTTTACAGAGAATGGACTGAAAAAGAAA
>JAODKE010000114.1:7622489-7651593 GCA_026779605.1 Mormyrus hasselquistii | reverse complement strand
GACCCTTACTATCCTGCAGATTAGTAATTTCAGCCTTTAGAGCTCTTTTAGAGTTAAAATACTGGAAGAAACTTTTAGCATCCTGTACTAATTCCACCATCTCCAGTTCATTTTCAGAAGAGCCAGCGACAATGTCCCACTGCATCCCCGGTAAATTAAAATCACCCATCACTTCCCATCCCTGATTCATTTCTACTGTAAGTCTATCACTTACCTGGGTAAGTAAAACACTGCAATGCCCAAAGAAAGAGCATCTAATGGAGCAGGCGGGACGACAGCTGATTGGGTCAAGCTACGGGCAGGATAGAGAGCGTCTCTCATGGTACACACCTTCCGTCAGCCTGACCAATAATACAGACAGGAATTCAACTGACACTGTAGAGGTACAAATATAGGACCACATACATTGGAGATGTCCTTACTACAAAGCAATGTTAGCTGCTGCTACTAATAGCAATCTGAGAAGCTGTACGCTCATATAACAAACGCCATTGGAGGCTTCTGGAGGTCTCATCCCTCCCAAACCTGCTCACGCTGCCACCATTGGATTAAAAACTCTGGCCACTGCTGCTATGGCTCCTGCACGTTCTCTACATGTCAAACTGGGCCCTGACTGCCCCCCCCCCCCCATCCCCATCTCTAACTGTGTACACTACTCCCACCCAGTGTGAGAAAATAAGACCCAAGCAAAACCCAGACCTCCACTCCCCATAGACATCAAATAAATGATTTTTCAGTGTTATGCTGTGAACGTGATCACATCCAGCTGTACAGGCTAAGGAAGGAGAAATAACTCACCTCAAAACGAACAGGAGAATTCACTGCCGCTTCTAGCAAACTATTTATTCACATTAATGTTCCACTTGCTCTCTCTCAACTTAAATTGGGTGAGAGTTCCACAGGAGGGGCAACCGGCCGTCGGCCATCTTTGGGGAACGTAACGCGGGGGACACGTTCTCTCCCAACAGCCCCCAGGTATGAGAAGATAACCTCCCTACGTTAAGAGAGAGTTGCAGAGCGGTACTGAGAAGAAAGGCTTTGGAGAGTCTGAAAGAGGCCTTTCCACAGCTAACCATCGCGTACATCTGCAGCTGCCTAAAAACTTTCAGCTGCAGTAATAAGGCTATAATGTCTCTTTGAAGGCGAACTTTCAGCGCGCTTTCGGGGAGCCTCACGCTCCCTTTTGAACTTCCCTCGAGTTCCCTTCTCGGTTCTCCCTCTTCCCCCACATCCAGCACCCAGAGGCAAAAAGGTTCTTAAGGGCCACTGACACTATGAATGATCATTCCAAGGTGTCAGCCAATGTCAGAGCCCAGCTGTCTGGAGACCGACTTCCTGCAAGCTGAAGCGCAAAACAAGGAAGCACGGCAGCCGGTGCTGCAAGCGCATATGCGAGCTCAGAGTTGGCTCTTCTTCAGCTTGGATGTCTTATATACTCTCACAGTCCACTCGCAGCTGTCCCCGCTGCCTTTACTCAGCACCGGCTGAAAAAATGAATGAGATATTCCCACAGATTTGTACCATCAGATGCAGCATTTAGCATCTGGGCCATAAGCCATGTTGAAGAACTAAAATTTAACACAACAGAGGGGAAAGACCCAAGTTCTGGTGAATTGTAATATATAGAGAACTGCCTCAGTGCACCTTGGGAAGGACGCATTGGGCGACAGGATGGAAAAGAAGCAAATCACAGCCTGTTGGAGGGCTTAATCCACAGGAACCACTCTGCCAAACGGGAACGGGGGCGCTGTTTCAGGGAGAAGCAAGGGCACCACTGCCAGGCTCAGACACGCCTCACTCTGGCCCTGTGAAGCAGGGTTCCCCAGCCTGGTCCTCTGGGACCCACAGAGAGTCCATGTTCTTGATGCCTCCCACCCTCCCAGAAACCAGGACTGCCTGGTAGGGAGCAAAAACATGGACTGACTGTGGGTCCCCTAGGAACAGATTGGGAATCATTGTGCGAGAAGACACAATGACTGCTGCACTGTTTCCTTTACTGGTCCTTTGAGTCCTAGATGGTTGTCACAAGATCCACTGGGACGCCCTTAAAACCCGCCTTTTTCATCTGGACTTGAGACCGTCTTTAATCCTCCACAGCTCAGTTGGATGGAGGCTTCCAACATCCAGACCAGCTTTAATGGAGCTACCAGATGACAAGGACACTCTAGTTCACAAACATCGGCGGGGAACTCAATCAGCAGGAAATCACACTCTCCTGGGGCCAAGGGAGAAGATGGTGGAAATCTCATTAAAAAATAATGGCTTCCACCTGCTACCATGTTCTGAAATGTCTTTCTAATGACCGGCCGGTGGATTTAGGTGCCGATCTAAAATCCACAGCTTTGATGACAGCTTCTCATCAGAAACACGCTCCTCGTTCAGCAGACGGCAGACGCATTACCAGCGTCATATGACATCCCAGCTTCCAGGCTTTGAAACACATCTTGATGCCAACACATTACAATCAGTGTGTAGCTGAGAAACTGCAGAGAAATAAAACCCGAGCGGTCGGTGGCTTCCATAGTCGGGTCTTGCTCCTCTGAAAGGCCACTCGGCCATCGGGGCAGAAAGCACCCCCGCCTCTGAGGCAGCGCTGGGGTTCCTCAGCTCGGAGGGGCTCCTAATCCCTAAAAACAACTGCACGTTCTCCAGACAGGACCTTAACCCCACCCCCACCCCCCCAGAGTGCCAAAAGAAATACCCCGAGACCCACCACTCCCACAGATGTTAAACAAATGATTCAACTCCACTATTTTATCAAATTCTACAGTGAACCAAACTGCATTGCATGTTGACATTAACATCATCCTGTGGTCTATATAACTGCCCAATAGGAGACAGCGATCTAAGGTCTTTGGGGGGGGAGAAATTTTCCCCACAAATGAACATTGAAAAGGACTGCAGCTTTTACATCACGATTGTGTATTTAGCAGGTGGCTTTTATCCAAAAGCGTGGTACATTTGTAGAGAAGGCAGGATGAGACAGACCAGCCAACAGGAGGTTAATGGCCTTTTGCCCAAGGGACCAACAGTGAAATCTCTCTACCAACCCACAGGTTCCAACTTCCAATATTCCAATCACAGGCACAGCATCCCAACCCACTGAGCTATACACCACAACCCACCACAATCTATCAACTACTGTCTTCCCATGCTACTCTTCCACTTGCTCTCCCTCAACTTAAATTGGGTGAGAGTTCCACAGGAGGGGCGACTGGCCGTCGGCCATCTTTGGGGAATGTAACGCAGGGGACACGTTCTCTCCTAACAGTCCCCAGGAACAAGAAGATAACCTCCCTACGTTGAGAGAGAGTTGCAGAGCGGTACTGAGAAGAAAGGCTTTGGAGAGTCTGAAAGAGGCCTTTCCACAGCTAACCATGGCGTACATCTGCAGCTGCCTCCAAACTTCTCTAACTCCACGCTACTTTGACTTGGCAATCCCTTATCCAAACACACAGAGTGCTGTCTTCACAGAAAGAACTACAGCTATGAATCGATCACCCTGTTGTTAAAGCCACACCACCTGGCGTCAAAACCTCACTTTTGCTTCAAGGTACAGAAATATGTGGGTCATAGTGTACATGAAAAAAAAACATATCAAAACAAGTTTATTCTATTTGTAAAAAGGGAACAGGAGGATTTGGGTTACTTGCTGAGTTTGCTTTAAAAAGAATTTTGGAGACTGGCTGTTCCAAAACTCACTTGGATAGAAATCCACAGGAATACAAAAAGAGGTTGGCTCAAATTTAGGTCAAGGGGGCCACGGGTCATGCCCCTCTTACCTGCTGTACAGTGGTTACTGTTTTCTCACTGTGCACTGAAAAGAGAGAAGCTCTTTGGTATGCAATCCTATCCCTTGTTCGCCGAACGACCCTTCTGCATTAGTAGTTCAGGGCAGCCGTTTATCCCACCACGTGCAGCCTGTGAGAATGCCCCCCTCCCCCCCCCCCCCAACGGAGGTGAGCGGCAGCTGAAGTCCGTGAAATCAGCTGTTTCATGTGGCACAAATTTCACCTTTCATGCCTGCTCCTCCCTGCCTGCTTTTTATTGGGAAAATGTACTTATCAGATTGAAGTGAATTATCAAATTGAAAGCAGAAAGCATTTCCTGAGCCTTTCTGTGTGATTTACAGAGGGAGGGGCCGAATATGAATGTGTCTGCAGCTATAACTCCGATCTCCCAGGCTGCTTCTTTTTTCAAATTCCACTTTGCTTCCAAACAGTACTTATTGCACTATTACACTCTGGAAGGAGGAAGTGTGGTAATTCTCATAATATGATTTGTGAAGGAGGGAACTTCAAGATCTGCCTATGACTAAGTCTGAGACCTGGCTCAGGAACGGTTACGGTCAGGCTCCATCGCCCTGCTTAAAGCTTTCCGCTTGGGTAGGAAGAACATGGGCTGTTCACACTGAGCCGTTTCCCAGTCCCGAGGTGCGCTCAGGGTCACCCCTCCAAGCCGCCGCCTCCCCTGCCCCGGATGGTACAGTCTGCCCCTGCCCGGCCGGTAAGTGACGAAGGCAGGGAGTGAGGCGGCCACCCCGACGCAGCACATGGTGATGCGGCCACGCCGCCTCCCCTGTTGCAAGGATGGTGCGTTCTGCTCACGTTGGAAGGCATACATGGAGTCACACGGCCACCCCAATGCAGCCCATAGTGACGCAGCCAAGCGACCTCCCCTGTCGCACGGATGGTACGGTCTGCCAAAGGGGGCAGCCACCCCAACACGGTGACGTGGTCACGCTGCCCGGCCGGACTGCCCTCAGACAGCAGATGCCAAAGCTTCCTGATAAGTCCAGACATTAAATCCAGAGTATCGACAGAAGTATTTCATAAGCCTACCCCTCTTTCTGGAAATGCCTACAGCCTGGAAAAGCTGGCTGTCGGTTCCTGCTCAGAGACAGCGATCGGTTGCTGATTCCTGAGATTTTCCTGCGAGAGAAGGTGTGTGGAAATGGGCAGAGTGCCACGGCCGGGGCTCTGCAGCTGCTCCAGTCTGACGCCGCCGCTCATTAGGCCAAAGCTACTGCTTTCACTCAGCATGTTCCTCGCACAGGCCCCGCTGCATCACCTCCCGTGCAGCGGCCGGCATTGATCAGGCCAGTTATTCTCCTCACTTGCGGTTCTGGGTCGAACGTGCTCTTTAAGGGCCGCGTTGGGGATTCACCTCTCCCCGGACTCTTTGAACATGAGCCGCTCTTAACCATTCTTAGGACAGATAGATGATAACAGATCTCCAAGCACAATTTAAAGCATTTAGCTTCAGACAGATGCCACTGCAAATAACTAAACGTTCAAGTTTAAAACAACAAAAAAAAGGGCCAGTAAATATAAGAACTGGCAAAACTTTAATCTTCTCGTGGGATTTTCAAAGTGCATTTTTTAAAAAGAAGTTAAACAGTAAAAAGAGAAACTTTCTGAGAAAGATGACTGCTTCATTCTCTACTCCCCTGCAAATGAAGGAGGTGTTGGATGCCAAACCATAAGTTTGTATTTCAGCAAAAACACATTATGATAATCCGACAGAACTCTGTTAACACCCCCTGCTGGGCTGATAACTTCACTACCACGCACGCACACGCCCGGCATAACCTCCCGCTATCATTTCTCTGCGCTGACGGTCCCGTCCAGAACAAAGATTCCAGACGGTGTCCACATTCTGTGTCTTCCTCACTCACCCCAACCACCACAGCTGGGTACCCCCCACCCCCCACCCCCGACCGACACCTCAAGATCCACTTCGGCTGCACAGTCTCACGGCGCTCATCCGCCTGCTTCCTGCCTTATTGCAGACAAGGTCGTCTATCTCACATAATAAAGACAGTGCTCTTTCATCCAGGGAGATCTCTGCTTACATATAACAAAGAAAGACAATGGGTGACGAAGCAAAGGTGGACACTGAGATCACATTCGAGTCACAGACAGAGACTGCCGACCAGGCAGTCCTTACCATTTTAACAAATATAAGCCTCAATTGAGGCGTGCAAAGGATTCCTCTTCAAGCCAAAACTACTCAACATTTCAGTTTAAAAACTAGGTTAATGTCAATGGGAAATTAGAATATGTGAACCATTAAAGAACAAAACATACAAAACAGAAAGTCTTCAAATCACATATCAGTCAAATAACTGGGTATACAATACAGATATCTTAATGAAAATCCAAACTCCATATTCTTTGTTCGCCTTGTTTTAGATCCACCAAAATGCCCACACAAAATGGATGGATATTTTTTTGTTTCATTACTCCATGTCTGTCAAACCCTGTGCAACCACAGAATATCACCCAGTAAGTTACACACTGCCCAAAAAAATGCCATAAAATAAAATTAAAGCTGTTTTTTACATCATTAAAATTTATTACACGTCATTAGATGTGATTAGAACCACTATAAAATAATTAAGAAGTGTCAGATTTAAATATCGCTTGCGTAACAGTAGGCCTATTAATGGGTTGTAAAATCTAAGGCATCCATTGAGCAAACAAAACCTATTACTATCCAGTCACTTACAGCGCGGAAAAAGATTTTCTACAGTAAAAAACAGCATTGATCAATAGAGAATACCTGTTAGCCTATATTGAAAGCCAGTGTGCTGAATTAGTTTCGAGATATTGATTAGATTTTCCGCACTATCGGCTGTTCTCCCCTTAAACGCTGTTCACAGAATAACTTATTTTGCCACTGAAGCAAGAAATATTCATCAAAGAAATTATCACAACATCTATGCATTAAGAGCAATTTAATACAGTTACCCATAAATATTTCTACTTTAAAACTGCCTCCGATTACACAGGAAGCCTTGCAATGACAGCCCTAGCTGCTCTCAATGCCACAAGCGGCGCGCTTTTTTCCCCCGACGCAGGCAGGGAAATTGTTGGCAAGGAGAGGATTGTTTTCCCCTGGCAATTATGAAAAAAGACAACAGTGAAGCATTAAAACTAATTAAAAAATAATAACGAAAGCTTTTTCAGCAGCAAAAAAAAAACCCTCCAGAGGTCCTCCTTTGGATTCCTGAAGCGCTGTGACCGGCAGCATCTCTAAGACGCACGGAGCAGCAGATCGTGAGCCCAGCTTCCTCCTCCAGCTGCCGTGTGGCACGTAGCATGAAGCAGCTGGACGAGAGTTATAAAAAAAGATACTGTCACTCGGACACTGTAGGGCGGCACGGCTGGTGCTGCGGCCGCTAGAGGCCGGGCCCCTGTCTCGATTTACGCTCTGCTGGCCAAACGCCCACCTGACGGGTGAAGCGCAACTGATAAATACACCCGCCCTGGTCACATGATAACGGGCTGGATAGGTGACCCCCCCCCCCCTCCGCCCTCTTCTGTGTGCATGTGCATTGCTCAATGGAGAGTGTCCAAGGGTGCGCACATTCCGATCCGCATATTGCACGTCAGATGCTGCGTATGCACTATAATACCGGTGCGCGTAAATGTCATGTAACTCCCAGACCGGTGCCTCCATCGAAGCATTGCCGTGCCGGTGCACTATCGGCTGCAACACTCTTCTGCCATTTATTTTTAAACAATGAGACGTTACTCCGCAAAGAACATGCGAAACAGCAATGTCGAGAAGAGAAAAATTATGTATTTCTCTCCCGTGCACCCTTTCACGGAATGCCCCAGGTCGGTCTCCTCAGAGCACCAAAAAGAACAGCTGTATACTTTGCAAAGAGATAGCATGTCTTACCTTTGAGAATGCTCTGACCTTGTAGTACATCCCTCGAAACAAACACTGTATAAAAACTCTCTGAGAATCCAGGTCTGCACGGTGGCTTAGACGGTAGGTCATAATTCCCCTACGGACCAAACAAACAAAACTGTCAGACGTTTATGAATAAACATTCAGCTGATTTTTACGGGGGCTCTGAATTGAAACCGTCAGCTATGCGAGACAAACAAACATTCATCAGAAGTTTATTCAGGGGATGCTTTATTCAACAAATAGAAAACAAAAACTGCTTAAAATTGCATAACGACCCATATCTGTACCACTCTGAAACAATGAACAACTCTTTTTTGTTCTTTTTTTGTTATGATACGCCTACCTCGCTTGGCAAGTCAGACACATACTCCCAAAACGAGGTGCTGTGCAAATGATGCTACACAGTATGTCAAGTGGGGCCGTGAAAGTGGCAGGTATGAGTGCAGAATAGTCTCCCAAGTCTGTTTCCCTTTTTTATTATAGCGGCGGCAGCTGATGTCGAAACTCGGCATCCACATCAGACCAGCAGCGCGGCTTTATTTCGCTGACAACGGAGCTCCGTGATATGGGTTAAAATAAAGAAATAAAAGAAGTGACTGAGGCTCAGCCCCTTGGCACCCCTAAAATTCAACCCCCCTGAGATCAGACTTCTTCTTTTAATGAGTAGCCCTGTCTTTCTGCGTGAAACCGTGTACCTAAGCAGCCCAGCTGGGGGGACAAAATTGCCAGTTCTGTATTGACGGTGGCTTGAGTCTCTTTCCAAGTTTCCGGCGACCGATTTTTTTTTGTATGTGTGTGTATGTGTATGTGTGTGTGTTTGTGTCTTGTCTGTTTGCCTGAGCATGAACATCCGAAAGCCTCACACGGCGAAAAAGCTGAAAGCCGAAAGAGCATCAGTATCGCTTAGCATCACTGGTGTGTGTGGTGGATACCAGTCTTTGTGCATTCATAAGGAAATGGCAGAGTCAGGGAATGCTACAGCCATCGGGATTTATACTACTTCTTACACTGATTTCTTCGTACTGATGACAAGTAGGCTACAAGACGAGAAACCTATTGTGCCAAAAAAAAACCTTAAGGTTTACCTATTATTGCAGCCAAAACCTCATACCGCCCACATACATTAAATTTTATTAAAAAAAAAAAAATCCAAAGCCGAAATCCCATTCATTCCAATGTGATTAAACGCTACTCACACATCCATATGGTTCTTTTTTTATAGTTATTTTATATCTTAGGCAAAAACTGCGAATTAAACAGAAACATGAACGACGAACTCAATGTTACATCCACAGGCGAAGCTGCAACTTTGTGTGCCATGTAAAGCGTGCCTTTTGGAGTGTATTTGCGTTGTAGTTTTGCTATGATACGCAAAATGCTGTTTCCGATGCAAACTTTTGACGGTACTCTTCGCATATGGAGGAAAATGTCCAAGCGTGTGTGAGGAAAAACGCAGAGTGGACATAAATCTCACAAAGAGGGACCGAGATCCCGACCGCAACATCCGCACCGGCGAAGCGCGCTGGACGCCCGTCCAGCAATACGGCAAATAGCCCACGCATTTTAATACATCCCGAAAAGCAAATAAACAATTGAACAAATAAGTAAATAAATGCACAAATAAATAAAAAAGAACCTCATCGTCATCAATCCATGTACAAAACCACACCGCACAGCATCTACTTATATGTGAAAATAAGCGACGAGTGGCAATCCTTAAAATACACGACAGGGTACTTAAACATTAGAAAGAATGAAACACTTCTTTAAGAGTGAAAGTTACAAATCAATCTATTCATTTTTTGTGTCGCCGCACCGCTGCACTCCCGGCGGCCGTGGGAACACAAAGCGGCACGGCGATTCCAGCAGCCCGAAATAAAAGACAAATTAAAATCTCACCCAAGATGTGCTCAGTATTGTGGTGGTCATCAGTAATATAATGAAGCCCGTTTTCATTGTCGCAAGAAATCGGAGCGAGATGAAACCCCGCGATTCGGCTGATTTTCTCGCACAGAAAATCTTTATTTTCTTTATCACGGATATTTATCCTGCGCTTCCTCCACAGTCTTCTTCCTTAGCTCCGTCCGCGATGTTTTAGGCGCTTATGTAGTGCAAACCGTCCCGAGTCCTCTGGCGCTCAACTGCAGGTGAAAAGCGATGTTCAGCTCAGCACCAAAGGGCTTCGCAGCGTCACTACAACCCCTCCTACCGTACAGTGCGGGAGAATCCCACTTAAAGAAACCAAGTATAAGGGGCTCAGGCAGACCTCTCTAATTGCTGGAGCTGTCGCTCTTCTATTTCTATTGTACTGCCTTGGCATTAAAAATACTGCAGAGCTGATTGTGCGTATGTTAAAAATTAAAAAGTCAATAATCTGTCAATCATCCCTTGAATTACAGCTATTTCGTTAGGCATACATATCAGTTGTTCACATTATATGTGTGTCTTGGTGTGTGTGACTTTATTAGTAATTATTTCTTTTACAACTCGATGCCGGACTACCTTAAGGGGTATAATTAAAAATATTAAATTTAAATAAATTATTTTTACAAGCGTCCAATTCTGGTTTACTGTAGCACAAATCCAATACTACAGTGACATTGTTTCATGGAAAAATAAAAATAAAAAGCACAGCCTAACATATTTCTCATTTGCTGTGAAATGCTATTTTCTTCGCTCTTTCCACATCCCGATTCCCAGGTGTGTGCTTAAGAGTGAAGGATTAATGGAGGGAATATCTACAGACAGGCACACTGAGAGTAGCCCATGCAGCATTCAGGTCTACAGTTTAATAACTGTGAGATTTCCGGGCCTCTGATTGGCTGCCTAATTTCCATATCTGAGAGGGGTAATCCCATTAAAAGGATTGACAGAATGTCACCAGCAGTCTGTTTCGACTTTACGTTGCAAATGCATTTACTTTTCCCACCAGTAAATAATTTGGCTGCAGATGAGGGTTAATGGAAGCCAACATCCTTGCCTTGTTTTTCTAGTTCAGGCAATTTCGAAAAATATGTGAAATTGCGAATTTTATTCGGATCTTTCTGAACACTTCACGATTTAAACGAGACTTCAGGGCAGCACTGACTCGATGCACATCGTCCCTCACATTCCAGTCACGGTGAGTGTGAAAGTGATGACGGCTACGCAGCGGCCGTTTTTACACTGTCCTTTGCATCCACTACTCCATAAAGCTCAGCCAGGAGTTCCTTCCTTGGCCTGCACACAATAAAGTATTTGCCACAGTTTAAAATACTAAGCAAACTGGTTTATTGTTTTTCAATGACCATAAATAACACAAGAATTGTGGGATTTTAATCATAACCTGTCTTAATCCAAATTACATGTGTCACACACATGTGCGATTCATTTTGCTACCAAGAGATGCTGGTCCAGTCATAAATGTGAAAGACACACATCAATCATTTGGTGTTTTATAAATTATGGTAGAATCACTACAAGTGTATAGAACCGAGTTCAGTTCAAGCTCTACATTCAATCCAGTCATAACAATAGCTGGAGAGGAACTAATAAAATGAATCAGAAGGAGGAAGTCCCACAAAAAAGTTGGACATGACAGCATCTGTTCCATGCGCTTGTAGGTCTTTGTGTGTTCCCCTGTTTCCCTCAGCATCCACTATTCCTGCGATTCCTGGCATTGAAGCCGTTTATTATCTGTTGACAGATTCACAGTCATATGGACACGCCTTAAACAATGCTCAGAAATCTCTCACAATACAACTTCTGTGTTTGATCTTCCTTTTCCGCAGTCAGATGTGAAATATTGACAATAGCGTTTTGTAAGGCCATACACATCTACTCGTTACGTGGCAAAGATTATAGTCAACAATGACGCCATATTGTCAGTCAGAATTCTTGGCAATACACTTGTTTAATTACCCTGTAAATGTGATTAACTACTGTGCAAATTATGTGTACGCACATACATTGTTGTTCTAATTAAAATACTTAGCAATAGACCAAAGTAATGACTCTGTAATTGCAATCTATTTGTTTACATGTTGTAAAACGTACAACACAAGTGGCCATTTCACACACACTTTATGCCTCATTAAACATCAGAGATCCTTCTAACCCTAGAATCTACCTACCGTTACACCATAATCCAAACCAAGGTCCAACCTTGAGCCGCCAATCATGTTGTAAGATTAGTACTTGTAATGCTCTCATTGCATACAGTATTGTCCATTTATGCAAGTCAACATCCACCAAGCAGAATTCCGAATCCCACAGGGAAGAGCACAGGGTGTCCTGCTCTGACAGGTCACTCCCAAATCCAGGAACAAGGTGTGACAGATAATTAAAATTGATCTCCATAGCACAGGCTGGGAACCTACATAAATTGTGATCTGATATACAGTAAAAAGGTAGAATTAGGATTTAACATCAATGTTTAAAAAAGTATAACAGGAGCGCCGTGCAGAAGAGATGACATTTTCTGGGGTGGTCACTGTATTTGTGCTTTTTTCCATTTTTCAGACCTGACACAGCTGATGTTTCCCTGTTGGCTCCCCAGCTGTGATCTTGCCCTTTTTTCCTTTGCAGTGTTTACATCTGGAACATGGCCCCCAGTCAGGAGTCATGGGCTCCACCACAAACGCTGACAATACCAAGAGGTGTCAACCGCTCCCTCGGCTCGTGGCTTCATTGTTCACAATCCCGGATGATATTTCACCCTCTGCCTTACTTGACTATAATGGCGCGGCTGCAATTAAAACCTTGTTATCCTGCCTCTGATCGTTTACCATCATGCTGATCTCTCTTTTGGTAGAGTGCTTGTTGTTCAATAAATACTTAACATCCCTCCTGTCCTTTTCAGTGGCTCTCAGTCGCCAAATTTAAATGGAGCAGAGCTGAGTTTAAGGCCTTAAAATGGGATGGAAAAGCAGACCTTTTTTAAAGGGAATTTCTCTTGTTTGGGCCTGAGGATCAATCACACTTACCCAATACAGCTTGGTCACATTGATACATTTGCTCCTGCCTTACATTCCACATCCTGCTTCATATTCTAATTCTGAATCCAGTCTGAATCCGTGTCACACTGCTGCCACGCACGCCACGCACTCAGTGCGCAACGTGCGTCATTGTGCTTATTCGGGTCGGTTGGTGCGGCACCAGAGGAGCCGGTGATCATTTCACGATCGCCAGTTCCTGGTTTTGATCTGTGTTTGATTTTGCCTTTCTGAGTCCCTTTTTGCGAGTCCCTGGGAGCGGGAGTACTGAAAAGGAAAGGAATTTTATGGCTTCCCGGTGCCACGGATGACACAGATCAGGATGTTTCCGGCATGTGTGCCGAACCGCAGCACGCTCCTTCGCTGCCAGAAGTGTATGTGTGCCCAGAGGTAGATGTGACTCGGTAAATCGCTGAAGCACCTCACTTACAAGCTAAAGCGACACTCACGAATAGGATTTGATTATTATTTAATCCGTCAGTGCCTGATATACTGTGTGTGTCTGTGTGTGTCTGTGTGTGTGTGTGTGTGTGTGTGTACATTTCAAATGTACTGTGAAAGATACTTATGTTATAATAAATGTTGTTCAACTTAAATTTTTACTTTTAAAACACCCTTTCTGGGAATACTATTCTAGAGTCGCGATAAGAAGCTCAGCACTGAAACACTTTGGCAATTTGTCTACTGTAGCTGGCTGACAAGAGACAGACGGCTAAAATTTTGAGCATAGCCAGCAGACAAAACCGAGGAAAGTTCTAGACGTGAGCCGAAAGCTCTGGTTTATCTGACCCCTGAAATGACTTATCGATATGCCACAAACACATTACACTGTGACACAGCACTACTATTAACGCCTTACAGGGTGGGTCACTAATCGTTTGCATTATAATATACCAGTGTTACCAATCCGATAGGGGAACAGCAATTGTCTTGGGTCAATATAAAACACAGATTGAAAAAAGTATTGCTTGACTTTTAATGAGGCAAGCATTGACAGTGAATTATATGACATTGTGAAGACATGTAAACACACACAGCATTAAAAATACATGCAGACACATTCAGGAAATGCATTTGACACGGTAATGTGAAATACACAGTGAATCGAATCTAAATGCACTGTGAACTGGATAAACAAACATATGGAGACAAGAAAAGCAGTCTCAGTGTCAGATTTGGAAATTGCCGGGTCCAGTACTTTGTCAGCTCAGGTGAGAGACGTTTGCTAAATGGGCTTAACCATTATGTAACCTGGGAGGCAGTGAATGAAGTTCAGGTACCAGCCCATATATTCACTCTGCTGTCCCAAGTGAATTACAGTATACATTCATACGGAGTATAATGCAGTTATGAAATTTACATGAATGTATGATGCAATATTTACTTAGCTAACTGAAGTATTTACTCTTCGTCATTGATTTTATTTTATGCTATTATTAATCTTTGATTTTGATGACTTTTTATAATGATCAGACAGAGAGAATACAAGTGCAGTGCATTAGGATGTTTAATCGGAAGCTGAAATCGACGTCAGAGACAGGCAGGGCCAAAACCGGAAAGTGAGAGAAGCAAACCAGTCAGAAGACGGGAGAATGCAGGTACGTGCAATGGATCGGGAACAAGAAGGCAATCAGCGAAGCAGCCAAATCCAGAACACACTTAGGCAAGAATCAGAAGCACAAAAAAGCAGAAGTACAACCATACACAGAAGGGCTCTAACAGCCGTAGGAACCCAATTCTTCAGGAGGAACTATTGGTCAGCCCTGGGCTTAAATCAGGTAACTAATCACCTAAGATGCGTTGCAGCTGTTCAGAACTCCGCTGATGACGATCGCTGGAGGCGTGGCGGTTCACGTGAAGGTGGGCGTGCTTGAGGCGGGTCAGATTTTTTTCATTTTTATAGGTATTGTTTATTGATAATGTGAAATGAGCCAAATGAATGAATGAATCTTGGGTATGGTAACATCTCTGCGCTTTCTGGCCGAGTCAGCACACAAAAATGATGTGAATGTCATATGTCAGAGTTATTCTGAGGAGCGACGTGTCGAGTCGCCGTATATTCCTGCCAGAAATCCCCGAAAGCAACAACGATCCCTGGCATTGGGCTGTGGCCCTGTGTACTCTGTGACCTTAAGGTCTGTGCTTCTGATCCTAACAGCAGCGGGGTAACTGCCACAGGGGGCTGGGCTGGCTTATGTCTACGGGGTGCGATAAGTCTGAAAGGTACACACGGTGCTCATCTAGCCGCCAGGGTAATTGGTGACAGCCGTCTGTGCGAGGACTGCGCTTTAAGCGATTATGCCACAGACAAGGGCATGTTGTTTTGAGCAGGGTTATGACAAAAGGTACAAGACAAAAGAAGGAGAAATATCCTCCTTACTCAGACGTAATATTGCACAATTACTGATACTGAAAACATTGACAAAGTTAAGTAAAATAATATATCCTCGATGTATATTACAGCACGTATTGATATTTGGGAATTCTGACAGAACAAGCTGGAATCATGGACAGGCATCCCTGTAAAACTCCTTGTACAAAAAAATTGAAGTTAATTAAATCCAGTTGCTTTGGTAAAGAATATGAAAGAATATGATTTGATTTAGTAAAATCTTTTCAAATTAAAATGAGAGAAACTGGGGCCCTTTACCATCAGAGGTAAGTATACAGCACACAGGTTCTGTGCGAACCTAATAATCTCTTGAAGAAAAGAAAAAAATAGTATTTGATTTTTGAGGTTTTTGATAGTTTAAAAAGCAAATCCCAAGGCCGTGTTTGAGGAATTGCAATCTATCCCATACTGTCCAAAATAAGACAATTTAGAAGAGTAGTGAAATGTACCGTGAGTGACCATCCTGCCAAAATCCCCAAGAGCAAATCAATAATCATCCTAAATAAATAAATAATAAAACACAGGCCTGAGTCACGGGAGTAGCATGAAAAGAGTAGTGAAAACCTCTGTTCACAAATATCTCAGATTTCCCAAAAGCATCTTGCATGCAAAGGCATTTAAGGATGCTGTATGAGCAGATGACTCAAAAGTGATAGTTTCAGGTCTACACAGGCCCTGTAATGTATGTGGGAAAGCAGACGGCATCTTCCACAGTCAGATGCTTACAGCAGTGCTAAAAATGGCGCTTGTGATGTTATGGTTTGGGGACACTTTGCTGCATCAGGACTGGCTGTTATTTATGGGGCAATGAACTCCTTCTGTATCAGTAATTGTGCAGGAGAATGTCAGGTCATCTCCTCACAGGATCAACCTGAAATTTTACTGCTGTTGTAAAGTCCATTTAAATGCTGTGGCCATACCGGAAACTTTGATTTAAATAAGCCTTGATAAATCTTAAATTGCACTGAGTTAGAACAATTCTGCAGGGAGGAATAGGCCTAAATTTTGACATGTTTGCTTTTGCACTGGTCAGTAATTCGAGTTTGGTTGCAGTCATTGACAATAAAGATGGTCAGGCCAGTTATTGTAAAAGGGTAATGCACAGAATTCTGTGCTCAGCAATGAATTTATGTGCCTTGATATTGGCTGAAAACCTGATAACATTCAGGGTCAGAAAATCACACGAGCTGCAAGTAATTTATATGTTGTTATATATTCATAAATAAATTTTTACTATATAAGATGACACAGATGTATGATATGTTCAGCAGGGTAATGAATTGGTATTTTCACAGTCAACCTGTTTTTGGAGAATTACATATGAATCTGTTTTGGGAACAGTCCATGACACGGCATAATTTTAGAATGACATAAAAAGCAATATGGGTTAAAATTAGTATTGATAATATTGTTTTTTTTTCTTTGAAGTTGCTTCTGCTTCTAAAAAGACTGTAATAGAAATGCACGCAATCCTTTGCTGTAATTAAATTTCCATTTAGTTTTGAAAGTTCTGTTTTCAGTTCAAATGTCAGTCTTTTTTTAAAGACTATGTACTGCACAAATATGGTTTAAATAATTATTTTTGTCACTGAAAGTAGAAGTCTATTCATTTCCATGGCAATTTCCCACGAATGCTTGAGGGTCTGTCAATAGAACAATAAACAATGTAAATATAAAAATGTAAGATGCATAATCTGGACTGACTTATCAATATGACTTTTGTATTTCTGCAACGTGCATGCCATGTCAATGGTCTGAGAAGGCTCTGAATCCTGCATGTGAATGAGTCTGCATCGCATATACACAACCTCTTCTTTTGTCTCACACGCACAGACAAACACGCACACACACAGGCTTGTAATTATATCTTCGTGGGGACTCTCCATTCATTTCTATGGGGAAAACTCTAATCCCAGCACGACGACCTTAAGCATTTGTGCCCCATCAAGTAGAGTGTTACCAAGTTTCCTTTGCGGACCTAAGACTTGCAGAGTGCTGCACAATAGATGGTTGTGTTGTAAGATAAAGATTTTAATGCATGCTCTGGCTTCTGTGTCCAATGATCCTTTCATCTTTCAATTGTGTAACAGCACTTAATGATCTGCATTGCCATCAGCATGACAATTAGTTGCGTTAAGTAAATAGAGTAATTAATTAATACCATGTAATGGATTTTTACAATGTTAAGTAAATGAATATCAGCAATTTCTTCTTCACTGACCTTTCGACTGTAGATTTCATATGCTTATGATGCTTATGTTGTTGATTGATTATCCTGACTGTCAATTTCGTTAGTTCAGCTTGAATCCACTTCACTTAATTAACCTCGATGCTGCTTCTGGGACTGTGAATGATATAGAAAGGCTGTTTGTTTGGCTCCCAGGACGTGTTGCGTCTCTGTAATTATCTATATAGATGGCAGAATGCAAGTCATGTAGAAGCTGGAGCATTGAAAATGTATGTTTTCATGTCTGTCTTTGCTTGTATGTGTGTGTGTATGTGGGTCAGATATCCATTACATTGTGATGATCAAATGTAATGTAAATTCAACTTTATAATTATTACTGAACTACAAACTTGAGATAAAAGATCCATCACGATTCATTAATGACAAACAGTATTTCACTTGTGTTATTCAATACTTGTTCCTTCGGTAGTTACTTCAATAGTTCACAAAAGTTAAGAAATAGTTATAATACTATAATATTTGTGCTCCGTCAAGTTAAGTGTTACCAAAAATTTGGTTATGATTGGGTAAAACTGTGAATTTATGTATGTGCTCAATCGGCCCAGTTTTTGCAGTTACTAAACAACACAACCTCATGTTTGTTCAGTTCAGCCACTAGGACTCCAATTGATATCCCATGAAGTTTACAAACTAATTACTAAATAAATTAAGTTAATTATGTAACCTGGTGGTGAAATTTAACAAATACATAGAATGGTTGGGGCGCCCAAGTGTCAGCTTTGAGAACTACAGCTGTCTGTTTTCAGTCATCCAATGAGATTTTCATTGTATCACTGTTCACTCATATCTATCCTAATTGTTCACTTATATCTATCCTAATTGTTCACTCATATCTATCCTAATTGTTCACTTATATCTATCCTAATTGTTCACTCATATCTATCCTAATGCCAAATCATACTTTTCCTGAATAAATATACATGTGCGGCTCAGTTAAATACATTTAAACTTAATTGTTTTTGGTGACCTAAGACTTTTGCACAGTACTGTATGTTGATAAAAGGTTATTTTGTAAACTCCCCACAGTCCTTCTGTATTCTACGAAAAATATTAGCAAATAATTGTTCAACTCGAATTCAGAAATAAGCAGTGTTATGGAAATATATGGGTTTTTTTGGTTTTTCTTATTATTAAAAGTAGATTTTAAAGAACTGATTCAGGTGTGCATAAATTTGGAGCAGTATATCTCGTTTAAGGATGCAAGATATTTCTATCTCGGCTATGAACCCAAGTTCTCTGGACTGGTTTAGGACTGTTTCTGTACAGTACTGTAGGTGCTGCACCCTCTAAAACATGCTGGAGCAGAGTCAGAGGGTGCTGGCTCCTTGAGGGGGTGCCTGGCCCTTCTCTGGGCTATTTACACTTGGACCTAAATGTCCTCTTTCAAGACCAGCGGCCAGGGCACCTCCAGCATCACCAGTTGCAGCCTGAGCATTCCCAGCAGCAAACGCCCAGAGCGAGCCATCCAGTGACCGACACTCCATTTGTCAGCAATAAAGTGACCCTCTTACAAAATTCAGGTAATAACAAGTTTCTTTGCTATTAAAACAATGCAACTTTTTTGTGCAGTGAAGGATAATACAACATACAGGCAATTACTGGTTAGTTGTGTATGCACAAGTGTATTTACACACACTGTACCTTAGTTATTTATGTATAAAGTTACATGGTGTAAGGCACAGTTTCTTTGTATGGCAAATGTTGCTTTGTTATTTGGAAATGCAGTTCGGGAATAAGATAGTAACTGCTTTATTACACAAATATTCCTTATCGTTCCAGTGAGATGCATTATTTTTGTAGGCTCTACTAACTTCTGTCTGGCTCTGTGACCTCACCAAACACTCATCGCCCAAAGAGGTTCCCATAAACAGGATTTTTATGTATTTATTTAGTGGTATTTTTGCCCTATGGCCTGACAACAAAATCATGTAGAAGTGAATGATCTTATGATAACTAGCAGCATGAAGATAGCAGAACCTCAAAACCAAAATTCGCTTTCTAATTCAAATTGGGGACACTGAAAGGATACATTGTATATGTATCTGAATGCATCTGATGCTCATGTAACTTTGGAATAGCTACAAAAGTAAATACAGACATTCACTGGGTTATAATGGGGTTTCCATTCAAATATACCTGTTTAATGTGAAAATATCGTAAGGCGAAAATGTATTTTAATATAGTACAGCAAACCTTACAAACATCACAGCCTAGCCTACCATAAACATGATCATGACACTTAAATTAGCCAACAGGTTGGCAAAATCATTAACACAAAGTCTATTTTATAATAAAGTTATTGACTGAATAAGTTATTAAATAATCATACCCATCATAATGTCGAAATATCATAGCATGGACCATTGTAACCCATGTCTGTATAGGAAAACCTGAGATGGGATTCTTGACTGAGGAAAAAGAGGGTTTTGATCCTGTGATGAAGACCAATAGGACAATGGCACCTCATTTAAATTTGTTGAGGGAAGGGGCCAGTTTGTCATCTCAGAACTGAACTGTGTTTCTTCCTTTTTCTAGCCTTACACTGATACTTACTGTGATATGATTCGCAGCAGCGGTCCAGAGAATTCAAGGAAAACCCATATAGAGCTCAAGTCAGCGGTGCATGATCTGTGGGAAAGGGGAGAAGTGGTCCGAGTTCCTCTGGTAAAGCTGTGTAGACGGACAGGAGATAAACATTCAGCTGACCCAGATTCCACCAGGCAGACCTATTATCACCCTAGGCCCTGTCTGGTCAAAGCCAGTGGGGAGATGTCCAAAGAGAACAGCCAGCCTAGCACTTCACTAGGTAGGCAATCTACTGAGACGAGATGCTGGTCTCCAGGTACACCATGGCCCCACCCAACTACGCAAACAGTGCACACACAGTCCATGTATTCATATATTTATGGGGACTCCCCATTGATTTCTATAGGCATAATCTAAATCCCATCTAAAGACTTGGCATTTTTTTGCATTCAGAGATTTTATAAAATTGAGGTTATCCTTGTGGGGACCAAATAAATGTGCAGGTTTTTAGGACATTATAGGGAAATCTGGACCCCACAATGTAATAATTACAAAAATGCACACACACGCACACAAACACACACACAGTCGTGTGATCGTATCTTTTTGGGAACCGCTCATTCATTGCTATGGGAAAAATGCTAACTCTAACTATGACACACTTAACCCCTACACAGCCCTAACCATAGCCATAAATAAGCAAACAAAATAGAAGAGTTTTTTGATTGCAGTCACAGATCTTTAGAAAATCGAGTTTTCCCTTCCAGTCACCAGGAAACTGGTTCCGATTAGGTCAAAAAAACAGGCATTTATCAGGTATACCTAGACCACAAACGCACACACACGTTTGCACCTGCAGATACACACATTCCTGGGTTAAAGTGGGCATCAGGAATGAAGCAGGAGCTGCTTCTGCGGTAGTCAGTGGCACTGAGCATAGGATCGTATCCATAGTTAACAATAGAGGTAGAAGCTATGGCTACAGCGTGCTGGAGAGTCCAATTACCCTTAAAACTGGGGAGCGTGTTTACCACTGAGAAGATGAGGTGTTCCAGGCACAGTGCCATCCTGATCTTCATGTAGTCATGCAATGTACTGTCTGCTGATGATCTGCATGGCAAACATTTTGTCTCACATTCATGTGGGTACGGTGTGGCTGCAAGCCACTGCCCTCCAGCTGTATCCGTCTCAGCTTTGTGTAGGAGCCCAGGACTTCCTATTTGCCAAAGAGCTATGTCGAAAGGCTCAGTTCGCCGCCATAGCAGTAAGGCTGCTCTTCCTACCTATGTACATCTTAAGCTGAGTGTATGCTTGACGACTGCAGTGACACTGTCCATGAGTGCCATTTCAATAAGAATCTATGAACACATTTTTAACACATTATATTGCATCTATGAAGCATTATACACATGGGAATAAATATTTACAAAAAAGAATAACACATTATAGACACAAGCTTTATGAATCCTTTATGAAGCTTTCATCTACAAGGCACTGCAATTACCTTCATAATGCAGTATAAAGCATCTTTAATTCTTAGAACGACCATTATAATGCATTATGAAGGTATCTATAATGCATTATAGATGACTGCTTCAAATAAAGTGTTACTACAACGGTCTATGAGCATGCCTGAGACCCATGGGAATCTCACTTTCTATGGCCCCGGCTAAAAAACAACATGCTACTATAACTTATCTACGGCTCATGCTTAGTCCACATTTTTGCTTCCTCCCAGACAGTCTATATTTTTGCTACCATACAGCTCCCTACCGGAGAGCAAGAACGTGGCTTGTCTGGGGGTCTCTGAGGACCGAATTGCGAAACAGTGCCATAGGCCACAAAGTACCGTGCGTAATAGACTGTGATCCCTGCGTTCCACCCTCTCCTGTCTGCAAAGAACAAAAGAGAAACATCACACTGGGACCACAGTATCTGCTTCCTGTCACCTGGGTCCTGCGTGCTGTCATGCAGTGCCAGCAAGCATCTCCACGTGCTCATTATACCATGTCCCGGGTCAGTAAAAAACCTCAGTGTTGATATGAACCTTCACCTCACTTGTCAGCAGTGTTTATAGCGTCAGAAAGATATGGGCCAGTGTGGCCAGCTATCTGTGATGTGCTTGCATCTTCATGCTCTGCACCCTGCTATTACATCGGCAGCGCCATTGAAAATTACACTGAAAATTACAAAATGACAAACAGTATTCGGAATTGATCAGGTCACTGCCCAGAATCAGACAATGACGGGGAAAACAAGCGACTCAAAGAAATGACTTTCATTATGGGGAAAGATCAAAACAAAGTTAAAGTGTGTCGCGGTTTTCTATCATTTGGCTGAAGCCATTAGGAACTTTTAAGCTTTTATTTCAGCCTTGCTGAACCGAAACAAGCATGAAGTCAGGTGTTTGACTGCCATAATCTAATAGCCTACAATTCAGCATTTTTTTCTTTTTTTATTTAGCTCGGTTCAGAACGCTTCCGAATATCAGGCATAAATTAATAATACATGGCATGTCTTAGGGAAGAAAAAAAACTGTCTCATAATGGCAGTTATACAAGTTCACACATAAGTACAAAAATGCAATAATACACAAAACTGCTGGGTTAATAATTCAGTGGCAGAATACATAAATAGTGAATTAGAGCTGATTTAATTGCATCGCTGTGGGAAAAAGGAATTGCATTAGATAAACAAATACATGCAGCATTTGAATAGCGAGCTGAGGAATCGGGCCTTCATGGGGTTCTTCAAAATCTTGGATGAGCCAGATTTTTCAGGAATAGGGACACTGAGGGACATCCTGGAATTTCAAAATACCATAGGATTTTAGTAGGACCACGATTATTTGACGTAGTTGATGATGTTGATGCTGAAAATGTAATTTAAAAAAATGATTTTCATGAAATTATCATTATAATTTCTAAAACGCTTCAGCATTTTCTTTTCACTACGTAATTATGGGAGTAGTTCAAATTATCAGTCAACAAAAAGCTGGTAGACTGTACACTGTGCAGAGATGGACGGCACACATGCCACAGGGGCACTGGCGCTACGCACAAGCACCTGAAGAGAAAACACACAGCTATTCTGCTAAATACCCTCAATGTTAAAGCCATAAAATCGTCTGCCTGCTACCTTAGAATCTCCATTGAAGAAGTGTTCGACAAAATGTTTAGGCTATAATCTGGCCTTATTCTACATGGACTGAAGGCGCCTGTGTGCGCTCATGCACGTTGGGCTTGTTGGGTAATTATTATAAACTAAAACTGAAATTAAAAAGGACCCTAAATAAAAGCAAATAATTCATGTACTGAAATAAAAATGAAAACTAATTATTTAATTATTAAACTGATAATTACTAATTATTAGGCTTATCAGGCTTGATCGTGGCAGAATGTGTGTATTTCGCCAAACCGGCTCTACTGGGTGGATATAGATGTGAGAGTCTAGTGATGTTAATGTTTAAAAAAAAAAAAGCAGCACCACGACGCCATCGTTTTACCCTGTTTATCCACAATCCCTCCTCTTTTAAAAGATGCTGTGGCTGCTGATCTGTCCCTTTCTTCAGCGCCACTTCAGTGCTTATCGCTTCCCTCATTTACCAAAACAGCAGCATGGGGCGTACACTGCAAACCGAGTTTAATAAGCATAAGGATACACTGCAAACCGAGTTTAATAAGCATAAGGATACACTGCATTTATACAGATTAACTTCTGGTTGTCACAATACGTATCCCATTAATATTTTAGGCATATTACTAATTTTCTTATCGAATTGTTGGTGAAAATAATGTCAATACAGTGCCAAAAAGCCAGCGTCCATTATCTAAAGGCCTGCAATAACATATAGTTTGTTGTTGTCAAAAAAAACTCGCATATAACGGTCTATTTGATTTTCTCGAGGAAAATGAATCGTTTAGATGAATCGATAATGAAATCGATAAAATAGTTGATAGATTAATCCATACAAAAATTGTAGTTAGTGGCAACCCTAGATTTTATCATTACTCCTTTGTAGTCAAGCTTGACTTAAACAATAAATAAAATCTGCTTTGTTAAAAACACAAGTATATTTATCAGGAGAAAATATTACGAAAAGCGTTTCTTACATTTATTAAGACATACATACAGATGCTTGTTGCCTGTGCTTGTAGGCCGTTTTGCACGTACTGCTGGATCTTACATGGTAGCAGATGCGTGCATACCAAGAGATTCTATGCTTCCAACTTTGGGGGAACAGTTTGGAGAAGTAGAGCTTTTGTTCAGCATGACTGTGCCCCAGTGCACAAAACAAGGTCCATAAAGACATGGTTTGGTGTGGAAGAAACTGACTGGTCTGCACAAAACCCTGACCTCAACCCCATCAACCACAATTTGGGATGAACCAGAATGGAGATGGCAAGCCAGGCCTTCACATCCAGCATCAGTGCTTGACTTCACAATTGCTCTTCTGGATGAATGGGCAAAAATTCCCACAGACACACTCCAAAATCTTGTGAAAAGTCTTCCCAGATGAGTGGCAGCTGTTATAGCTGCAAAGGGGGCACCAACTCCATATCGATGCTTATGGATTTAGAATGCGATGTCATGAAAGTTCCTGTAGGTGTAATGGCCAGGTGTCCTAATACTTTTGTCCATACAGTGTAGCTCCGCCATAAAGGGGGGGGGGGGCATTCAGCTGGCTGTGATTCCTCTCAGAGGCCCCCGCTTCATCCTGTATGGCATAACCAGAGTGTAAAAAGGATCCGTAGGGAAACTAGTCTTAAACGCTTTGTCTGCTCCTATCAATCTTGTTTAAATGTTTAAGCTGCCTACAAATGTTGCAGAGAATGCATTTCATTGAAAGTGGACCCACGTGTGGCACCATCCTACACAGCGAGGCAATGTGCTCAGCGCCTCCATGATTCTCCTCTACTTAAGTTTATTTTTCTCCCAGCTGATTTAAATTTAACAGCATTTACAACTGCCACTTTTTCTTTCATTGAAAATAAAATTAATTAGCTTTAGTTTTACCCTAGCCCAATGAAATATGAAATAATTTCATATTTTTTGCCTCATTTGTAATTGTGTTTGTCGTTAACACTAAACTTTGGGGGCGATTCAGGATGTGTAATACTTAGGCTAAATGTTATTTCGTTTGCTGTTTGTGCGTGCGATTCACCTGAGGTGATATGATTTTGAATAAATAAAAATAAAAAAAAAATATGGATGAATTTCTTTCATTGCCAAAGAACAGATGCCTTCTTAGTTAATTATAACCGAGCACCATCTTGATTAATGCACAATATTCACTGTGTTCTGTCAAATCCATGAATAAGAATTAAATATATTATCCTAATAAGTTAAACTGAAATGCTGTCGCAGCTGCATGAGTTTCTGATTATTCATCGAGCGTAATAATAACTCTGCTGCTCAGAGCAGCACCCTGTGTATGCTTGGTCATCCAAACTGCTTACATTATAATAAAACTCTCGACATTAATGCAGTATATAACACACCACAACAGCTACTCCCCAAGCTCGCTGCCTGGGGCAAATTAAACGTGATGTATGTGTTATAATCAGACAGAAAATGCCTAACAACAAAAAATAATGTGATTTATCACAAATACAGTCATCAAGCCTTCAGCCAATTAGTCAGTCAATAAAATGTTGTAGAATACAGTGTTGTGAAAAAAATATTTGTCCACTTACTGATTTTCCATTATTGCATAGTTATTAAGATTAAGATGGACTGTATTAATCTCAGAGGTAAATTCTGGATAGATGGCTATTCCATTACCACACTGAATAGTTTTAATTTTTGACAAGGGGAACTTGAATAAAAATACAAAAAAAAAAAAATTATATAAATTACCCAAAAAAGTAATTTATTAGTAGCAAACAGGTGATATTGCTCTTTCACATCGCTGTTGAGAAATTTTGTCCCACTCTTCTTTGCAAAATTGCTTTGATTCAGACAAATCAGTAGGTTTTCAAATGTGAATTTCACTTTCAGATCCTGCAACAGCATCTCCTTTGGGTTCAAGTCGGGACTTTGAGTAGGCCACTACAAACTTGAATTTTGTTTAATTTTGTTTCTTTTCAAACCTTCAGGTGTGAACTTACTTTTCGCATCATTGTCTTGCTAGCAAAACTGTAGATGGCAGTGAACATAATATAAGTAACTTTTCACATAGGCCTTGATAAAGTACATACCTATGATAAAGTTCACTTTATAAATTACACACAATGAGACAACAACAACAATAATAATAATAATTGTAACAATATGCTGCAATAAAAGTTATGTGAAAGTGGTCTCTCTCGCGAATGAATAGGATTTTGATATTCTTGTTTAATTCTCAATGAATAGTGGAGCAATGAAAAATTCTTGAACACAGCATTTGTACGTGAATGTGGGATTTTATTTCCTTATATAGTGTCATAGTGTTCACCCTTCTTTTCATACCGTTGGGCTGTGGTGACGGAAACCGCATTATGTAATTAGCAGATACGGGGGTTCCACTGTATTGTTTAAGGAATAATGACGAGAAAGAAAGTCTGTACATGTTCATCACAGGGAGGTTCCAGCAGGGCGGCTTACGCATCACTTCATTCACACGGACTCAGCATAAGTGCTAGACGTGCGGCAAACTGAGGTTTCGCTTTTTGGGACTTTCTGGTATATAATGGTTTAATGATGCCTATTGTTCAATCACGAGTGTAATTAATTCATCATTATGATTATGATGGTTATGATGATGTGTATTTGGCTGTTTTGATGCCCTCTCTGGCATTTGGTGTCCTATGCACTGCACATGATGCTCATGTAATCTGACCATGTTAATAATATGAAATACAGTATATTGCTTATATACTGGCACCTATGGCAGTAGTTATAATTTTGCTTATTTGTTCATAGAACATCATCCCAAAAGGTATCCAGCATTTATGTGATGTATGTATTGTAATGGTTTCAGCCTCAATTACAGTATGTCCCATTTTTGCCCAATCTATTCCTAATTGTGGAGTAATGAACACTGACTTCAGCTGAAACTAGAGATGTCTGCGGTCCTTTGAATATTTTCTGTGATCTTTTGTTACTTACTGAGTAAGTTGTTGCTGGGCCTTGAAAAAGATTTGGCAGGCCAGCCACTGGGAAGATTCACCCCTTTTCCAAGCGGTCTCCGTTTGGAGATAATGGTTCTTGCCGTGGTTCAGTGAAGCCCCATAGCCTTGTGTCTTTGTAACCCAGATATTTCAACACCTTTTTTCCCAGAGTTTCCTGAATTCCTTTGATTGTTGCATAGCATTCCTGTGGAAACTTTGTTTATTGTAGAGTCGACAGGGCTGGCTGCGATCAGGCCTAGCTGTGTGCAGGTCAGCTGATTTTAAAAAATAATCGAATTTGGTTTATTGAGAAATGACTTTTATATGGATGATATGAATGTCGATAAATTAAACATTCCTTAAAAAAATAATTTTAAAAATGTGTTGGGTATTTGTAGGTCACTGTTGTCTGACATTACATTTTGCTTGATGATCTGAAACCATTCAGCGTAACAAATATGCAATTATAAAGAAATTCAAAAAGTGGGCAAATAATTTCATCACACTGTAAATCATACATACAAAATGGGAAGGAGCTACCATTTACTGATGAAATGTTTATATCTATAACCTTTTTCTGACCTAAATAAATAATTGGGACTACAACCAACCTACTACCAAGAAAACCTGATTTGGATTGGCTCTGTCTAACTTATATCTCATTAGGGTTCTTACCCTCAGAGAGAACTTTTCTTAAGATACACTGCGCCATTAAAAGGAAATTCCTGAAAATATCCCGGAAAAGTTAGGATGATAGATGGTGTGAAGCTTTTGGCCTTTAGTGGAGATAATTTCAGTTCTCATAAATGCTCATCCTGTAAAAATCTCCCTTAAGCCAAAGCACAGCATTGTCAGGGAAATCATGCACTTCCATAGAACAGCACCTCTTGGTTAAGGTCAGTTTTTATAACTCCATCATGACAGAGGGCAAAAATGGAACAACAAGAAGAAAAGTATGCTGAGTTCTAGTTTTCTGGAAAATCACCTGTGTGACTGTAAGCAGTTACATAACAATGTCCTGTGGACAGATGAGTCAAAAGTGGAACTTTAAGGCTGACATGTCATATTTTGGGGGGATTCTTTGCTATATCAGGACTTTCGTAACTTCAATGATGCAACGATGAAATGCTCCTGCACCAGACGACCGTAGTGGGGAATGCCAAGTCATCCACTTGTGAGTTGAATCCGAAGTCTACCTGGATTATGCAGCAACGTGCATGTAGAAAATATTCTGAAATGCATGAGTATATATACACTTAAATGAGTAAAGACAGGAAGATTAGCATTTTGGATTGGAGTAAATCCAAGCTAAGCTCCATGGAAATCATGTACTAAGATGTACAGTAATATTAGAAATAATGCTAATTACTTAGTTAATATTAAACCTACAAATGATTAGAAATTGTTCTACATAGAGAGACTGGTCAAAATTGGCAGTGTTGTGAGAGACCGATTGACTGATTGGAAGTAATGGAAGAGTTTTCTGTTAAAACTGGTTATAGAATGCAAATGAATTCACTTTTTTATGCAGGTGCACTGACCATTGCAGGTCTATATCAGTTGTATATATAATAATGCATCAGGATTTTTAGTTCTGCAAGTTCTGCAAGATTTTTTTTATATTCAATTTCTGTCTCATATCTGATCAGATTTACTGCTGGAATTGAGAGCAGAGCAAGTACTTCTTTGCATTACTGTATATTTACTATGCAGCTGGAGGTTTCTGAGCTTCATTTACGTTCCGATGCTTGCTGGACGGATTTCCGTTTTCACTTGTCAGCCTCTGTGAAAGCTCAGTTGTCCCTGATTGTTCTGCGTGCACCTGAATTATAAGTTATAAAGGAAGTGAACATTGAGTGTTTCAGCGTATGAATTGGATGGTATGAGGGCAAACTGTCGGGAAGTGCGGACTCCACATGACATCAAGGCAGAGCCATTTAAGAGGAAAGTCTGTGATAAATCATGTTACTCGAGTTTATTGTTCATTGAAAGCCAGTTTAGATTGATTGTGTGTTAGGAGAGTGGATTCTGTTAGGCGATGCCATATAATGTTTAGTTGGTTTCATGCATTTTTTCGGTTAGTTGTGGTTTCATATTCCATCCTATCAAGTACAAATTTCAACTGGGTATAATTATTTGCATTATGACGGTTGTTGCTGTAGATGAT
>JAODKE010000114.1:7606462-7622389 GCA_026779605.1 Mormyrus hasselquistii | reverse complement strand
ATCCTTGTTGCTGTAGATGATATCCTTGTTGCTGTAGATGATATCCTTGTTGCTGTAGATGATATCCTTGTTGCTGTAGATGATATCCTTGTTGCTGTTGCATGCCCTGCGATAGAGCAGCAACCCATCCAGAGTGGTCCCTTGCCTTGTACACTGTAGAGGAGTAGTCTTAAATTTGCTTTTTAAAAATAATCTATGGAAATTCTCCTCTATAAACTCTAAATATGTAAAACGCTTCTCAAACATCTTGTTTGATTGCTGCTATTGTAGCCCCATTGACTCTTGATCTCTACAACAACTGTCCTAATAAGGATAATAATACCCAGTTAAAATTTGTACAATACTTGATGGGATGGAATTTGAACCCACAACTAACCAGCTAAAACAGGCTCCTTCACTGACAAAATGTCAAAAGAATGGCAATGTTAACAGGCCTACAATATTCCAGTTATCAATGGGATTTTTAATGTCTGAACAAAGGTTGTGCATCCTTTGAATTGTCAAAAATGGCACAAAAGGGGCCGTCAAAATGAACTCTGCCATAAAACATGTGATGTAAGAAGAGGGCTGCTTACTGAAAAATGTATTTTACATTTTACTGAGAATACAACCACAGAATAATGCTATATATGGGTTTAAAGATTTAAAAAATTCAAATTGCAAGCAGTATAATAATTTTCAACAGGAACTTGTGGCTCATATAGGTAAAAAAGGATTCTGTACATCATAACTAACAGTGGCTTAAAAGTATTCTTCAATGATGTGTGTAACTAAAGCTCATACGAAAAGACCAGCGATGAAATGCCTGCGTCAGTCTCCAAGAAGGTCCAAGTGAAATTCTGAGGCACAAGCAACAATAATCTATCAACGAATGTCTGATAAGCTGAAGCCGTAATTTTTGCAATAAAATTTTCAGCATTAAAATTCTATTCCAATAATGTAACAATTACATTTTTCATTAGATCACAAATCTCTGTCAGCCCAAAAAGGTATGTTTGCAATATTTATTTTACAATCCACTGCTTGGGTGACGACTTCAGATGTGAAATATGAGAAGAGCAACCATATGCAACAATTCTTTATGGGCCACGGAATACATTTGGTCTTAATCCTAATGGGTTGGTTTATGAAGCTGCAGTTGGCTGCTGGGAGCAGAATCAGACGTAAAAAGCAGGGTTGGATGACTGTGTGCAGGTCAGATTTCAGCAGTGACCTTCCATGTTTATATTAATATCTCATATGAAAAAGGTGAAATGAGCCTCTAATATTTGACTGTAATGAATACAACAAAATAATATATACTATTGTAGGGGCTCCTACCATTTACACTATAATGTAATATAAAATTATAATATATAATATAATACATGTATCTGTGTGTGTGTGTACAGTACATATACACTATATATTGCCAAAAGTATTGGAACCCCCCCTCCAAATCATTGAATTCAGGTTTTCCATTCACTTCCATAGCCACAGGTGTATAAAATAAAGCACCTGAGCATGCAGACTTGCTTCTACAAACATTTGTGAAAGAATGGGTCACTCTCAGGAGCTCAGTGAATTCAAGTGTGGTACCATGATAGGATGCCACCTGTGCAATAAGTCCATTCATGAAATTTCCTCACTATAATATATTCCACCGTCAACTGTTAGTGGTATTATAACAAAATGTAAGAATAGGGAACAACAGCAACTCAACCACGATGTGATAGGTCATGTAAAATCACAGAGCGGGGACAACGCATGCTGAGGCGCACAGTGTGCAGAAGTCGCCAACTGGAGCTACAGACCTCCAAACTTCATGTGGCCTTCAGATTAGCTCAAGAAAAGTGTGTAGAGAACTTCATGGAATGGATTTCCATGGCCAAGCAGCTGCATCCGAGTCTTAAATCACCAAGCAAAAAATGCAAAACGTCGGATGCAGTGGTGTAAAGCTCACTGCCACTGGACTCTAGAGCAATGGAGACGTGTTCTCTGGAGTGATGAATCACACTTCTCTGTCTGGCTATTCAATGGACTAGTGGGGGTTTGGCGGTTTGCCAGGAGAACGATATTTGCCTGACTGCATTGTGGCAAGTGTGAAGTTGGAGGAGGGATTATAGTGTGGGGTTGTCTTTCAGGGGTGTGGCTTGGCTGCTTAATTCCAGTGAACATGGCATTCAAAACCATTTTAGACAATTCCATGCTGTTTGCGGGAGCAGTTTGGGGATGACCCTTTCCTGTTCCAACCTGCTCACCGGGAGCAATTAGGGGTTTAGTGTTTTGCTCAAGGACACTTTGATGGGCTCAGGAGGAATCAGGGCTCGAACCGGCAACCCTCCAGTTGCCGAACGCTAGCACTACCTCCTGCGCCACCATCTTCCATCTTCCAATAGAAGATCCTTGGCATAAATTAGAGCGGAGACTGCTAGCCAGGCCTTCTCGGCCAACATCAGTGCCTGACCTCACAAATGCTGTCCTGGAATATTGGTCAAAAATTCCCATAAACACACTCCTAAACCTTGTGGACAGCCTTCCCAGAGGAGTTGAAGCTGTTATAGCTGCAAAGGGTGGGCCAACTCCATATTTAAAATTATGTATTAAGAATGGGATGGCATTGAAGTTTATGTGCGGGTAAAGCCAAGTATCTCAATACTTTTGGCATGATAATTTACCATAAACAACAAGGATCTCAGGGGAGCAAAA
Organism: Mormyrus hasselquistii; assembly: GCA_026779605.1. Lineage (NCBI taxonomy): Eukaryota > Metazoa > Chordata > Actinopteri > Osteoglossiformes > Mormyridae > Mormyrus > Mormyrus hasselquistii. Next base: position 7,619,701 of record JAODKE010000114.1, on the reverse strand, counting down.
TGGGAAAGAGGCTGGGCACAGGCAGTAAAAGGCTGCAATGTCAACGTCAGGACTGGGGAGCACAGGACTGGGAAGCACTTTTAAAAAGCACTAACGAGGGAGCACAAACATGTAACAGGCGTGACTTCTTAGAACCACTATGCAGAGAAAATAGGAGAGGCAGGTAGGCAGGGCTTTACAATTTGGAGAGCTATACATATATATATATATATATATATATATATATATATATATGCATATTATACAGTACAGTCCCATTTACAGTATACTGTATCTGGGAATGCAATTTAATTAAACACAATATCACACTATGCTGTCAGTACATTTAAATAGAATAGAATTTCAAAGACAAAAACACTGAGATCAAAACAGAACTGAATATTACAGGGAGGATATAGCGTCATGAATATGTTACATAGCATACAGCAGAGGTGTAGGGCTTGTATATGGGTGCTTGACAGTGGGCTAGGGCCTAGGATCGCCAGGCAGGAGTATAACTGGCAGTATAGCCCAGCATAGCATGTGTGCTACCTGTTGTATTGAAACAGGTGCATATTATGTAATACGGTAGCCTGGGGCTTAGTAGGACTATAATTAATACCTACATTTATTGCAGGACTGTTACAGTAAACAGTAAACAATCTGTGTGTGGAGCAATCAACAGCCAAGGTGTGACAGAATTAGATCTAGAGCAGCACTGCAGTGAGAAGCTAGGGGTTAACAGCAAGCTAACCCAAACTCACCCAAATAGCAAAAGAAGAGCTGAAGGGAGAACATTGGGGTGAGGGAGCACATGTCCTTTGCGTATGGCAGTGGGAACCCGAGGACAAGTTACACACAGTCTGTGCATCCCAGGCCTCATGCTGTACTTTTGTAATTAAAGCATTCAAACTCTACTTGACGTCTCTGGAGACAAAGAGGATCTGATTGTTTCGCTGTCTCTGCTTTATTTATTTAATTACTTGCTCTATTCCTGTGCTGCCTTTTCCCCCTGTGGGCCTTTTTCCCAGCCTGTTGAGAGCATAACTTAGACACCAGGATATAAGCAACTTTATGAAAGTACTTCAGTCTGATAAAGTAACAGCCATATAAAACGGTGGCCCTTGAGGAAGGGAATATGTTAAATGAAGATTTAAGACAGCTGCAGCATGGAGAGCGCAGAGACATCAAAAAGCAGATGCACATGATCATTAAATTGTTAATTTAACACATCTATGCTGTAAAGGGAAGGGGACACAGTGAATCTACGAGCAGATCTTCCAGACAGCCATAATTAACTCTCCTCAGGCAGTGAATTAAAAGGCATATATTTAAAACAAATAGCTTACTTGCTAGTTCTTGGTGAGTTCAGGTCATCTTATTTCTCTGTTTTGTCTTGCTTGAAAGGAGGGGAATCATAAAAAAGGCTTGTTAACAAAATCTGGCAGAAACAAAAAAAAAAACATGCTAATTATGTTGCAAAAAATAATTATGAGAACAATGTAGGGGACAACTTTTAATGGCAGAACAGACTGTTCTGCAGCGGAGAGGGTTCCAAAATCCTGATGGGGGCATAAAACGCAAATTTTAACTAAAGCCAGACAAAAAAAAATGAATTGAACAAAGTTGAAATTATAATGTAAATGTGGCCTTAAACAAGTGATGGGATCAAGCGTGTAGATTTGTTTTCAGCATCGGTAGGGATGAAATCAGTTGCGACTGCCTCCCCAGAAACACAGACGTACTCCCACAATATGAGAACGGAGATATTCATACCATCCACACCCAAACCTATGCCATTGGCTGGGAGACCTACACACGTACAGAGAACCAGCCTCCTGCTAAATTTAAAGTTAGCTTATAGTCAGCACAAATGTTCTCTATCCTCTCCTCAAGTGAAATAACGATGAGCAGCAAAGAGGTCAAGGGGGAATAAAACTGGCAGGTTCAGTAGCCCTTATGGAGCGGGTTGTCATCCCTACTTTAGCAGTCAAACAAACATTTCTGTTTCTCGCAGATCAGCTACAGTAGAAGCTACACTGTATAATGTAAAATTGAAGTTTAAAATTGAGAATTTAAATGCTTATGCTTTTCAAATGACTGTAAAAAATACAAAAATAAATAAATAAAACGTATAGTGAATGTTTTAAATTATGTGTCAATGCGTGAAAATCTTGTTGTGCTTGAAAGGCGTACCTGACACTGCTCGACTTCCTGTCTGCGATGCGGATTTCAGATATCCTTACAGAGTCCCTTAGAGCTACTGTACTTTTCTTCTCCCGGTTTATGGAGAAGGGCTCACTATTCCTCCCACACCTCAGACTGTCACACAGAGCTGGGAGCAAGAAGCTTTGGAGCACTGGAAACGTCATACTGCAGCGTTAACATGCAATTTTTAAGAGCAGTACTATAATTATGAGTGCATGGTATTCCTCAGCATTATGAATACATCTCTTGTGGTTTCGCAGAGCAGTAACAAAGTACAGACTGTTAGCTAGAAAGTGTTGAGCACAAAGCTATAGTAAACAAACAAGATAAAATGACCCTGTCCATCCATATTATTATTTTTTATGATTTCCGCCTTGGATCTATATTGAGACAATCCACTCATTTCCACGGCAGACTTTTTACGAACCGTTTGTTGTGTTTTATTTGTATATAACTGCTTTCAAATTATGTGTAAAGTAAAACTTCCCATGGATTTAACCTCACAAACACTGCTGACATATTTGGTTAAACAAAGCACTTTTAGCCATCCTTTCAATGCTAATTAGTCAACAGTCAAATTAGCTTTATTCTAGTTTCTGAGGTGCAGTTTTAATTCACACCTATTTATGAAAACAGAATACTGCCTCAGATTTACACATTAAATGCTAGCTTTTGCTTTCATTCCGATAAAACGCAACAGGACCCAGAGCTACACTTCAGACTACAGTTAGAGAACAATGAGGCATGCTTTAAACAGACAATGGTTTTATGGGTGAATGCTCTAACTGTTTGAAACCATTTGAATATTTGCAGTTATTTAGCAGGCACTGTGATCCAAAGCGTGGAAAGCTTGCGGTCAGTGAGCGGGGACAGCCTGCATCTGGATCTCCTGGAATTAAGGGCCCAACTGTGATATTGGTTGTTCCAGCCATGGGATTGAAACCTATGATCTTCAAGACATGGTCACAGAGTCTCAAACCACACAGTCACCCTGGGCTCAAATGTAAATGTAAAAACTTCCCCTAAATGCTGTGTGTGGCTCAGTCTCTGTGCCTGTGATCAGAAAGTTACTGGTTTGAGGCTTTTTTGCAAAAACAGTCACATGTCTGTGGGCCCTTGAGCAAGGCCCTGAAGCCCCAGCTCCAGGTTTGCTACTGCAGGTGGCTGCTCTTCGTTGCCAAGCTTGTTCTCGCCTATATCTTTGTCATGGAGAGCAAGATGGGGTAGGTAACAACAGAATTTCCCCACAGGAATCAGTAAAGCGTCATAAAATAACAGTTACCCCTTTGAGTTCACAATGGTATCCACATAATGAAAATGCATTTATATAACGATAAAGGTACGAAGATCAAGTGGTTCACCCAGGGCGAGGCCCAGCCACTGCACCCACCCCTGCGAATTCCCCAAATGTGGGAATCTCCACTGCATAATTTCTGCTAGTGGGGGACTGTTTTCACACTCTCCACTGATTTTTTCTTCCTTTTTTTGTTTTTGTTGAAGGGGGGGACGGTGGGTGCAGTGTGTGAGCTAAATGGACTAATCCTTGGTTCTTGTGACTGGGAGATCACCAGTTTGAGCCCACCTTCTGCAGAACAGCCAGGGTGTGGGGGTTGTTGTGCACACCCCCAGTATCCCCAGCCTCACAGACACCACTGCCCCTTGCTTAGTCTCACCCACGTACGTATCTATGTGTCATGGAGAGCAAGACCGTCCATCCATCCATCCATCATCTCCCGCTTATCCGAAGCCTGGTCGTGGGGGCAGCTGCCTCAGCAGGGAAACCCAGACTTCCCTTTCCCCGGCAACTTCATCCAGCTCCTCTGGGGGAATCCCGAGGAGTTCCCAGGCCAGCCGAGTGACATAGTCCCTTCAGCATGTCCTAGGTCTTACCCGGGGTCTCCTCCCAGTGGGACATGCCCGGAACACCTCACCAGGGAAGCGTCCAGGAGGCATCCTAAATAGATACCCGAGCCACCTCATCTGGCTCCTCTCAATGCGGTGGAGCAGCGGCTCTACTCTGAGTCCCTCCCGCATGACCGAGCTCCTCACCCTATCTCTAAGGGAGAGCCCAGTCACCCTGCGGAGGAAACTCATTTCGGCCGCTTGTACCCACGATCTCGTTCTTTCGGTCACTACCCACAGCTCGTGACCATAGGTGAGGGTAGGAGAGTATAGAGCTGGTCCACTGTTCCACGGCTAGGGCGAAAACCACACTGTTCCTCCTGGATTAAGGTTCAAAATGTCCCGAGTTGAGGTCAGCAGCACCCCATCCCCACCATATACAGTGTTGATGTCGCACTGCTTTCCTGCGCAAAGCCATTCGGAAGTCATTTTCCATGGCCTCACCAAACTCCTCCCACACCCAGGTTTTTGCCTCAGCGACCGCTGAAGCCGCAGCCCGCCGGTAGCCGTCAGCTGCCTCTGGAGTCTCACAGGCTAAAAATGCCCGATAGGACTCCTTCTTCAGCTTGACGGCATCCCTCGCCGCTGGTGTCCACCAGCGGATTCGGGTATTGCCGCCGTGACAGACACCGACCACCTTACGGCCACAGCTCCGGTCAGCCGCCTCCACAATGGGGACATGGAACATGGTCCATTCGGACTCAATGTCCCCTGCCTCCCCCGGGACACGGGAGAAGTTCTGTCGGAGGTAGGAGTTGAAACTCCTCCGGACAGGGGATTCCGCCAGATGTTCCCAGCAGACCCTCACTATACGCTCGGGCCTGCCGGGCCTGGCCGGCTTCCGCCCCCACCATCGGAGCCAACCCACCACCAGGTAGTGATCAGTTGACAGCTCCGCCCCTCTTTTCACCCGAGTGTCCAAGACATGCGGCCGCAAGTCTGATGACACGACCACAAAGTCAATCATCGAACTGCGGCCTAGGGTGTCCTGGTGCACATATGGACATGCTTATGCCTGAACATGGTGTTCATTATAGACAATCCGTGAAGCACAGAAGTCCAACAACGAAACACCACTCGGGTCCCCAGAGCTAGCTTCTGTAGCCACGGATCGGACCGCCAGGGTCCCCGCCTTTGGCCACTGCCCAGCTCACATTGGACCCAATCCCTATGGCCTCTCCTATGGGTGGTGAGCCCATTGGAGGGGGGACCCACATGCTTTGTTCGGGCTGTGCCTGACCAGGCCCCATGGGCACAGGCCTGGTCACCAGGCGCTCGCCGTCGAGCCCCACCCCCAGGCTTGGCTCCAAGGGGGGGGCCCGGTGACCCGCGTCCGGGCAAGGGACTCCGTGGTTCCATTTTCTTTTTCTTCATAGTTGTTGCATGAGCCGCACTTCGTCTGGTTCCTCACCCAGGACCCATTTGCCTTGGGTGACGCTACCAGGGGTATGAAGCCCCCGGCAACTTAGCCCCTGGGATCACTGGAACACGCAAACCGCTCCACCATGATAAGGTGTCGGCTCCAGGAGGGTTAGACAGAAAGCAAATTTCCCCACAGGGTCAATAAAAAGTCATTACTGTAAAAGACAACAGCTTCTCTATTACATTGCATGAAGACAAATACAGTAGTTATACAACAGTTAATTATATAATAAGTGGTTCATTAGAATCAATTGTTTCACTCTTGCACTGATCAGATAATGAGTTAATCGTATTTTATAAGCACTTATTAAGTATGACGCAGCAATAAGCTATATTCATGGAGTAAAGGCCTCTATCTGTCTTACATAATTCCTTATGAAGTGATTGCAAAACATGAGATTTGTGCTTAAAGGCGTTTCACTCAAGAACACTTAATTTGTTCTGCTTCAGTTTTATTATTCTTTTTGATGCTTGAATTGCTATAAAGAATTATTTTAAAGGAGGCAATATAATTTCTCAGCTCATTCAAACAAAGGATGCTCTATACTATAATGAGTATTAACATTAGTATGGCTACTGAGCACTTGTGAGAGTGGCTAGGGTTGCGGTTTGGATTGTGGCTGGAATTTGCCTCCTGTGTGCCCGAAATCAACAGGTCCGTGAAGAAAGAGGGCCTTGGGAACGTGATACGCTACAGCATCAGACGAAACCACATTCCACAAACAGAGTTAAAGCTTATTTTTAGTTTCCATAAGTACATGTGTGACATAGCAGTCTCTGTCGCACCACAAAAGTGCCTAAGTACAAAACTGTATGGCGATACTTATCTTTACTTAAAGGAGAAAATATCTGCTTTGCTGAAGCACTGCACTCATATTTACAAACACGGTAATATCTACTGTAGATGCTTAGAGGCATATTTCCTTAGGAGGTGAATAGAATGGTGTGTATTTGAATTCCAATGGAATGGCTTGGCTGCTCGTTCTTGGTGAATTCAGGTCATTTTAAAGAGCTTTGCTATTTCCCAAGGTTCAATGCTTTCCCAGAGTAAGAGAGAAGGGACTGGCTTCAGAAGACTGGGTGACCAGTACTGTGGGGCTGGAAATCACATGACCTCCAACTCTGGGACAGAATTGATGCCACCCAGGAGAACTGAGCAATTGCTGGTTGCATCTTGTTTCTATAAAATCATAAAATCTTTTATTACTCATAACATCTTACGCCATGTACAGGTGAGAATTCCACACCAAAATAGCAAATTTAAAATAGACTATTAATATCCGTTCCCATAAACTTAAGTGAGATTTATTTCCTGATGTGCCACTAATATCACTGAAAAAGAAAATATATATTTTAAGAGACAATGAAACTCAGTTCCCGATGTTGCACTAATTGTCATATCTTGCACTATTGCATTGTCATGTGATTTCAAGCCTCCTAGTGGAGATATCATCTCCGTTCCTAAAGTTTGCATAAGGTCATGCCCCGGCCAGATGTGGAGGTCATGTGATATCTGGCCCCACAGTGGAGATCCCCATAAAAGTAGTCGCCCTGTGTTCTGTGCTCACATCCTTTTGGAGTAAGATGGCACTCCCTTCGGTTTTCTCTACAGTGCTGCACCGGCAGCAGTTATACCCTATTTTATCTCAAGACATCAGATTAATAAATTAGAACCAACTGTTCAGCTTTTAGATTCAATTTGTGGGTCGAGTCAAATGCGACAATGCGGAAAGCAGAATCATGACAGAAAGACCCTGGAAGCCTTTGCGATTTCTAAATAGCTCCCATTATTTATCTAAATCCAAGGCTTTTCTATTGAATGTAATGTGTCAGACAGTTTTATTGTCCACTTAGATTTTTGATATTTGCAGATAAAGAGAAATGTGTTTCCTTATGTGTTTTAAGTAAATCAGGTTATCCATTACTGTGCGCTATGGCAAACGGGCAAGTCACGTATGCAGAAGGAATGGGATTCGTGCGACATCAAACCGTGTCACTCCCAGGCTTCAAAGCGCCAAGCTTTCTTGTTATCGGGCATGTTTTCTACTGGTGCCATTCATGGCGATCTACCCAACGGTGGGTGATTAGCGAGTGTGTTGTAGTCTCTAATGCTCATACGTGTCACCAATAAAAGCCAACCAACGGCTGAGGATGTGAGGAAACGCAGGAGGAAAACTTTGATGTCGGTGGGCCTTTGAAGCTCATACCCTTGTGATGTGCTTTAAATGTTTTTGTACCTTTACAGTTTTCCACTCCTGGTCCCCTCTCCCTCCCTGGCTTATTGCCGCCATTTAGTTTGTTTGGAGGAAATGAATATTTTATGAGAGCTGCAGTCTCAGAATTAACTCACAACCACAGAATGTCGCTGTCATTAGATAAGCCGATGTAGGGAATGTGCCCACCCCTTTGGATAAATTTAGTTTTCAATCAATATGGTTTCATAAAGCAGACTGCATAAATTAATTGTAGGAGTAAATTCTTTTTCACTCCTGCTACGACCTTTCATTTACTGCTTGGTATGAAACATGGTTTTAGGGGAAGAGAAAGTGTGTAAGCAGGATAAAACGCCGCAAAGTTGTTCACGCTGGAGAAGAATGGAAATTTTTTCTGGTAGGAGTCTATGGAAATATGAACCTGTACTTTTGACAGGCTGGTGAAATTATACCATGTGATATGACTACGTTTGACTGGACTGACCATGACATGGCCATTGCACTGAATGTGATATAAACCTCCAGATCTTTGGACACAGACATAATGAACCATTATTGTCACTGCTGTGATGGAGACATGACCAAGGACTGTGGACGATGGCCCACAAAAGGCACTTGGCAGCAGAATTATTTCATCACCGGCCGCCATGCTCAGAGTGCCTAGATGTAGAGTTTCACTCATTCCCATGTGAAGGTCATGCCTTATAATTAGAGTTGTTATCGTGTCGTATTAAATATTTATGGGCTATTGGCTGAAGATGTCTGAGCAGCAGCCTGGCTGTAGAATGCAGCCTGGAAACAATGGCCATCTCCCTCCCATGTCTTCATTCAGAGGCTAACGTGTTGCGGCAATCGTGGTGACCCCCTCATCAACCCACCATCATTAAAGACCCACAAAGCTTATCCTGGCTAAATATAGACAGCACAGTGTTCCTCTCATTTAAAAACACGCCTTATCCATCCTTCAGCATTTATTTTTTTCATTTTCTTTTAAGCATTGTGCGACGTGAAAAGCCATCATGCCGGGTCACAAAGCTGCAATTAACCTCAATGGTAAAGAAGTGTGACCTCGTAAATACAAACAGAGCATTTCACACTACAAATTAGTATCACCTCCCACATTTTAATTTTTTTCTCAAATATTTAAGTGTTTTGTATCAACATAAAAGGTACAGCGACATCAAGCCAGCCGTCTATTGCGTAGCTATACCTGGGAGACTGATAACACAACAGCAAAAGCAATATAAACATGAGAGAATTAAGATCACATACAATCATTAGCACACTCAGCAAGATGTACCTTCCTAATAATGAGAAAGCATTTCTGTATTAACGTCATTATAATAAAATATTTTCCTGCCTTGTTTCTACTTTGGAAAATACATTTACAGAACGATTTAATCACATTTAAAGGACTGAAAAAAGCAGATGGTCTATAAAGTAGGAATGAAAATGCTTTCTTAATGCTGAATGAGGGGTAAAGCCTGGGATTTATACAAATACAATATGACAGACTAACGGTAATGATAAAATGCATAGGGATTAGACAGGGAGTATTATAAAAGAAATCTCCGGGGCTTACGTCTACGGCATTGCAGTTAAATTAAATAAGAGGTGTGCTGTTCAATTTTGGGGCATTTGGTGCAGCCTCAGATGAAGTTGATGTTGTGGGACGTCAGCAACAGCTCGTTTGAAATTGTTCAGAAATCTAATCTAATTGTAATCAGCTAAGCTGTTTAGTGGCACTGATTAATGATAACTTAACTACGCATGTAAGGATGGTACGACCGCATGACAACAGTAATTATAATAACACTGTAAAAATATGTTAAATCCAGAAGATACAGTAACTGACAGCTCAGTTGAATTCACATTCAGTCTGACCAAAAATCACCTCATTAACAGGTAAAATTAACTTAATTTAATTTAAATTAATTTAGAAACCTTATTTTCATTGAATCTTAATCTATGTAAGGAATTTACCTCCCTTTGTACTGTAAAAGCTATTGTTATATTTGTTTTTGGGAATTTGTTCTTATATATATCAACCTGGGCCTTAACTATATTCTTTTCTTAACAGAGATCCAAGCCTCTCTTTCATTGTAATACCATAGTTGTCCCATCTGACAGACCCACTAAAAGCATCCAAAGTAGCTAATTCAACAGGGAATATTACACGCTTTGCATCCACCCGAGTCTCTAACCAATGCATTTTCTTTGGAATAAGTTGCACATTTATCCATGCATACAAAGTGTATGCAGAAGTGATCATGGGTTTTAATGGAAATCTCTGTAAGTACTGACATTTGAATAATAAGCACTAGTTCTCCATGGGGAGGCGTTCTTAGTCTTTACTTACACACCCTATGTGCAACTCATCTCCTTACACCACATACTTTTAATACTTAGATGATACAAAACTTACTTGCAAGACTTAGTAACAATAGTGCATATTGGCAAGAAATTAGAAGAGTCTATCACTTGTGACACTTGAATGAGAGATATTGGCTTCCAAGGATGTTTATTACTAAGTAGCATCCATGTGCTGCACACAGTCAACGGCAAACCTTTAATGTTTCATCAAGAGATTTGTTAGATGATCTGATGACCATAAATGAGGAGGCTCTTTGGTGACAATTTGACTCCAGACACTGTGACTGTCAGGGTCAGCACCAGTCGAATCCTTCCCCTCATGTCTTATGCCTATTTGGCCAGCAGGTGTCGCTGGCCAGCCTGTCTGCTCATTCCTTGTCTGATACTCCTTGTGTGTTTCCCTTCCTCCCTGAATTGCCATATACTTCAATGGGCTGAGTGTGTTATACAGAAGCTGTAGCCCTGCCAGCCTCACCTGTTTTGTTTATTGGTTTTTCTGTTTTTATTTAGTTTTTATTTTTTATATTATTTATTTTTCAGGTCCTAGCTCTTCTGCGCTTGTTCTGTTCCTGTTTAATTATCCTTATATTTTATCCCCAATTAATGTTTCATAGCTTCTGCTATTCAGAAAACTCCCTAGTTCTGTTTTTAATTGGTTTTAGTTCCACCTGTTGCCCATTTTCGAATGCCAGTGCTTGTTGATTGTTCTGTTCTGTTGCTCGTTGTCCTGCACCCTGTGTTGATTGGTTGATGGATTATGTCTTACACCTGTTCATTGCTGGTTGTGTGCCTGCTCTGCTCTCTTCCTTTCTCAGTCATTGTATTATGTGCTGGGCTACTGTTACTCTTAGTTCTGTTCCTGGCATTGCCCTGCTTTCCATCTTTGTTTCTTGTAGTTATTGCTTGTTTTCCCCATTTGTTTTTGACCCCTTGTGGTTCTGTTTCTTTCTGCATTTCCCCAGTGCTCTTTGTTTATTTCAACAGACCCTCATTAGCGGATCATCACCTCATTTGCCTGCGCCATGCCCCGAATCTGTAACGTGTGACATAAAACGGAGTAATAAGGTCACCTTAAGCCAGCATACTTTCCATATCCAAATACTGGGGGTCTGGGTACTTGTGATAAAATTTGCTGGGGTGGGGGGTCCATTGTTCCACTTTTCACTGATAATCTCCCCCTCCCCCCACCCCAGGGCTGGCCCAGCTTTTACCTAACAACTCCATCCAAAAGTAAGGCCAGGGACATCAGTTATAAGGGCAACTAATCTTTGCTTAACTATTTCTGCAAGCTCTCATGTTGCCTCCGATATTGATCATGCTTTGGAAAAATGCCTCACTCTCTGCTCTCCACTGTCATTACCCCAAACACCTTGTCTAACGAGCCCTATGTTATACTTTATTATGTATTTCTAGCCGGTACCTTGTAGCGTCTACTTTTGCCTTCAGAACCGCTTCAATAGTAGACAAGTTCAGAGCTGCCTTTCTGCACATCACTGCTGTACTGAGCTGTTCTTTGTGTAAGTCTGGCCTTTAGTTAGCTTTAAGGGATCTAGCCATTTCCCTCTGACCTCTCATTAACAGGACTTTTCAGATCAGTCATCTTAGCTCATCTAACCCTTAGCTGGATAGCTAACCCTGTGTATTCAGGTTCAGCCGCATGATTGGCTGATTGGAGGAGCAGGCTGTTTGTGTGCCCTAACCTCCACCCAGCCCTAACCTTAACTATAAGTACCCAAACAAAATACAAGACTTTGGCATTTTTCATTTTTTTATTGCTTCACAGATCTTTATAACACTGAGATAGATTAGGGTTGGGTAGGCGTTAAGGTTGCCATAGCTGTCAGTAGGGTTCTTCACGTAGAAATGAATGGACGGTCCCCACAAAGATATGAATAGAAACGTTTCTGTGTGTGTGTGTGTGTGTGTGTGCCCCCAGTCTTGTACCCTGTGCTTTCTGGAAGGGGCCCTGACCGAGATAAGCAGTGTATATTTTCCAGTTACTGTGTTGTGCCCTTAATATAAAAGTATTAACCACTGTGGTGTTTATTCTTTTGTCAGTCACATATGAATGTGAAATATCCTGTTAATGGCAACTTTAATTTCTGAAAATGTCTAATGATAAGCATGAACATACTTAATACTGAAGGAGGCCACAGTCATAATAATGAAAAAAGTCATTTAAAAAGCAGAAATTATTAACTGTGCTTATCAAATCTCAATGTGCAACGCAGCTCTCCACTAACATTGGTATCCATCTAATAATGTTAAACCTGAGTGTCTAATAATGAAAATGGTAATTGCAATTATAATAATGGCATCGCAAATTACATTTATTACCTGCACTTATCGACGCTGGGAGCGCCGTGCTGAAAGCAGGGCCTTTCCCTGAGAGTCGCCTGTTATCACAGGAGCCGACAGGTCACCAGGTCACCCAGCGACATGAAGAGAATAACCCAATTGGGGCCGGCTGTGCTGCCGATGCCACAGCTCCTTAAACTAAACTAATTAAATTAGTGAAAGAAAACAAACAGACTTGAGATCAGCTAGTCTGCTCCACTCTCTGTGTTTAGAGGTCACACTTCTGTTATGTTAATATCCTCATCCTGTTATAATGCAGCGGTGTTTCCCAATCCAGTCCTCAGCGACCTACAGTCGGCCCATGTTTTTGCTCCCTCCGAGCTCCTGAATTAGGAGGGAGCAAAAACATTACTGTCTGTGAACCAGACTGGGAAATACTGTGTTAAAGGGAATGAAGCAACTGCTAAAATGAGAATGTGATTGAGTTTAAATATGGAAAACAGCTTTATTAAGGGCAAAAGGACACCTTGAAAAAAGTGACGTGCTTCCTACACCAGAACACTGTGCTAGCTTATACCTGGTCTCTCTGTCTCCGTCAAGCCGTCATTTCGGCAGCGCCGCGCTGCCTGCACCAGAACACTGTGCTAGCTTACACCCGGTCTCTCTGTCTCCGTCGAGCCGTCATTTCAGCAGCGCCGTGCTGCCTGCACCAGAACACTGTGCTAGCTTACACCCGGTCTCTCTGTCTCCGTCGAGCCGTCATTTCGGCAGCGCCGTGCTGCCTGCACCAGAACACTGTGCTAGCTTACACCCGGTCTCTCTGTCTCCGTCGAGCCGTCATTTC
>JAODKE010000114.1:7583900-7601044 GCA_026779605.1 Mormyrus hasselquistii | reverse complement strand
GGGGGCGGCTGGGGGGGGGGGGGGCACGTGGCAGTGACAGCCAAGATGTATCCCCTGCAGCAGAACATCAGCGTAGAGCTCTGACACCCTCAGCCTGTTTCGCCTCACCCCGTGATAGCGAAGATTGTTGTGTTTGTGGTAAATCAGTGCAAAACACACGTTCCTGGATAGGAAAAGCCTGAACTTCAGTGTCTTTGTTTGCTGGGTTGAAAGACAATTTGCGCCATCTTTATACTGTATACAAACCACAGTGACACATTCATCGGATTCACTTTTGTGTTAAAGCTTCACTTGCATTTAATTATACATAAAATGAAGGAGGTGTTTTTGCAAAATAATGTATGTAATTAGGCTCAAGTTGCTGATTGTAATTAATGGCTATTATTTTGCCTGTTTAAGATGCTGAATGCCGTCTTTGTTTACAGTTGTTACATAACCAGCAGAGTGCCGTTTGTTTTTGTCATCAATATTCCTCGGCCAGCACTGCCAGGAGAGTGAGAGTGAAAAGGGTGGAAGGACCACAGAGATGAATCATAAACGGCTTTCATTCCCCAACATCACGGAGGAACCTGAAGCTACAGCCTCGCCGAGCTGATGTCAGTGATTCCTTCTGAAAAGGTGCTTGATTTAGCTGAGTACAGCCCACAACACAGCCGCTGTTTACCTGAGTCCTACAAAGCAGGGGTGACTCTTAAACGAGGCAGTTTTCCGGCTGGAGGAAAGAGGATAAAAAGCAGATCAGGATGCTCTGCTTACATTGGTTTCGCGGAGAGTGCAAACTCAGGTCCATCCAGAGCAGCGCTGGGCTCATTAACAGCCCTGGGTGCTGTTTTGAATCCCTTTCTAGTTAAATTGCTGCCTGCCAGGTGCTGAGCTCTAGCTTACCCTGGCCTGGGGTGGACGGCAGCTCCAACAGCTGTTGGGGGGAGGGGGTTGAGTCCCCTGTCATCCAGCACCCTGGGACACTGGGCCAATTCGTACATATGCTGTAAATATTTGGAAGATGTGTTTCACCCCAAGGTGCGGACATCACGCCGCCTTGATTTTATTGCACCGTGGGGACTAGAATAAGGAAAGGTAAGCAAAGGGTAAAAGCCTCTGGAATTCAGCTTCCGAAAAGATCTGGCAAAGCCAACGTGAGGCACTGATACTAGTTTTTGGTTATGTTCTTGTAGGCTTCTGACAGAAGCTCTGCTAAGCCCAAGATCATAGGGCCAATTCAGGCAATCAATAGTAACCAGAAACAAAATCTACTGGGTATCACAAATGGTAAGGGTGTTCCATTAGAGCTGATTCCACCAAAGGCTCCAAAGTCTTTAAATTAAAAGTATGCACTTTAGTCTTTCACTGTCTGACAGGTTGATGCTGACTTTGAAAGCACTGATGACCCGTATTTTGCCTTACGTGATTAATAATTTCTCGAATGAGCGCTTTTGAATACTTCATTATGAATCAATTACTAAAACCTGAATCTGGGACTTTGCCCTTCAGATTTTGCCTCCTCATATTGTACATGTTACTGCAGTTAGTTGTGAAAATAAAGATGTTGCGATAGAGCTAAAGTGCCTCCACATGGATCACGCTGACTTCATGTTAGTGTATTTACAAGGAAAAGATAATGACGAATGCTAAGTGCCACTAGCGACAAATGCTATATTAATATAATATTCCATCCATCCATCCATCCATCCATCCATCCATCCATCCATCCATCCATCCAAATACTGGGAGCCTGTACTCTATCCCAGAAAACACATGGCAAGAGGAACAAATGGCCGCCCCAATACTAAAATATGAACGACATATAAGTACAGCAATTCCATTCAAACTGGACAAAGCACATTACACATTGTTCAGCTTTCGGTGGCCCTTGAACATTCATTGTAATATTTCCAGACTGCGGAGGGACTCATGAACCATATTGATCTGTTCCTTTTAGTGGAGAAGGTCGGGCTATCTGCACAGGAAGCTGCTTTTTCCCTTCTACTCCCCTGTGGGTGTATAGCAGCTTTACGCTGCGTCACCGTGATGCTTGGCTTTTTTTGCAGGTATTCACTGTTTGCCGCTCAGTTCCTCCCTCCACTCCCTAAGATATTAGCCTTACCGATAGGTCATCAATCACTACCAATGTGTTTATCTATTTATTGGTTTCACTCAGATACTTAATAACATGCTCTGCTGCAGTGAAGCAGAGAAATTGGACACTCGGTAACTTTTGTCACAGCAGAGGCATGACAAACTCATTTAATGTCTCTGAACCCATGGAGTCCCGAGCGTTTATAGATTTTTGTAACAGTTCTCCTCCAAAGAGCCGTTCCAATAACAAAACACGTACGACTTCTGACATAGTGTTTCCTAGGGTACATTGATTAAATAATGCAAGTGAAAATATTTCTGAAGTACTTTTCTTTACTCCACACTTTTGGCTTGTATTTTGCTGACTAAGTTGCTGTGACCCATTCTGGCTTCTTATAGCACATTTATGTGATCATTCTAGCGATTGTTACACTTCGGCTTGAAGCCCCGGTCTCACTGCTCTTTCTACTGCTCCGTCTTCCCATAGTCCAAAATGAAACAAAAAATTATTATACCAATAGCATTATCAGTTCCTTGAAGTGCACATCTGAAAGGGAAAGCCTTTAAGCTTAAATATTTTTGGAATTTCAACACGGAAATAAATGTATGATTGCATTTGATGGTTTTCTTGCAGTTGATATTCACACAATCCAATTTCAAGTCACTCCAATTTTGAACCAGCCGTCAGGATACTCTCAGAAAAACAACACTGTTCATCCCATTCTTTTCATCACATACCCAGAAAACATGGCATTTACCTCAAATCTAGTTCCACCGTCAACCACTCATGGATTCCTCATATCCTCATATAAACTGACTGTCCTAATCTCAATGGTAAAAATAATCCTCCAGTGTTAATACTTTAGGTCTAACCTCCAGAAAGTTATATTACTATTCTTACAAAGATGGCTTTATGAAAGAAGACATTCTACAAACATGCTGCGGCGATATAATCAAATAAGCGAACATATGAAACGGCATGCAGTTCCATAAGCAATCCCAAGGAACCAAAGTTATATCGCAATCATAACAGTAACCCAAAATTATTTTTTTTAATCAAGAACCAAAAAAGATATGAAACCTTACATGGCAAGAAGTCCACTCAGAATGTAATGAGGATACCTAGTATGAGAGAAGCCAAACGTGATAAGTCCACATGCAATAACACAAAAGGAAATCAGACTACTGACATATGTACCATTTCCAAGTAGATATATTATGGCTATCAGGAAATGACATTAAAAGTGAGGGTTGGCCAAACTTAATTCGATTCCAGTTTCAGCTGACTATTATAGAGACTTACGGTTCCCACTGGCTTTTGAGCTAAATTTAATTTCAGGCGCCATAAATAAAAGAAAGGGTTTCAGCAAGGGCATAGGTTGGCTTTCATAGGGACCACATCAGCCCCCCGCCCTCCCCAAACACACACGGTACTCCCACGACTCCCATGTTCCTACCATCCATACCCAAATCTACACCCTTGGGGTTCAGGCTGTATGTCGTTATTTTTGAGGTTCTAATGTTCTGCTGAGAACCATCCGCCATTCCTGATGACTCTTATAATAAAAGGGCAATTGGTAATTTGTCCAAAAAATGTCTACCGATGGCTAGAAGCACTACGTGCATCCCTTTCAAGACAAATCTCATCATAGTCAAGGGGAGTAGTAGCACCACAGAGTAGGGAAATTTCTTGTCTTCCAGAGAACAAACTTGTAACATTGTCCTGGGGTGTCACAATCTCAGACGTTCTGCTGAGGTTTGGCGCAATGCAACTGAACTGCTTCATATGCCTATCTTTGTGTGAGGAGACAGACCAGCACCTGGAAAAGAATAAGGGTGACCAGTCAGCACCAAAACCTGGCAGTTGAAACATGCGTGCAAAAACTCCAACATGTCTTTGTGACGGCTGGTCTCTCTCTCCCAGTAGCTGGTGCTCATTTTGCAATGAATCTCTTTCAAATTTTAGAAGTATTTATGCAATAAATATTCTGCAAATATTTAAGAATAAGAGAAGAATCAATCAGGACTAATTACAGAGGTGGCGAGTTCTGAGCAGAGGCCGCGAATCTTCAGGTGTCTGATTTTCCAGAGATGCTGGGGAAGTGAGGAGAGCCTGCATGTTCAAATGAAACGTGGGTGATGCTGAGAAGCATGTGTTTGTTGTCAAGAGAATACAGGTATGATAAGAAATTCATCATCTAGCATTTTGGCAAAAAATTTTGTAAAGCGTTTGTAAAACGTTGTTCTAAGTTATGGGTGTCAAAGTCCCGTCCTGCAGGACCGGAGCCCAGCTCATTCAGTATACTCCATTCAGTTCTTTGCACCTCCTTGTGCTAATTACCACCCAGCTCTTGAGCTGAATCATTTGTGGTGGAACAGAAGTAAGCTACACAAGGCTACGGCCGTCCAGGACTGGAGTTTGAGAGTCCTGTCTAAGTGTATGTAGTTTATTATTTAGTCAGTGGTCAATACAATTTCCTGATCTTGTACTGGAATGACATTGGTATTTCGTATTCCCTGCCCTTGAGCAGACCAAAGCCATGGGTTCCAGCATCCCATACTATGGCAAAGAATCACTGCAGCTGGGCCTCTCAATGTGGTGCGTGGGATTGATCCAGTTGGACACCTTTAACGACCCCAGACAGGAGGAGCGATAAAGTCAGCTGCTGCTACGGAGGACTAGAAGAACCACCGGCTGAAATGTTCCTGCTAATTAGCACCATTATCTCCCTGGCCAGGCCAGAGCAAGCGCCCCATTGCTTTTGCAGATATCATACATGGCCTTGACAGCTAAAAAAAATTGCCTTTAAGGAGAGAGATCCAGTTTCAAATTGGGTTCTGCAACTGCTGGTGGTCGGCTGGGCAGCCAGTCTCCCAGCATTTCACTCCAGACTCCTGGACCAGCTTCTGGTGCTTGCAGGTGCCAGGGACATCTGCGGCCCCACACATGATTCCCGGTTTTGAATTTTCATAACTAAAAATGCATCAGATGAACCAATCAGCATCTATGTACACAGGACAGATAAAAGCACCAGGGTGACTGTGTAGAATCATACTCTCATTCCTCGTTATGCAACGTCAAAACTCGAAATCTGACACACGCTCCAAGTCTGGTTCGCACTCATAATGGCCTCCAACAGTTACAAGAAGATCACAGTGCTGGTGATCTGTGCGCATTGTGACTTCCCATGTCACCTCCATCTCCTGCCATTTTGTGTGAAATCCAACCACCCCCACATGACCTGCACCTGTCTCTGCCCACACAGACCCGGCCGTGCCTACGCCTGGGAATGCATCTTTTGGTACAGCCTAACCTCTTATCTTGCCCCATTTTCACAACACAGCTTAAGGCTAGTATAAAGTCAAAGGAACTTCTCCTCATCTTTGCACAGGTTAGGTTAATAGGTTACGATCTTGTTTTAGTCTGTACATATTTGTGGTTCTGTGTTACCAGACAATTGTTGTCTCTAAGAATTTTATTACAATAAACTTTCGTAAAAGGGCATTTTCGGGACTGAATTTCAGTGCATTCTTTGATATATATCTATGGTGATTGTGTCTTTAAGGAAAGCATGAAACTGGTACACGTATTATCTGAGCGGGAAGCCCTGTTGTCTCTGTGTTTTGGAGCTCTCCTGAGAATGAATGAAAATATTATTTCTCCTAAACAGTACAAATTTTAAAGTTGTGACATTTCCTCAAAGAAGGTAGAATTCATGATAATAATAGTAGCTGTTTGTAGCAGCAGCAGTAAAACAGCTTCAGCTCTTTTCAGATACAGTAAAATTTATGAGAATAACTAAGACTGAATATTCATTTAAAATCAGAAGTCCTGCAGTAAGACTTAAATGCGATAATGCTATAAATGAACCATTAAGATTATGGTGCCGCGTGGTCATTACTCATGATGGCTATGGGAAATTTCAGTACTGTGGTATTAGCAATCTCTATTTGATTGGAGTGCAACTTTAAAAAAGTTTGAAAGTTGAGAGTTCCCCAAGGGGCACTCCATGGAGAGATGTCCTACATCGACTTTCAGAACATCGGGAAGTGAGAATCCAATAGTGAGGTTTCGAATGCTCAAGGACGGCAGTTGATTGGCTAGGAACAGTCACATCAAAAAGTTCCCAAAATAACCTTTTTTACATTACATCACAGATTAGATCGTATTACACCAGCCGACTTTTGCATAGTAAAATAATAAGCATCTCTGGTTCCATTTTTCCAGTTATATGTTCCTTCAAATTTTCCACAAATACATTCATATAAATGTTTAATTTTTTAAATCTATTTATTAATGATTCTTATAGACTAACTAACTGAAAGGCCTGCTGTCAGATACATTTTTTAATAGCTAATAAGCCACTGCATCCCCACACTCCCTCATCAAAGGTGACATCCATCAGCTTGGACTGAAACCCCCCCGCACCCGTGTCACGGTGACCCCCCCTTTTAGCCACTTTCTCCAGCTCATTAATATAAAATGCATAATATGCCCTATTCTCCCCCGAGGACACATTTCTGTCTCCACCCTTTCCAGTAACTAATACGACGAAATAAAACCGTGTGACTATTGGATCAGACGGAAACAAAAACAAAGCACTTGTCTCGGCCGTAATGAGGGCCAGGCGAAAGAACGCGAGGCGGATGGCCACGGACACGCTGTGCGTGTGAATGCTCCCCTTTCGTGGTGTCGGAGCTGAGCGACTTGTGTCAGAGCGCGACATAGGGAACATAATTGGCTGGAACAGCTGCAAAGTATGCAAACAACAACAGCAACAATAACAAGTTATTATTATTAAAAGCTCTGGCTGACGAATGCTGTCAGCTTTTGCATTAGCCGGAGAGATAAAAGACGGTGGACGTCAGCGTGGAGCGGGGAGAAGCACGGGCACCTAACTCAGACACAGTGAAAACACAGAGCAATGCTTAACACAAACGAGATAATGCCGTGTGTGATGAATGCAGCAGCGTGCGCGACACTGCAGAGATGGGCTGTTGCTATGGAGGCGTTTCCACGTGAGCAGTATGAGTGACGCCTCCCCCCCCCCCGCCGCCATCCTAAAGGTTGCGCTCCTGGGTCCCCTTGTGCCATCAGGAACCAGAAAGTAGGCACAATAAATGATCTGAATTACATGGTGCATCACGCATAATCAAGCCTTAAATATCTTGGGCGTTAGACGCCGTGAAGGACACAGCCCAGATCGGGGAAATAATACGGCCATATATGGAGACTTCCTCATTTTACACTTTCATTCGGCCGGCTGCCATTTCCACCAAAAGCTGAGAGGAGTTTTAACAGGCAAATGAATCAGGGAGATTACAGTTGCTTGGCAGCTTTGATGTGAAGTCAATATTTTATGTCCCAGATTCAACCAAGATGCATCAGAGCCAAAAAAGAGAGAGAGAAAATACATGACGGCCATAAAATGGGCACCAGTCAACTAAACACAGAAAACTCAGCTGCCATTGTTATTGCATCAGCTGCTGTTTTCTTGTCTGCGGTGCATTTCGTTGTCGCTAAAGAAAGGATAATGTGGATTATTGCATGAGTTAATATTCCCGCTACAAGTAGAGACGCTTAATGCTGCTTATCAAGCATTTTCAACCATCATGCTTATTGTGTTGTTGATTTTACAGGTACAGTAAGTGGATGTTGACTATGAATTTGGGTTTGAAAACTATGGGCACTATGGGAGCCCCACAGGACTAGACAGTAACAGCATTTATATAAATGAAAAAATATATAAGAATGAATTATACATGTATATGAAATGAAGACTTAGAGATGGATTTTATCATTTGGTTGTAAACAATGAAATTATGAATGTGACAAAGAAAAGATACACCACAAGGAGTTTTAAATAAGTTTATCGAAAACCACAGATTAATGGTCTTTACACTCCCAAAGGCTATTTTCAATTTTGCTCTTGTCATTTCAACAATCATTGTTCAAAACATCTCAAAAGAAACACATACTGAAAATCGACTGCTGACTATAGCATGTATGAATGTAAAATGGAAGAACAGACCCTTATTTTTAAGTACTAATAAAACTTCCAATGCTTCTCCTGTGTATATAGTAAGGATAGACTCCCTGCTGCTTGTCTTCTCCCCAGGTTAAGTACGGAGCCTCTGTGGGCTTTTCATAGTCTTGACTGTCCTGACACCAGTGTTGGTCCAGAACTGTTTGTATCTACTCTATTACATGATTGACATCTGAACTTTTCACCCTCCCTGTACTCCGCTGCACGCATGCAAACACTGGCACACGGACACTTGCCTGCACCCCGTACCTTTGTAAATAATGAAGCCCCAACATTAAAGATAAAATCATACCCTCATTGTGCAGCTCTAATCATTGACAGGAAGAATCTGACTGTGTACAATAAAAGGCTGGTTGCTTCTTTGTGTCTCACTTAATTCAGAAAAATACGATACTGTCTTCAGCTCTTGGGCATTTACATTCAGTTTAAAATAAGAATAAACACTGCATAAGGCATCATGCTTAGATGAGAGATGAGAGTGCAATCACACCATCTTTCTATGTGCTCTGTACAATCATATTTGAACTCGACAGCCATGAGTTATTGGCTGCTTAGAATGGCTTTAATCTATCAGAACTACACAAACATTGTTTGACCTTAATTTCTTTAGTTACAGAGCTTAATGTAGGATATTTGTCAGGTATTCTGTTTATGACAGCTACATAGTGGGAAAAAATAATGTTTGGTGACAGGTTCCCGTTGCTACGAGTGCCATCTCCAGCATAGAGTGGTTGCCACAGTAACCGCCTGCTTACTGGGGGCGCTGCCACTGCTGTAAACCTTTTAATTGAGGAGTTGGCCAAGTTGCTTCAAAAAATCCTTTGAAACATGTTTTACATGCAAGATATCAGTACAGACGGTTGGTACTGGCCCAATACCATGCAGACTGAACATTTCAGTCAAGATTTGGGTGCTGTGAAATACATAAAACAGAATTAACAAATAATATTTATGGGTGAAAATTTTTGCATAAGTAACCCCAGAGTTTATTAAAAGTGATGTTTTAGGTTATCAGTGTCATAGCTGATATTTGCCCATATCACATCACCTGTAGTCCAACTAAGCCCATAGCCCATTTCAAGCTAATATGCTCACATTTATAGTACATCCTGTATGGTACAAACAATTTTTATGAAAGACATAAGCATAATAGCTCGCCTCAATAATTTCCTTCCAAACTATTAGCAGTGGAATGCTAAAAGAACTTTTTTGCTTTCAATAAATAAATGATATAACATTACTATTAGTTCATGAAAACTTATGATGTACATGAAATGTAAACTTTGAAGAAGAATCCCTTTGGTATTTCTGAGTTTACAACTCTTAGCTGTAGATGTTTCACTGGAGATAATTAGGTTGAGTACCTTGCTGAAGTAGATTAGAGTGCAGAACCTCCTGGGGTTCAAGCAGCAGCCTCCAGGTTAACAGCCTCCGCCTCGAACCGCCTCCCGTCACCCATACTCTACCTAATGAATGTGTTTCAACATGCTCACGTTCTCGCGCTGAACGGCACCCGCAGTACAGCGCTCACCTTTAATCACAGCTGATTTGGTAGGACCTTGCAGACGTCTGGTAATTCTAAATGAACGTGGACCAATTTCACTAATGAGACAGAGACTATAAGCATTACTCAAATCATGTGTAAGTTTGAGTGTGAATAGCAGCTACTTCCCTTTGTACCTTGGTTAATTAATGGGTGTCGATATAGAGCAGGCAGAAAGACTTCCTGTACTGAGTACTACACAAAATGCCATTTAAATGCTGATTAATATGAACAGTCCTTGTTTGTCCCTCATGCTGCCGATGCAAACCGGCATTAGTGATATGCTATAGTGAATTTAATTCTATCCACTTCCCATTGTCCTTTTTTCAATGTTATTTTTAGGAACAAATTTAACATCCTGGCCGTAATGCAGTGCTGCTTATGAACTCCAGAGCTCCACTGATCATATCTTACTCTAACTCAAACCTTTATGCCTCGGTTTATCTCAGCACACTTCGGTCCCGACGTGGACAGGCCCAGATGGCAGTAATATGCTGGGCTGAGCTTCAGATTCATGATCCCGCATAAACAAAAGTCCTCTGAAAACAAGATTTGCGTTACCTGTACGATACTTCAAATCAGTTGCAGTTATGCGTATGAATTGCTGCAATTTACCAAAGTCCATGAATTAGCATTCGAGCAAGCCCGCATAAATGAAGGGGCTGTTTTATAATGCAGATAATGCGAACCACATCATCGCAGTAAATGCAGACCGGTCTCTGTTTGGGCCTACAGTATAGTGCTTCTTTACTTTTGCAGAGCATATTATTTTCAGCAATATTGTAATAACATTGGCCCCATAGGCAAAATTCAGCCTTATGCAGATTTTATCAACAACTTTAGGGACACGTTTCACTTGACATTTGGGACAAATCTGTGCTGCTTCACACACTTTGGCCATTTCACTGTTAAGGGAAAGATGTTTTTCAGAGAATCTTGTTAGTGTTTTTATCTCTAAGCTATCTATTAAATGGAAATGCGCAAATAATTTTGGGAACAACATCAAGTACTATCACCCAAAAGCTGAAAATTGTGCACACCGTGCAATAGAGCTGATTTCTGGTGAGTCATTGCTCTTTCAAGTTAAAGGCAGGCAAAATAGTTCAATGAATCCTGCTGAACATCACCCGTTCCTTGGCATACTAATATTATAACCCCATTATATAACAGCATGGAAAGAGTGTGTTGAGGGAGGGAATGCAAATTTCCACCAGTGACGTATGTTTCATTAGTAAGATTCAGTCCTTAAACTCCTTTTAGGGCAACATGGCATTAACCACGAATTGATTCAGTAAATTTGCAGCTATGCAAACAGAGTTAATTTGAACAAAAAAACTAAAAAAAAAGCAATAAATGCATTTATTCAGTCATTACCTTTGCAATATATTGAATTGCTGAAAATACATACATTTACAAATAATATTAATACTTTTGTACAGATACATCATTAAAATATTTTTTTTCTGTGCAGTAAATATACTTCTTTCTCTTTCTCCTGCATTATCATAAAATGCCATGCAGCCTTAAATCATAATCTAGTGTTATAAAATAACTTTTATTGATAAGAAATTGTTTATTTGAGCTGTAGCGATCATCAGAGCGTGATACATCAACTGTCATATGTAGCATTTAATGAAAAAAATTTAATAGTTTTGCATCTTTTTTCCTGCCGGACTGCCCAGTGAGTTAATCAGACTTTGCTGGCATAATGAAGACTATATTTACAACAAAAATAAAGGCCATGCTTCTATTTTTCATGACAGGAAGTTCAATGTCTTATCAGTTTAATAACGTTTAAACACCATTTCTCAGAGTAATTTCCGATTGACTGCCTGGGTCCATTAACTATAAAGCTTTATTTCTTCCCCAAAAAGATCTATCCTGAAGGAACAGATTTATCTCATTTGTTGCACGGGGTGTCTTTTCAACGTTTTATTTAATAGATTCCACTGGATATTTTTCTGTAAGGTTTTAGAAGAAAGACCCCCAGTGGAACCCCCCATTGCAATAAATCATATACATTCTTGCTAAGCCTGAAGTGTGAATGCCCTGGCAGCATCTCAGTATCAATGAGAAAATGTTAATGGTGTTAGGGAAGCCTTGACTGCTTGATCAGCTGTGATCCTCTTGCTTCTGCAGTCATCCTGCGATAGGGCAACAGTCCGTTCTGCACCAGAAGAAGAACATCAACACACTATTAATCACTGCTGTCATTAGTTCTCCTGAAGTACACACCAGAAGCAGAACTGGCCTTCAGAAGGATGGATCGTCCGTATCATTCACAAGCATCTTAATCGGAATACTAATTGTGTGGCACTGTCCTTCTGTTATCAGTCCCCTTTGGGTAAACCTATTTAATAAAGAGAAAATGACTTTTTGGCAGCCATCTTACTGTGTACTTTAACACGCAGCTCCTTTAATCTCATCCAGGAATAGCTATGTCAGCAAAGAGGGGCACATACATTTTGCCAGACTGTAAAAACCGCATGGTAACTGTAAGAATCTCTTCATATGAGATAGAAAACAGAATGAAAGAACATGGTGATGCACCGCACTGGGGATCTTATGATGCAACAGCCCTCTGGGAATCCGCCGAAGGCCAGAGGGCCAACAGGACAAAGCTGACGGCCGATAATTTCCCCTACTGACTGTCGGACAGCTATTTCCTGTTTCATGGGAAGCGGTGATCTGTTAGGGAGAACAGAGGGACTTGTGGTGCTACTACAGAATCAGATGGATGCCTTCAAGGGGCTGGGTGTGCTTACCGCATGGCTGGATACCAGGGAGCCAGCAACACATCAAGACCTTCTGCCAGTGACGCCTCCTGTGCCAGCAGACTGCTCCCACATTCAGTGGGGTCACCAATATATCCTCATTATTGCTGACTATAGGCACTTTCAAACCAAATCTCTGCAACCTGGTCTCTGGCAGTTTCACCCGGGGACTTTTAAAGCTCCTGGATACTTCTGTATGTTGCTAAATAAGCACTGCAGACACAAAAAAGTTCATGGGTCAAACTTCACGTATAATTCAAAACTATACCACCACTCCAAAACAATGGAGTGTTTTGTTAGTTATTAGTTATTGGAGAGAGTGATCGCAATTAAAATGGGACACAGCTTTATATTTATATTATCCATATGACCCACAACATGTTTATATTTCATCATTAAACCTGGCTGGCAGATTGGTCTTTCAGTTTCACTGAATAAAAAAACTGTAATGTATTCTGCTAATAAG
This sequence comes from Mormyrus hasselquistii, assembly GCA_026779605.1. Taxonomy (NCBI): domain Eukaryota; kingdom Metazoa; phylum Chordata; class Actinopteri; order Osteoglossiformes; family Mormyridae; genus Mormyrus; species Mormyrus hasselquistii. Next base: position 7,588,138 of record JAODKE010000114.1, on the reverse strand, counting down.
CACTAGTATGTTTCACTGCTGGCACCAGCAATTTTAGTCAAGATTATATTGGTTATCGATTGAATTTTCCGATGCAGAAATATTGACATGCAAGCGCAAAATGTATTCATTAAATTCAGAAAATGGTGGGCACAGCTAACCGGAAAATTATATTTGATAACTGCTAATCTGCTAATTTTAATTTGATAGCGCAAAACCAATAAACCACTAAAAAAGTTTAGCAGAAGGGAACGATATCAGTTAACCGCTAACTTTTATTATATTAATTTAGCTTTGGTTTGGTTTTTGGCTTTGAGTCTCCAGAATAAATATGCATTGAAATTGTCTGTCTATGATATTCAGTTTCTGAGATATGAGCATTTTGATTGGAGAAGCCCTATTTGACAACTGGCCTATGCCAAAATTTTGTCCTCAGTGAAGCAGCTTGGGGACTACAAACATGGCACTTGGGGACTACAAACATGGCACTTGGGGACTACAAACATGGTGCTGTTTCCCCGGAATGTCTTATGCAGTTGAACTGGTGGGACGTGTATGTAAAGCCCTCTACATATCCCCCCTAGACCTCACTAAGGGTTAATGGCAGGCTCTCCTAAGCCAAAGAAGAAATGGCCAATGACAGTACAGTGTTGCCCCTTTTGGGGTCCATGGAGTATCTAGTCTCACCAAGAATACATGGCGGTCAACTTGACAAGATCAGCATCCTCTCTGAGACCTGGGCAGAGCACCATGTTCACCTCTGCAGGGTCCTGGAGTCCATTGAGAAGGTCGGATGGTGCCACGTGGGGTCTGCTCAGGCACTCTGCCTGGTTCCTCATTGGATGGGAACTGCATCCACTCCAAGAACATCAAAGCTGTTAAGAAGAACCAGGTACAAGCTTTCTCTGAATTAACCAGGAACATTCACTTCTTCATGCCTGACCTGCCCTCACTAGTCGCTTCCCTCTCAGCTCTCAGGATGAGCCTGACCGTGCTGGACCATGGATTTAGGATTCTGAGGGTACATCACTGAATTTCTGAGCCCCTGGCCATTAAACACCCTTCCCATGAGTCTGTGAGGCAGTAGCTCGTTGAGCAGCCCTTCACACTCATTATGTACCACACACCCCTGTAGTTTTTAGCTAGGGCTAAGGACACCAAGGACTGAGTCACCCATTGATTCCTCAGTTCAGTGCTATATCAGGCCAACCAATGGGAATGTAGATGGCCTCTCACGCAGGCCGCCTGTCTCCCGGCCTCCCCAGTGTGTGCCTGCCCTAATTCATCTTGCTCTATAAGTTGGGCCCCTAGTGCGCCATGTTTGGCATGTGTGACGCAACTGTCACCTGGGAATCTGCTACGCAACGGCAGGGAGTGATCAGCGCAAAGCAGGCCAACAGTAACAGTGACTTCTTTGCCATCAGGGTTAATCAGACATGGCTGGCAGCTAATAATTGCCCCATCCAGGGTACAGGTCCATCTTCTCTAGCAGGGCTTAAAGCCCATGCTGAGAAGAAGGTCGGAGAGAGAAGGAAAGGGCATGCTCTCTACATGCAACTATTGGAGGATGAGTGCCCTGAAGGGACCACCGCCTCCTCACTGACCCCTTTTTTTGTATCTTTCCTGTTTCCCGTAATAAATTTCACCTCTCAAGGGGTATTTGTCTGCACCCTTGCCTCCTTCACACATACTGTGGGGTACAGAGTTTCTTTTTAGGAGGTTTTGGGGGTTGAGGCACAAAAGCAAAAGGAAAAATTAAAAAGTTGTTTTCGCGCGAGGAGCAAAACAGTTTGTACCACTTAAAACTCTGTTGCCTCAAAGTTGCAATTTAAAAAGAAAATGCATTTATACAGACAATGCCATAGTAATAACTATCATAACAATAGCCAGTACCATTGTTATTGTATATATAACAAATGCCTCATATAAGCAATTTTTTTGAGTTAGAGAGAGAGAGAGAGATTATCCCGACTTCAGAAATTTAATTGAAATAAAGTAAGAAGTTTAGTAAATTAAGCCCCTTGTTAATCAATAGAATTGATGGGATGCTGTTATTAAGATATATAATTCATATTAATTCAACATAACAGGCTCTCAAATTACACTGTTCAATTATTTATTTTATAATGTCTGAAGGTGCATTGCTGGACCGAGGTGGCTGGACTAGCCAAGGGGACACTTCCATAACACCTGGCTTTGGCAGACAGAAGGCCGCATCTGGAGGGGGGGACTGGGCCGCGTGTTGGCCTGAGGGGGTCACCAACCGGGACGCCGAGGTGTTTTGTCGTGTGGTGGTTGCGGCAACGCGCTGTACCAGTGTATTCTCCTGACCTGACCCGACCTGACCTGAAAGTGCTAAGGGGAAATTTCCTCTTTACAAAACCATTTGTAGAAATATCTGCAAAAAGGAATAAAGATTTTTCTGTTTAGAGAGATATTCTCAAGGCCCCTTTAAAAAGATTCAATTCTTTAGTTTCATCCTTATCATCTAAACATGAACAACCCACAGGTAAGGTTTATGAGGAAATAGTTAATTATACATAATTACCGAGAGCCTTCCTGAATTTTTCATTATGTATGAGAGATGAACTTCTCCCAGTGTTCATTTCTTAGCATCAGCTGCATATTTTTCTTTTCTTTCAGGCACTTGTTTCACTTAGTGCCTGATGCTGACATCACATCTACACTACTGCATTTTCAATACAATATATTCTTTGAAAGGGGTATCAGGCTTGGTAGTGGTCATGGAAAAGAATGCACAAACTGAAGTCTGATGCTTTAGTAACCTTTAGACAAGAACATACTGGAAAACTCAAATATCCAGCTGTGTAGATGGATTTCACTAATCACTCTGAATGCTACCATCCCCTAGAACACTAGAGACAAATGTAACCAGAATCACCCTAATTTTAGCGGAACCATCAGCCTGACCGCATGATAGGAGGTGGTGTTTGTCAGTCATTGTCAATTTGCTTTACTTTCAAACACCATAACCTCATTCACTACTGCTGAAAGATTGATCAGATGCATTTTCCACGTAACACAAAACTCTTATTTTTGAAATCCTATACAGCAAAATCAATTCAGTTACCCAGTTTTCCCTGCTAGCTCTATCAATAATTTTTCGCCTAAAGGCAATTTTACAGGGAATACGATTTCCCTTACATTTTTTACTTTTATGTAATAACTTTGAGTAAACAAGTATAAGTCCTTTTATTTTTTCGAGTATTATTCTTTGTTAGTAAAGTCAACAAACTATAGATGTGACTGTGTCTATTAATTTGTATATAAGATAACATATTAATCTAGAAAATGCTGATATACACATGATCTATAATTAAGACTATATTATTTACTTAATAAAAGAAAATATTAGCATGAGCATTAGTAATTTTTACTGTATGCATAATAAGGCAATTTTGCATTTACAATATTGTAATGGAAGCCAAGTATTATACTGCACATTGATCTTTTACAGAATAAATCCTAGAATCACTTCTGTCATGCCATTATGGGCCCATTATGCCATTTGTAAGTCTGGAAACCTCAGAGGACTGGAGTTTATCATGGTCACAGCAGTGTGAAGCATCATTTACAGGTAAATTCCCTGGACAGTCCTGCAGAGAGCTATTATCACACTCCAAAACAAAGTGCCAAGTACTCCAATATATCCAAGGAACTAATCTGATGCCGCTGTAAGACCGTGTTTGATCTGAAGTAACCCCTCTTACATGGGCTGTTTTTAAACCACAAAACAGGTGCATGTTTGTGTGCTGACATTACAACAGTATGGAACAGTGCTGCCAATTAGCCCCCCCCCCCAAAAAAAAAAAAAAATTACTGCCTGTGGCCCAGCAAAAAGCCTTAAGGCACTAAAAAAGCACAGGTGTGTAAACAAAGGTGGCCTGTCTCTCTCTTTGTGTGGCGTGGCACAGCTCAACCTCGCAATCGAGAAGTTTTACTATTGCCCACTCCCCCAAGGGTCAATACTTTATAACAGGGTTATTCAAATCACGGCCCTCAGGGGCCGAGCGCTGCTGCTTTTCCAGCTTTCCTTTACCTGAGAGCCAGTTGTGAAGCTTCTGGCCAATTAGAGCCAGGAATTATTAAACTAACTATCTGAGAGAACTGAAAACAAAGCCTGGATTTGGAATCGGGGGCCAGATTTGAATAGAGGGGCTCTATAAACTTTGCCCAGACCCCCCCACTCCCCCCCCCCCCCCCCCCCCCCCCCCCCCCCCCCTCCCACCCCCCCTCCC
>JAODKE010000114.1:7551079-7577469 GCA_026779605.1 Mormyrus hasselquistii | reverse complement strand
CCATGCAGGGCGTAGCGAATGGTTCAGCATTTTACTGCGTACTGTTGAATCCCTAGGGTTTAACACATTTTACAGGACACATTTTTGTTTTATGTTTTTGCATTGTTCCCTAACTATATTTTATTAACCATACGTAGTATCTAATCAGATACTAATTTTTAATATCGATTTTTGACAACCCCAGTGTCTCATTATTTTCAACTCCAGCGTCAGCTGTATCTTCGGTTTCTGATCAATTTTTAGTGGTGCAGCAGTGAAAAAGGTCCCCCCTTAAACAGTTTCCAGCTACGCCACTTTCCAAACATTGTGGCTATTTAAACTGTTGTGATATAAGAAATTCATATCATAACAATAATAAATGGTTTTTGGTATGAAACTGTATACCGCCCAACAATTTATCAGACCTGGTTGAATCTGTGGGTCATTTTGTCTACACTTGCATGTCCCCGTGAGTGGATCTGTGCAGCTAAATATGATTGAAGGCATTCTGCGACGACTGGCCATATTCCATTTCATCACATCTTCGTGTAATTTTTGCTCCAGTTCACATCCATGCCCTTATGTCTTCCGTTGGTGCTTCTTTTTGCATTTGCTTTGTTAGATATTGTTTTTCCTTTTCTAATGTTCTCAGTTGTAGTACTGGGTGTTCACCCCACTGGAATTTCAGCTGTAGTCATGAATCCTCTTTGTCTCTACAACTGTCCAATCATGAATAACTCCAAAACCGTATTGTGAATTTGTGGCTAGTTTGCATGCATCAGTTAAGGCTTTCCTTTTGCAGGGATTTCAAGTTTCTGTGGTTACAGCCCATTCTGCTTTCCTTATGCCATTTTCCACAGTTGATGATCCATCTGTAAATAGAATTAGATTGGGGCTATGAAGTGGAGTTTCTTTCTGCTGGTTGTTTTCCAGAGTGGTGATAGTCTCCTCACATTTGTGGTTATCCTCATTAGCCTCTCCAGGTGTCATCATTGTGGAGGCATTTGACACACTAGCTTTCTTGATGATATTGCTTGCTTCCAATACTGCTAGCCAGTTGCCCCATCTGCTTGCGGTAACTTGCTCTGTGCATGCTCTGTACATTGTCAGCAAGGTGTGCCCTGCATGCAGACATCTCACATCCTTTGATCCAGCTGACTGCTTGCACTGCTCTCAGATGAGGGCCAAAGCCACATTGTCCATTTTTGCTCAGTAGTAACCCACTGGTCTTTGCTCACCCCCATGTTCCTATGTTAGTACTGGTGTCATGTACTCATCAAAAAAGCGAAAGCTCCTGTGTCAGGTTTTTCCAGTGCAAGTGCTTCACTTGGAGCCTTTTTCACACTGCACAGGCTTCTTCATGAAGGAGGATTTCTTCTTTTGGATGTGGGTTCTCTTTTAGTAGGTCATATGGGGGCTGAGCAATCTCTGAGTATGAGTCTCCCCAGGATTTGTTGTAATTACGTAGTCTCAAGAATTTCCTCAATTTTTAAACATTGTTGGGTTCAGGTGTTTCTCTGATTGCCTTTGTTCAACTTTGAGTCTTTTCGCCTTTTGATTATTTAAGTATATGACTTCCTTTTGCATAATCTGAGCCTTTTTCTTGCTGGTTTGTGTTCCTTAGAGTCGGTAATCCAACAGGGCCTTGACATCCTCATGTTCTTGTTCAGTCTCTGAGGCAGCCAGTATATCATCCACGTACTGTATCATTTCTCATGTGGCATGTTAGCTGAAGTTCATTGTTGTTGAACAGTAACAGTGAACATGCCTACCCCAGGGATCCCACAATAGCTGTACTGTTTACCACGAAGCTCTTGGGATGCAATGAAGGCTAGCCATGGTCGTGATTCAGGTGCTAGTAGGACTGACCAAATGCCATTAGCCATTTTTATAAGAGAACCATTCATTTTCAGGTTTCAAAGAATTGAAGATGGTATTAGGGTTACTTACAAGAGGTCAGTTTGTCAATAAACTTAGTGGATTAATAGTCCACTGTTAGTTGCCATGAACCATTAGCTTTCTTAACCAGACAGACTGGACTGTCTGGACTGGACTCTATCACAAAGGATCACAGGGGATCTGTAGTGGTTACCAGGTAATTCACATTTGTATATTTATTACATGAGTTTAAGGTAATAGATTGGACAGCGTCGCTATTTACAAAATTTTTGACTTTCAAAATACAACAATTTCAAACACTTAAAAAATTACAGTACTTTTATCAATTAAATTATCGAACTATGTATAATTGAAATACAGTAAAACTGGTCTAAGTCAACATTCGCGGGACCAGCTTAAAAGTGACGACTTTTAAGTGTATCTCGTCAATTCTCTAAGTCGACACTTTGGCGACTTATATTTACTAGTCGGCAAAACGGCAAGATAGACATAACACCATACCTCTACTCATCACGGCCTCGGCATCCTTCCTTGACCAGTCAGTACATGCAGTATGGGATCCTATAAAGCCATCCAACACTTAAGACCAGGGAGCGACAAGTGCGATAGGTGGGGATTCCACGTTTCTACATTGCCGTGGTGACAGGCAGGCGGCGGGAATGCAGCGATTAGGGTGTCGACTTACAGGTAGGAAAATCCATTCATTTGTGTTGTTCGGGACCAGGATTTAGGTGACGACTAAGGGAATTTGACGACTTACAAGCAGCGATTTACACAAGGGATTTTAAAGGAAACATCATTAGGAAAAATCGGGACTTTTGCTTGAGCGTCGACTTGTGCACATTGACGACTTACAAGCCGGCGACTTAGACCAGTTTTACTGTATGCTATAATACCGTAGCATTAGTGGCATCTGCATGTCCCGGCATGCCTCGCGAGCGTGTGCATATAGCCTTGTGTATATCTTGTGTATAAAGCCCATGTTTGTATTTTTTAGTGTAGGTACTTGTGCTGTGTATCAAGTTGTCATGTGTGCCTTTAACTGTGGTTGTACTCAGTTCTTGCCTGATCCTCATGTGTCTTAGCTATTATGTAATTATCTGCCATGTGTGCCTTACTGTCTTTAACTTCCCTGTATTTCCCTGTCACTCAAGGCTTTCGTGTTATTGTTGCATGTTGTGGGGTCGCTTTAAGAAGTAACATAAAGAACAACTTCGTGTCAGTCCACCTCTCGTCTTTTTCATTCGCCACTGTTGTGATTCCTCCATCTGCTCGGGGCTTCGATACAGTACAATATTCTACATAAATATACCTTATTGTTTCACTGTTGCGTCTCAGTGGCTAGTTTTTGGAGGTTTTGTTATTGAATGAATATTGCTTTCTTTTTGCTGTCAAGTTTTCTGTGCATGCAGCATTAGCCTCAGGTAGCTTGCCAAAAGCAGATGGGTTACTGCAAGGCAAAGTAAGCTTATCAAAGTAAAGTTTAAAAAAAAAAAACAGAATATTAGCATTGTTTTAATCTTTTTCGTGTATTATCTTGTACAAAAGGCACAAAATTATATTTTAGGAATGATTCTATTCCAAGCTTTTTGATCCATATCAGTGGTTGATTGCTATAACCGTGATCACAGTAAGTGGGTTCCACTGTAATAAAGTCCAATAAAAACTGAAAATGATAAAATATGAAATGATAGATATTTTTTTTCCGTCATCCAATGTGTGTCATCATATCACACAGCCCTACTCCTGAGACTTCTGCATGCATTAGGTAATTTTGGCATAGTTTATTTTCACAGGTTTTAATCCATACAGAAATGCCTTAACAGCATCCCATCCTGCTTCAACATCATTGTGAGACTCTCCCATCTTTGTCTCTACACTGCCCTTTGGTCTGTATCTCTCAAATGTACATTCAAAATCATTGTAGCATTCAGTGGGTGAAGTGTGTGAATCCTTTGGAGGCATTCAGGAATCTGCCAAGTTCTGCTTGGGTGCTTGTACATGTCACGCAGTTCCTTTCACCACTTGCCAGTTTGCCCTGGTGTGGCTGGTTGATGTTGGTAGGTCCTGCATGAGAATTTTCATGAGGTGTTTTTTTTTTTTTTTTTTTTTTTTAACTTTGTGTGGTAGTGCGAGTTCCTCTCCCAGTTCTCCTCATAGTCTTCACTCTAATTCCTCTAAAGTTTGCTTTGATCTTAGTTCTTTGTACTTGCGTATACCCTTAAAATGATGTTGAATAATGACTTATGAACATTTCAATTACGAACGGCCGTTGAGAACGTAACTCGTTCATCCATATATGTGTTTAGGGTATCTAGCATTTGGTTGATGGTTATGTTGGGTGGTTCACACCCTCCTTTCTCAGTGGCTGGCCATTGTCCATTGCCAGAACCCCGATTTATCTGTACAGCTTGCTTAGCTATGACAGTGTAGTTATGCAGATACAGAAATGAGATGGGAATTTGGAGCGCACTGGAGTAAGGAATACAAGTATGGTTATTTTTTTTTATATAAAATTAACAGTAAAACTAAGTTTTCCAATTTAATTTTCTGATGGGTAGTCAGAAAGCTTATGTCTTGGAATTACTTTTATTTAATCTTAGGAAGATTCTTTATCTTAAAGTGTGCATTTAATATCTGTCTAACAAAATAGTACTCGATGTCCCAGTTGGACAAAATCCCATTCCTCACCCCACAGGTATGAATCTCTGAGCTCAGTTTACAGGTAGACTACAGATCTTAATTCTTCCAATTAAAAAAAGACTCCAACTTTTAATTCTCTTGCAATTAAAAGTATCATACTCTTCATTTCTCTCACAGCTAAGAAGATTTGTTATTGAATTATTTTAGCCTCAGTTCAAACAAGTTGTTCCTTACTTGTCACTAGACACACCAATTCCTGACCCCTACAAGTAGGAATATCAGCTCAGTTTAATACTGAGACTAGCCTTATTCTAATTCTTTCAATTAAGAAAGGGCATCAACTTTTAGTTCTCAAGAAATATATATTATAATAATAATAATAGGTTACATTTATGTAGTGACTTTCAGAAACGCAAGGTCACTTTACAGGGGGAGAGAAAAAAAATTACTAATCAGGAAGAGACAAATGTTGATGGAAGAAAAATGTCAAGTTCACATTTAAAGGAAGAGTAGTCATGGAGAGATTGTGGAATATTCCATAGTTTGTGGGCCATGGCACTGAAGGACCTGCTACCCATGGTGGAAAGTCTGGTACATGGAACAGCCAGAGGATTATTAGAAGATCTGAGAGAGCAAGAGAGTGAGCAGGGAGACAATAGTATGCTGAGGTAGCAAGGAGTAAGGTTACGCAGAGCTTTAAAAGTGAGAAATACTATTTTGAATTTGATCTGAGACTGAACCAGTAGCCAGTGTAGCTGAGAGGATGGGTGTTATGTGAGCATTTGTGAGTGAGAACTCTAGTAGCAGACTTCTGAATATACTGAAATATATTGACTGAATAGATTGTGCAGGGAGGCCAGTGAAAAGGGCATTGTAGTGGTCAATACAGGATGCAATAAATGCATGTACCAGAGTTAGGGCATCACTATTGGACAGAAATTGGTGCAAACAAGTGATGTTACAGAGGTGAAAGAATGAGATTTTTGAGAGGGATTGTTTGTGAAGATAAAAGCTAAGTGAGTCAAGTAATACTCCAAGAATTCTGATCACAGAAGCAGGTTTTACAGGGACTCTATCAATGCTAGCAGAGAATCCGGAGGATTTGGATACTAATGATTTAGGGCCAACCACTAAGACTTTTTTTGTCTTTAAGTTTGAGAAAGGTATCCTGCATCCAAAGCTTTAAATATAAGATGCAGTGAGTCAGGATATTGGGAGGGGAGTTAATGGAGCAGTGGGTACTGAGAGAGAACTGAATATCATCAGCATAGCAGTGAAAATTAAGGCTATATCTACAGAACTCCGGCATAGAAGACATGGCCCTTTTTTGATTTCAAGCAGAGTTCATCAGTACTTAGCGAAGGTTATTTAATCTGTCTGAGTTTGGAGACTAATGCGACATTAACTTGCGGAGATTTTTCCTTCTGGTGACTTTATTGTATTTTGGTGATACCTATAGTTTAAAGTTTGCACACTACCAACCAGTTTGCCTCTCGCAGGAAACGGCAGAAATGACGTCAACATATGAGTATTTTACAAAGCATAAAATTTGTACAAGTACAAAAGATCCGAGATTAGGAAGAGAAGAGGCCCGATCTCTGAGGATCAGGGGAGGTGGAGGACTTGTGTGCACCGAGTGTAATAGGGATGGCCCAACTGCCGATACCGATACAGATATTTAATTAGGCTACTACAAACATACATAACATACTGTTCCACCTCGTTTGTACGTCTTGTTTTAAGCGTTTTTGAGGCATTTGCAGTTCAATATTAATATTTTCAAAGCAAGTGTACACAAGTGCCGACTACTTAAAATTTTAAGTTTTTCTCCCATTGCCGTCAGCCCAGTTACACTTTTGTTGCGATGGCAGCCCCTCTTGTATCACAAGCTGCAGTGAATCCGCAAGACAGTCCAGTTAAGTTAGTGACTCACAAATCATCCATCGCTTTGCTTTGTCTCGCCGTTGCGTGCACTTTATTAAATGGGATTGTCCATTAAACACTATTCCCACTTCAAAACTTTCTTTAACATAGATTGCAAATCGCTGTGGTACTGGTTTCTGTTAAAAGTGCATAAGACGTGACAATCTGGGAGTATTATCTTACGCTCCTCATACTGCAAAGGGTATGCGCATGACGTCACAGCAGGCGGAATTCACTGTACTCACACTCGCTAAGTAGCAAAAAAGACTGAGGGGCAGCGTTAGTGTTCGATTTGAATGCTGCAAAAACACATGTAAAATGGGAAAGAGATGACATCCGATTTGACTGCCGAAAACTAAATAAGTAAGTATAGGACATGGATCTGTCACGCATGGCCGATACCTGATCTGTGAAATAGGTCTGGATTGGCGCCGATACCGATTTGAATATCGGTATCGGTGCATATCTAGTAATAAACTGTGATTTGATCTGGATCACTGAAGGCTTATGTCTGTGATACCAGTAGAGGAAAGGTGGGAAATGACTACATCATGGTTAACCGTGTCAAATGTTAAACTTAAATAATGGAAGAAGCAAATGCTGAGGGAACCGCTATCAGCAGACAGGAGATCACCAACGACACTGAGGAGAGCACTCCCAGTGCTGTGCTGTTTACGGAAGCCAGACTCGAATGGCTCCTTTAGTGTGAAGAAAGGCATGCAGTTGCACAGCTACAACTCTTTCCATCACTTTAGCCAGAAATGGAAAATGTGAGAGGGGTCTGTAGCTAGAGAGAGATGATGGATCGAACTCATGGTTTCTTGATATGATATGAGTAACTGCAGCAGTTTTGAGGGCAGAAGAGACAGAGCTGGAAGAGAGACATGTATTTATCAGAGATGCAATTGGGGAACTGATTATAGAAGAGCATGTTTTTAGTAGAGATGTTGTGGCCGGATCAAGCTGACAGAAGGAAGGCTTAAACTTTTTGGTGAATTCAGAGACAGAGTGTCAGTCAACTGGTGTAAAGCAGGAGAGTTTTGTAATTGGAGTAGATAAGTTAAAGTTGGAGGGGGAAAATTGTGATGGAGTTGATTAATTTTGGCTTCAAGAGAATGTAAAAATGGCTGGCACTGCCCAGCTGTATTGGGGCAAGCTTGACCATCCTAGAGAGTATTCTACTCCAGCTCTCTCACAAGTACGCTTTTTGGGAAGGAGTTTATTTCCAAATGTTTTCTGGCACAGTAGATATTACGCACAGCCTTCTCAACCTCCTTTCAGAGTTCCTCTGGTCCGGAAAGTCCTGGAATTAAGAAATCATATTTTCCAGACCTTAAAGTTACAGAAAAGAAAAAAATTCAGAAACCTTTGGAAATGACTATTTTGTAATGTTCAGATTTTTAGAACTAATATTTTCTTAATGTCAGTATAACCCTATCTCTCTCAAGCAGTATCTTGATAATACTTTTCACATCAGCTCACGTCGTGAGTATCGAAGGCTGTTGGGGCAGAAAACGAGAGAAAATATGTCTCGACATGACATGTTTTTCCTCTCTATACATTTCGACACAGCACTTTCATGCGGAGCATCGGCATTAAAATACACATTTAAAAACCGGTACTGACATGGATCTTTATACCATGTCAACATGGTACAAATGTACTAAGATATACCCAGGCTTATACTTTTCTATTCGAGGGCAGCAGATTCAGTCTGTTATTGTTCATTGCTGTATTACCATATGATAACATTTCAGCTTTAAATCATAACCACTGATACTCCACATCTATAAAAGTTTCAATGAAGAGGTTTGTTTCGTCTCATTTGCTGAATAATATGTCTAAACTAGAACAAGTAAAAGGTAACAATCTGTGTAAATTTATCTAAGTTGTAAGTCTATGCTAAAATGCCAATTTATTTATACATGCCAGTATAATTGCCCTGACATAACTTAAGACATTTAAGGCTTATGTTATCTTGAACTGTACCCAATGCGTAGAATGTGTAAAGTTGAAATATTAGATAAAAAAGATGTTCTGATATGAGTACAAGCTAGCAGAGAAATGTAGATGCAGAATGTGTGAAATTCGACTTCATGTTTCAGTTTAATGTTGATGCTCTCTCCTCCGTCACATAAGTGCATGAGACCGAGTGTGTCCATTTATTACAGACAAAGTAAACATTTATTGCGGAGAAAAAGCCTTTTCCGCATTACACTAAACATGCGCTGGCTTGCGCTAAACGTGAAATGCCGTAGACTTTAGTGACTGAACACGGCAAATAAGATGATTGGTGAGGAGAAACCCGTGAACGGGTTTCTATTTAAAACGTGTCTGGAGGATGTTTTTGTGCGCATGCTACAGTGATGAACTGTAAGAAAGATAGATAAATAACATAAGGCTATTCACTTTGTTTAATAAAAGGACAAGATATAGACCTGTTCTATAGGAAAGGTTGTCTTAAAAGACATCTGTTGTGATCTGACACTTTATAGAAAATAAAGTCTGAAGGGGTCTTCAGAAAGTCTTCAGCAGCAACTAGCAGAGTTTTGGTAAACATGTTGGCCAAATTCCTGTGAACCTAAAAAGGGGTGGTTCTGCATACATATTCTTTGAATACTGAAGTGGCCCAGTTGCATATGCGCTTCATCCATCATTTTCAATCTGCCTTCTGTGATCGATACTGGGGTGGGAATCGGCAGTGACCTCCCAAATCGATATGTTGATGTTTGCTGATGTGATATGTATTTGAATTTTGCTGAAGAGCATTTCAGGTCTACATTTAAAGTAAAAACAAGGGCTGTAATGGTACATGTACCTGTATTCATGTATGCCTTTCGGTCGCAGCGTTTTCAGTTTGGAACGCACAATGAAACAAATGCGTTTCTTGACACAGGTGAAACCTACATTCGCAAGTACATGCTCAACAAGGAAAACGCACTAATTGTGGTTTTGACTTGGTTACAGCTAGGCTATAGAGCTCAAAGACCCTCCCACACCACTTAAATCAGTAGTTTGGGAACATTTTGGCTCCCCAGGGAATTATGGCTAAAGCAGAGAGAATAATTCAGACTGTCTGTCAACTGTTATACCAAGCTTGGATATTTTCTTGAGACACATCAGGCATGCTAATTTAATTTAGACAACATCATCTGAGTGTGTGCTTTTGCCAGGGAATTCAGACCATGCTAAAGGGGGGGGGGGAAACTAATGCTAAGTTCACGCTACATGATTTTAGCCCCAATTTTTTTTTCTGCTTGCCAAAAGTTTTCGCCGATTGTGGGGAAAAAAAGCCACAGATTGGAGGCAAATTGGTTCTCGATCACTAATGGTTAAAAAATGTGACCGGACAGAGTTGCCAATACATTGAAGATGACCATTAGATATTCAGCAGACTAAGGCAACTTGTATTGAGTGCAGCAATGAAGTGTAAGACATAGTGTGAGATGAAACCTGAGTTTTAAAAATGTGTAACTAGTTCAATTTGTTTATAAACTTAAGTGTGTAGTTATTCAATCATATTTTACATTTCATTAACTTGCGGTAAGTCATGGTTTTAAATTGAGATGATGCAGGACAAGTCTCTGCACACACTTGGTGATTTATGATGGCACTCATGCATGCGAGTCGGCTGAAATCGGCTGTGTGCTACTGGGTAAATATATTTGCAGTACCAAATGTGAACAGCATAATTTCAGTAATGGTTTTTCATGGTGATATTAAGATTGTCATCTTGAAGAATTGCAGCTTGGTAATAGAGTCAATCCCCCCTCCCATCTACCCCTGGTAGTTACCTTTTAGTGCTAGTTTGATGGACATGCGAAAAGGATCGATTTTGCATGTAAGTTTTCATCCTGAAGCCTCTGGAGTACCTGATTAGTGTTGTCTGCATTGGTGGAATTCACTGAATTGCCAGCAAAGTGTTCACAGTTGTCTCGTTTCCCAGGATTTTGTTTTCTATGCGCCGCGGTTGCGAATCAATAAACGCATCCTGGCCTTGTGCATGGGGAACCATGAACTCTACATGCGGAGGAGGAAACCAGACACCATCGAGGTCCAGCAAATGAAGGCCCAGGCTCGGGAAGAGAGGCACCAGAAACAGCTGGAGAGGTATGGGCCATTGAAGTTTCTGTTATACAGCAGCCAGACTGCAACATGTGGGCCTGCTTGGGCTTTTGCTGGGCACAGCACTGTGTTACTTAGATTGGCCAGCAGATGGTACTGTTGACCTGGTATTAATGCAACAAGACAAAAGCGAAAATGGTGGAATCTCCACAAGGACAATCTTGATAGGGATTGTGACACACTTTCACCTGTTCCTGCTGGCTGAAGTGTTTATATAAGCATGAAGGTAAGCATTCAAGGTATACAAGGCGTATAGATGGGCAGGTCCTGGATCTGCTATCCCTAGATCGATAGTTTTTTTTCAACGGGGAAAAAAACAGGTACCTTACATACGTAACTGGAAACACCACTGTGTAGCTGCTATACTTCATTGAAATCCCACAGAATTTTGTGACTTGCTGCGAATGTCAGTGAAATTATAATATCCAACCTAATCATACAGTTCAGATTTCATCAACATGTTCATGCATGTACATAAAAATGAGATTATCACCTAATAATTATGCAATACCATGCAAAAATTCATACAGGCAGTTTTGCTATTACATGCGTTTCCGAAACAAGAATTTGATAATATGCAGTTAGTAAATAGGGGAAAGATGTGGTGTGACACTGTCACTTGCTTGTACAGATTCTCACATTTTCTACCACTTCCTTTCACTATTCAAGTGTTTTGTCAAGTTAACCTCAATTGCAAAGGTAGCTGGAAGAAGCTAGTAGCGCTATTTATATCCATCACAGAAAATGGTATTGTTGCAGTAGCGCTGTAAACTGCTGAGTTTGATCATGTTAAAATTTGCTCATAGTATTTGTTGAAAGGTTCCAAACTGCTAATTCTGCAAAATTCTCATTCTGTCCTAGTGTGATAAATATATGAATATTGTTGAATAAATCAACTGGGTGACCTAACTGTTAATTATGCTAGTGTTAATTATGCTAGAGACTACTGCCAACAGATTACTGTGCTAACTACAAACAGAGACAGTGTGTATTGCCATATTTTAAAACGTCTTAACTGATTTTTTTGTATGTTCTGGATTGTTGTGTGGACAGCATAAATGTGCAATAAACTTCAGATTTTGGTCTGAGTAATATTTTAATTACTTTAATATGTTATAGGTTTTAGCTGGCCTGATTTTTAGCCTGACCACAGGCATTTTTCTTTCTTCACAGAGACTGTTTTATTACATTTATTCAATCTTGTTTACAGTAAACCAAGTAAAGTCTCTTTTGGACGCCTTTTATGAGGAGGGCTCAACTATTTTCACCACTAACAGCATTTTCAACATTCTCATCATGGGCCATCTGCATGTTCACTTTTTAAACTTGTCTATAAATGTTTACCTTGGCAATATATACAGATGCAGTATGGCAAAGCCGTGGTTTGGATGCTTTTTTTTCTTTTTTTTTCCTCTAATTTATCCTCACACTTGAACAAAATACGTTTTAAACAGTTACCAGCCCTAATATACAATCAACTAGAATCTTATTGATTTGTCATACGTTTTACTTTTTCCGACAATCTAGATGTGAATGGTATCGTCTTAAAAGGAGAGATGCACATTTGAACTGATTCTAACTAAATCTGTTCCAAAGCCTTAAATATACATGAACAAGGTTATAACTGGTGCCAACTCAAAGAAAAGCTTTAATGCTCAATGACTTGATTTTATAAAACATTCTGAGCATGGTGACTGACGTATTGGTTGAGTTGTAAGTCATAGCTGCTTTTTCTCCTCCTTCCTCCATGACCCCTGTTGTTTTTCTCATATGATGTTCCATAACGCATGGTTCTATAGGAATGCACCTGTTGCGTTGGAGCAGAAATGCCTGCACACCACCTATTTTGTAATGTCAAGCGGGATTGTTCCAAAGCTAGGATGTGGTGTTGGAAAGGCTGTGATTCTGCTGATCATGTTTGGCATGTGAGGCAGCCAAGAGAAGGGCTGGGCTCCAAGTACATGGCTCAAGTGGCTGTAAGCAGAAGCCCAGCTATGCAGCCCTTCATAGGTGTTCCCACGTGGCTGTGCTCATATACAGGTGCTGCTTACGTCCACCGCAGCAAAAGGCGACCTCTGCTGTGCCAAGCTATATTTCTGTTCTCCTCCCATCCAGAGCACAGCTAGAGAACGAGAAGAAGAAACGGGAGCATGCAGAGAAAGAAAAGGAGAGAATAGAGCGAGAGAAAGAGGAGCTGATGGAGCGGTTGAGGCAGATAGAGGAGCAGACGATGAAGGCACAGAAAGGTGCTAATCACTGCTAGCCATGCGCGCGTCACCCGCCACACAACGTAGGCCTTGTGGGGAAGCTTTTAGTGTGTCGCTGTATGAGTAAGTGCCGTCTCCCAGCTGCTCATGCATATGCTCACGTCACAAGGGCTCTCAGTTGCAAGTCACTTTGTGCCCCAACCTAATCTTGGATAACTTAATTCCTCCCCTTCATTTGCCAGCATTAATACCCAAAGTCATTCATTGAATGGTCTAAATTTCCATGAAAACAGCTGCAACATGCAATGCTGAATATATGCTCTGCATATGCATGAAGTCCCTGAGGTTTGTACAGCACCAAACTTTAAAGGATCTTTTTCAGTAAATGTGGAAGTGCCTCTGCCATTGATTGACCATGTGGGTGGGTGTGGCTTGCTGGGGTGGGTGTGGCTTGTGGGGTGGGTGTGGCTTGTGGGGGATGACCATGACTGATGGTGCTCATGCTGCCTGGCAGAGTTGGAGGAGCAGACGCGCAGGGCCCTGGAGCTGGACCAGGAGAGGAAGAGAGCCCATGAGGAAGCGGAGAGGCTAGAACGGGATCGCCAGGCTGCTGAGGAGGCCAAGGCGGCCCTGGCCAAACAAGCGGCAGACCAGCTGAAGAATCAGGAGCAGCTGGTGAGGAGGAGGGAGGGGTGACGGTGGGTGGCGGCGATGACAGCATGCCCCAACATCGAACCTAATCTGGTGCTGGAACATTCTTATCAGCTCGTTAGTGCAATTTGTACTGAGCTTGTTAGAGATTCAGGTAATGCTAGGGTCCTTTTAAAACTTGAACCATCACAGAGTCTCTAATGTTCGCAGGCAGCTGAGTTGGGAGAGTTCACTGCCAAGATTGCTCTGCTGGAGGAGTCAAAGAAGAAGAAGGAGGATGAAGCAAACGAGTGGCAGCACAAAGTAAACGGCGCCGCAGAAGCGGGACACGCTTCTCTAGTCATGAATTTTCAGTGCTGCAGACGTGCTATGTAAATTTGTAGTGTTGTGATCTCAACTGTCCTAAAATGTTGTTCTGCATTATTGATTGGATTTGGACATCTTGGGTCTTTGCACACGTCCTGCAGGCCCTTTCAGCCCAGGAGGACCTGGAGAAGATCAAGGGTGAGCTGAAGAATGTGATGACTGCACGGCCAGCCCCACCCGCCCCTGCTGAGAATGAGCATGACGAGCAGGATGAGAACAGCGCGGAGGCCAGTGCCGAGCTGTCCAGTGACGGTGTCACCGACCACCGTAGCGAGGAGGAGCGCCTCACCGAGGCGCAGAAGAATGAGCGTGTCAAGAAGCAGCTGCAGGTACACCTCCTGACCTAGTATTCAACTGAGTTGAAGCTAAGCTGGCTCTAATGCAGAGATATTACTGAAGGGCCTGATCATCTGTATCAGGTGTGTTAAATTAGCCCTGTGCCTAAACTCTGCAGGATGGTAGATCTCCAGGAGCAGGGTTGGGCAGCCCTGGTATAACTGATTTCTGGGTGTGGCTAGAGGCTAGAGTGATCTTGGAGATAGTTGCAACACTTTTTGACCAAGATTGGCATGGGACTGGTGGAATGTTCTGTGTAAATACATGGTCCCGGCAGACCATATGGGTATTTCAGCCACTTGTGTGCTGAATAGTGATGCATTCTCACTGGTAAAAGTGAAATGCTTGTTTTCTACGCCTTCCCTCCAGGCTCTGAGCTCGGAGCTGGCCCAGGCTCGCGACGACACCAAGAAGACCCAGAATGACGTGCTGCATGCAGAGAACGTTCGTGCCGGCCGGGACAAGTATAAAACCCTCCGACAGATCCGGCAGGGCAACACCAAGCAGCGCATCGATGAGTTTGAGTCGATGTGAGGACCGGTCTGTTCTGCCCACCCAACTTGCCCCACCCCCCCCCCCCCCCCCCCCCGGAAAATCTTGTCCCCAGCTGTCATATTTGTAGTGGTGCCGAAGCTGGTATTTGGCCAGAAAGGAACAACAGAAATATATTTTAAGCTGTGGGACAGAATATTGTGAATGTATTAAACCTGGATGATGATGGAGGTGACGATCACTCAGACAAACAAACTGAGAACTGCCACAAGCATAGTTCCATGAAATCAGGAAATAGGTTAAGATTTTGCAAAGACTTTTACTGCACCATGTACTCAATCATGTAAGAATGCATTCAAAACGTTCTGCTTTTCCCAACTTTCTCTGTGAACTAGGTCAAAAAACTACAACTGACAGCCAGGTAGTATTTATGAATTATACACTAGATGCTTTATGGTCGAAAACAAAACTGGGAAGTTGTAGTGTAGACATTATAACTGCCACAACCAGCCATTCCCATGTAGTTCTTAAAGCCCAATAATTGATTTAGCTTAAAAAAGTGTGATTAAAATATCACACCCTTCAAAAAATGTACGAGTGAACACTTAAAACACATTTTTAAACACTTAAAAATTAAAAAAACACATGGAAAAGGCAAATCACCTTTGCTCATCTCAATCAGCAGAGGACGCAAGTAACACACCCATGGGGTTCCAGTACATCAGAAAGCACGCACACCCTACAGACAATATGAAGTTTACAATTCACATAGCTGCATGTCTTTAAACTGCAGGAGGACATTGGTTGGCCTGGAAAATACCTGCAGAGCAACATGCGAACTCCACACACACCAGCTGCAAACCCTGACCCTGGGTGTGTGAGGCAGCAGTGCAACACAACCAAGCAGCAAATTAATAAACTAATTTATTGACTAAATAACCAAGCGACGGGGTGTTTAGTACTGATAAATATCAGTTATTAGATTTAACCCAGTCTACGTAAAAGCTGAAAAAGCATCGACCAATCACAGCCAACAGCACGCCAAATAGACTGTTGCACACACAATCCATCTGACAGATACAAATCTGTATGATTTTAAGGTTTACAAATGTTTTTGACCATTAAACTTTATTTACTTTACCTGCAAAAAAAATTATATCAGATTTACGGTTATTATTGATTTGCAGCCCTTGGAAAAATAAATGTAGATCTAATGAAACAAACAGGATTAATATATTTTTGCTTTGTTAGTCAAATAAAAGGATTGGATTCTGTTAGCATACCATATGCGTAAGCATTTCTGTTATTTTAGTGTGATGCATTCTGTGATTTGAATTTTGTTACATATTCATTTAATACCGAGTATAATACTCAAGCAATGTGTTGATTTTGTTTTACAGCAACAAAAAAGGTTATATGATTATATATACATTAAAACAGCAAGTCTCTCTAACCTGTAATCCTAAGATTCTCATAAATAGAGAAATTGCA
Source organism: Mormyrus hasselquistii (assembly GCA_026779605.1). Classification (NCBI taxonomy): domain Eukaryota; kingdom Metazoa; phylum Chordata; class Actinopteri; order Osteoglossiformes; family Mormyridae; genus Mormyrus; species Mormyrus hasselquistii. Next base: position 7,561,357 of record JAODKE010000114.1, on the reverse strand, counting down.
GCCTGGATGATTTCAAACAAAAGCCCATTGCTATCAATCTAAAGGGTTTTTTCTCAAAAGCAAATTCATCCAAGTTGTCACAGGAGTGATCCTATTGCACCAAGGAGAATAATGAGTTCTTCACTAGGGACCAGTCAGAATTGCTTCAAAAATACACATAATAACAAAATATTATAAACATATTCCAGTCAATCTGCAATCTGCCAAAAAAAAAGAATGATTCATCAACACTTTTTTCTTTCAACAACACTGAAGGGTATCAGGAAAGTGTGAGATGAGAACATTGATGTGTGTGACTTCATGATGTAGAGCCCAGAGTAGTATGAAGATAAGTTCCACACTGAGCAAATTCTCCAGCCTTCCCCTCTATTTACAGTGTCTGTCAATGCAGCCCCACAGGTCTTATAGCAGATAACGGCTACTGTTCAGGCATCTCACCCTCAACCTGGACGAGTTTGTCATTCCATCAACTCAGATGGTTAATCTGGGCTGTATTCTCTGTCTGCAGTGATTAATTGCATGAGGCAGACCTCTGGACATGCCCATATCAGTCAGGGAAGATGCTGTATGTCTAGTTACCAGCTGGGAAATAGGCGAGAAGGAACAAGCGTAGCCTTGACACCTATACAGCCTATTTGTGTGCTTCTGCATCCAGGACCAGATGGTCTGGGATGTTCCATAAAGTTTACTGCTGAGTTCAACAAGCAAAGTAGCCTCTATGGACACTGCTGGAAAAGTACTTCATTGCAACACAATCTCAATTACCATTGCCTTTTATGAACTGCCGTAACTGCTGCAATAAATGTGGTAATAAAAACACAGTATTATGATATTGAAAGACTATGATTAAAGATTAATTGACAGTATAACATGTAACTTTATCAACTAGAAGCCTTTGAAGCAAAACAGTGGTAAAAATCCGGTGAAAGCATCCTTACTAAAATCTTATTACTCCAGTTTTACTTCCTATCATTTATGGTACAGACTGTTCCTGACATACAACCTATACGGCTTACGATGGCTCGCACATACGACCAAAGTTTTATTCTTCATTTTGTAAATGTAAATCAATGTATGTAAAAGTACATTCTGGGAGGATGCTATGCTACCTACCGTGCAATGTGTGCCGTGTGATTTTTACCACAAGAAAGTACTGTACTGTATACCTAAACAACTGTGCAATTGTTTTATTTTGACATACGCCCATTTCGACACATGCAATCTCTGTCGGAATGGAACCCTGATTTACAACAGGGTTCCATTCCGACAGAGACTGCGTATGTCGGAATGGAACCCTGTTGTAAATCAGGGACAGTCTGTAATTTGTTATAGCTAAAAATAACTGAACAAGCCAACATGAAAGCTTGAAATGTAGTTCCACCGTAGATCTGGGCAAGGAAGTGGCAACATTAAATAAAAATGGGACCACTTGCATCAAGCATATAAAAGGGCACATTGTAAGCTTTGGGGAGGTAATTAATTAACAACAACAACAAAAAGGTCCAGGAACAGAGCTCTGGGGTGCTCCGCTCTCCATTAGATCTTCTGCCAGGAAATACAGGGCAACAGCAAGCGAGTATGGGAGGCCCTGAGTATGTGCTGATGAATCACACTTCTGAATAAACTGAGAAGGAAAAATCAGGATAAAACATTCGACATCAGCTGCAGTTTAACGACCTCTGGAAGCAACAACTGCCTCAACTCATGTGCATATTTTACAGCTAAAGCCCGGAATGACTCCCTTCGTCTGGCAGAAAATGTTAGTTACATTACTGGCATTAACTGCTCATAAATTATGGGTAAAGAAGCTCCAGTGACAATGTTTTATTAACGTGATTTTTTTTTTTAAGGAAGGCCACACATTAAACTAGCCATGCTCAGCCAGCTATTTTGTCTTGTAAAAGTTTGGTAATTGAAAGAAAAACTAGTCTTAGCTAGGTTCTATTTTGCTGTTGGCATTTGCCGAATAGACAATCATCATTTTTTGTTCTCTTCCATGAAATATGTTCTACTGCAGTTCTCCCAGTCGTCCCTGTTACCGGATGTACATGTTCACTGTAATTACTCAATAATTATAAATGCAGACATTTGTGGTTCTTTGTTCTGTCATTAGATATCCGGCATTAATAGACATTCTGTGTTTGAAAACTCAGTGTTGTCAGTGTTGGCAAAATGTACTGATCAGCACTTTCCGATTTCTGAGTACAATGACAATGTTATATGCTGCATGTTTTTCTTTTCCTCCCTCCACTTATATCCAGAACAGTGATCATGTTCCAAGAAGCCCAGGACACAAGGACACTAGGACACTAGGCACCTGGACGGACTACAGTCCCTCACACATAATTTCAATGCTAATATTTGGACTCTGGGGGGAAACTGTGTGCTATTTCACAATCACTTCATGTGATCATGGATGAGGGCATCTGTCCGCATGTCAGCAAGGTCTCTGCATTTCTGCTGTCTGATTTTATGATTTTTAATAATGCAACTGTATGTCTCCATAATACCAAAATTGAAGCAATCAATGTTGTGTTTCTCTAACTACTGCTAAATTCTCATTATGGCAGGGTGTGTGGATCATACTTTTAGATTTTTACTTTTTGATTTAGATAATCAGGATTTGAGCAGGTCAGTTTTTGACTTCAGGATTAAATAATAGCAAATACTGGGAGAAATACAAGTGGATGGAACTGAAACTGCAAGCAGCACTGCGGCTTGTTAAGGTAGTTGCTTTGAAAATCTAATCTATATTCATGGAGTATTTCAATATCTATGATTTTGTTGTTCTCATTTCAATGCTGTGAATGGTAGGGTGCTTTCGGACCGCCAAGTCTGTGGGGTCAAATCTCACTTCCTATCCATGTGTCTGTAGAATTTGCACGTTCTGCTCTATTACATGAGATTTCTCCCACAGCCCAAAGAGATACAGGTAGGCTAATTGGTGCCTCTAAACTGTCCATAGCGCATGAGTAAGTTTGCTCAGGAATGGACTGGAATCCTGTCCAGGGTATACTCCAGCCTTGTGCCCTCTGCGGCCTGGGATAGGCTCCAGCCCCCCCCTGCAAGCCTGACCAGGAAAAGCAATTAGAAGATGGATGGATTGAGTTATTGTCCTATTTGCCTTTCCAAGAAATTCCGAGGGAAAAGTGAACGCAACTTTGATTGAAGAATTTACTACAACAAAACAAAACGCAAGACTATATATAGCCGGCGAGGACATGTATTCCGAATATTTAACATATTTCAAGGCATCGGTTACACAGACATATAGTTTTTTGTTTATACAGTATAATTTATGCAATGAAAACTAAAGAAAACAAATATAAACTGATCACTCACTTCTGTAGCTTGCGCTTGTAATTGCTCCATAATCTATGCATTGTAAAGCGAAAGAATAAATGCCATATTGGTTGTAGCTAACTCTCCAGAACTCAATTTGTATTTAATTTAGGGAATGGCTTCAAGAGCCGCAGTCTGGCAGTAAAAGGTATGAATTTGGCCTTATCTGGCCTTTGCATGCACAGTTCATCTCCGCCGAAAACTGCCAACAACAGATCTATAATTCATAAAAAAAAACAACCCACGTTAATGGCCATCTATGCATTTAAAAATATAGTACAGCTAAGGCAAGTTGAGTGCTGTGCGATTTGGCCCGGCTCTGGACGAGGCGGCCCACTGAAGGTGCATGGGTGACCTGAGACCCAGAACCTCCCATGGAAATGGAATTCGGGCCGGATCACATGGTTTTTTTCTCCAAGCACCCCTGGTCCTGATAACCGCAGCCTCCTGACACACTCACGTGGGCGGCATTTCATTTTGCGTCGAGGGGGGAAAATGGCTTAGATTAATTTAAGGCGCCTATTTCCCTGCTGGTTGCACAAACTAAAATGCTAACTGGGTTAAAAACAAAAGCAATCTAAATTAAGGAATGGGAAAATTTCTGAGGGTTCCCTGAAAAAAAAAAAAAAAAAAACAATCTTTCATTGAATAACCATTCATCCATCTGCCTCCTACCAGCTTGTGTGTGTGTGTGTGAGTGTGGGGGGGTGGGGGGGGGGGGCTACAGTCTCTTCCAGGCAGAGTAGAGCACCAAGCTGCGGTATGATCGGCTAAGTGTGCAGGTAAGTATCCATTTCATAATGAAAAACGCAAGTAAGGTGCCCAGGATGGTGCAGTGGATCTCACTTCCGCCTCACAGTTCTGGGACTTGAGTTCAAGTCTGTGCCATGGCTCAGTGTGTGGAGTTCATACGTTCTCCCCATATTTCTTTGGGGTACTCTGGTACCCCCAGCCCAAAAACATGCTGAGGCTAACTGGAGCTGCCAAATTGTCCATGTGAGTGAATGATGTGTCTATCTTGCAATGGGCTGGTGCCCCATCCTGGGTCGTTCTCGGCCTCGTTCCAGGCTCTGGACCCCCTGCAACCCGGAACAGAACAAGCAGTTACAGAAGATGGATTTTTCAGCAGTGTTTTTTTCCAGTTACACATGATTGATGTGCCATACAATCAGAAGGCATGTTTGTCACCTGTTTTTTCTGCGTGAACATAGCAAATTACAAACAATGAACCTTTAGTTCTTGCATATCACAAATCCTTTGCACTTCCTCATTTTCTTGGCTTATTAAAGTGATTTTTTTTAACCAAGAATTACCCTAGAAACTATTGCAATTATACAAAAATACAAGCATACAATAAAATTTGCCAATAAATTTAGAATAAAAAAACATACAACATATTGCAAGAAAGACTAAATACATATAAAATTTAAAAAATGCTAAGTCAAGCTAGACTAGCTGTTGTCAACTGCAGAAAAAAACAACAGTACCATCAGTCACTTTTTTTTCGTGGGGTTTGGAAACGAGGTGAATTCCCTGAAGAGGACAGGTCGGGTCAGAATCATGGGCGTTTTGTATCTCCCTCACATCTGACGGAGGCTCTGAATATGAAAGTAAATATGTAGGGCAATGTTTTTGAACCCAGTCCACTGGGATCCCCAGAAGGTCCATATTTTTACTCTCTCCCAGGTTTCTGCCACACAGTCCGCATTTATGCTCCTTGGGAGCTGGGAAGGAGCAAAAACACGGACTGTCTAGGGGTCCCTGCGGACCAGGTTGAAAAACACTGATGTAGGGCAGTGAATGGGTATTGAGGGCCCAGCCTCCTGTGTCTTCCTTAATTAGAAGAGCATTGCCAGGAAAACAGAAGACCCTGGATGAAATCCTACTGCCAAATGCTGACCCGTCTGGGGACTGCCCAGTGGGATAAGACAGATATCAGATGGCAGTAAATATTTATATTTCGGGAAAGTCTCACACACTCCTTGGAAAGAGAAATCTTCTTCCTTTCGGGCGCCCAACACTGAATTCATGTGCGTGAGCATTGACTTCCCGTCGGTGTTAATTATGAAGTGGTCGGCTACAGAACGGGTCGGGGAAGAGCTGGCAAACCTTTTCAGGAGGGCCGAGAAAACCGCCTGCCATTATTTAAAAGCAGAACATCACAAACCACTGGTCTTCTATCCCTTCGGCGGCACCTGTGAAGGGAGTGTGCAGAAAAGAAGGGCATTTATTTCCAGGAGCGGGTGTTAGTTCAGGCCATTAACGCATCCTCAGGCTCCCCTGTACTCCAAGGGATCAGAAAATCCAAGAAGGCCGGAGGTGAATTGCTGGATCGCGCCATCAGCGGCTGCTTGGTGTGGGTACCTTCTGTGACCAGAAGCACATCTCATCTGCATCCATCTGGGTATCCATCCATGTCAGGTCAATATTATTGCTATCAGTGTTACAGAGTCCTCATGTAGATGTGGTGTGTAAATCAAGTGGAAGGAGTAAACTAATCAGTAGTCCAGACTTTATTGTTTTCTCCTGCAACTACTTGCTAAACTTATTAGCAACACAGTAATTAGCAGCTAAGGATGCTGCGGAGTGACAATTTGGATGATCCCAGCTCCATGATTAATAGGGTGGGGGGAGGTAACCTATGTCCAAAATAGATATTCTGTGAATTTCACAGTTTGTATGGGAGGTAAAGGGCATAAAAATTTTATTTCAGCCGAGATGATCCAGGGGCTCCTATAACGTAGCTTTACCTTCCTGCTGGTGTGTTCAGCATGATTGATTCTGAATAGAGAGCACTTGTGGTGATGCTAATACAATGAAATGATATGATTGAAATGAATGAATCCTGTAACGTGAGAACAGCCATTGGGCACCAAAAGCTACGGCCTTCACTGCAGTGAGAATAAACCTGACCCCCGTATCGGAACAAAAGTTAATCAAGTAAGAATCCTGCATGACTCACTATGAATAGATCAGGCAAATGTGAATGTATGACCAGGCAAAAGGAGAACAATAGGGTACCCAGAAAGGCCACATGCTACCTTTGATGCAGTAAACATTTAATTAGACCTCAACAAAGTTGAGAAATGGAAAAAGGTAAAATATTAAATGTTGCGTTGTGTCACAGGGCATGTGCACGTTTATTTACTGTACGTGGTAATGGTTCAGCTTCAGAGTGGCAGATAATTGATTTCTCTGCTTCCATTTTTCTAAATGCACACATACTTAATTGCAGTGGGAACATAAAACAGAAGGGGGGTAATGCAATAAAAATTGATAAAAAACAGAAAACAATGCCTGCACCCCCCGCCCAGATCCCCCCACCCACACAGAGCAATGCTGCATTTCATCTTAACTGGCAGGAGTTAAACTGTAAAACCTCACACACAGCTGGGATTTTTCACAGCGTGACTTTGGCTCACTGGAAGGTAATTAATGCCCACAAATCTTCATTTTGTCCTCAATGCTATCAGCAGCTGAGTGTGGCGTCTGAGGAACTACAGACACCCCCAGTGAACTGTATGCTGTTTGTACTCAATATTCAGAAGTGGACGTGAATAACAATAATAATAATAATAATAATAATAATAATAATAATAATGACAGTCCCCAAATCTAATCCCTACTCCTCCCACAAGCCCCAATTTCTACAGCTGTTAGAAGTACTGGAGGGGTCAGCTGTAAATGTCAATAAATGTGTTTTTTACCCAAATGCCTCAAGTTAAAGTCACGACACGTTACTCTGCTATTACACCAATTCATGTATTGTACTTTCTACTTACTTGTCAATTTGTACAATCTAACGCCCATCATGATGCTCTTCTGAGATCCAGTGTAAATGTTACCTAGATTTTTTTTGACTGAACACATACAAGCTCCAGTTAGCTGGCAAAAAAGCTGCCCCACAGGCACAGTGGGGTGTACATAAAATCTGTATAATATACCATATTATGTACTTTGAAAATAAACATATATTTATTATAATGCTTGATTGGTTGAGATGAGCATGCATATAAATGGGAAATAAACTGATAAGAAATGAGATGATGTATTCCCTGGATGGCCCTGTTACCCCCTCCCTGATCTAATCATTACTCCTCCAAGCGTGGGGCTGATGACAAAAAAACAATAAACTTTATCTTAGAATGCTCAGAAAATCTCGCACACCACAGCTTTAGAATCACTAGCCTGTACAACGTTCCTTGGGAAGTTTAAAAAAGACTTTCAGATTTCAGATTGCCGTGTTCCGAAGAAGGTGTCTTTTGGCCTTCTGCCGCCACCTGTCACAACTGCTTCTGTTTTGGGGTAATTTGTCTCAGCTCTATTACGTGTACGCTGTCGGTAAAAAAAGTACCAGTTTGTACCTTTGCTTGTGACTGGAGCTGTACCCTCAAGGAACTGCCAAATGTACCTTAGCTGTATGTAAATGTACCTTTTAGTCTAACTTAAGGAAGAGAAATGGAATCTGATGAACATCCCCAAAATACAAACAACATTAGTGTACCCACAATGATACAAATATGTTCCTCAGAGTCCTTTTATGTACTTTAAAAGGTATATTTACCCTTGAGGGTACAGCCCCAGTGACCAGCAAATCGGTACTCAAATACTTTTTCAGGTGTCTTTCTAACAACATCAAGTGTCAACACCACGATCAGTATCTTTCTCAGAGTTTATGTTCCAGTTTGTCACGCATTGAATGCTCCAGCAATGTTTGAAAAATATACATGTAATACTTGTTGAGTTGCGAAAAGAATAATGTGTCTGAAACTGTGATTTTCTTTGCCATCATTATGTAATACTGCTTCAAGTTTCAGGCGATCTGTTTCAAAATTTATTCAGTTCTGGGTCCCATCCAGGGAATGTAATAACAATAATAATAATAATAATAATAATAATAATAATATTGAATACTGAAATTGACTTGTGACAGTGACTTGAATACTGGAAAGGGTGGGGGGAGACTTTCCCAGGTAAAACAGGGTAAATGGCAGAGGTAAATCCTGAATGGAATGCTGACCCATCACACGCTACAGTTAGTGGATCTGCACCAGTGCCATGGTACTTGAATCCAATCTCGAGTCCACATATGAGAAGATGTGGTTTTGTCACACACTCAGGGGAATTTCTACTTGGAATTGATTCAAACTTGAACACTCGTGACTTGAAAAATCTTCCAGATTCTAGTCCACAGCTTATGTCCCCCACCAATTTCTTATATTAGCTTCAGTAATTTTCGAAGCACACACTCAGTTAAATTGCACCCTCATTATGTCTGATTTTGCATACATAAACCATAAGTAGATTCACTGCAAGACATCTAGTAAAAAGCAACACACTGCAGAATGCAAATATTGCAAATCATCAATAATGGGGTAGAAATTTTGGAAGGAAACTTGAAGGTAAGTAGGTAACTGAGTTTGCTGAGAGGAAATGACTCGCTATGTGTCCAGCCAAAATTTGTTTTGCATAGTGATAATGACAGCAATCCAGCTAGCTAGCCAATGTCTTATAATAATTATTGTACTTTATTAACCCATAAAATTCTCTTTTTCACATTGCAGACCTTGGTCTTCAAGTGAGTTTGTGTTCAGCACCCCTGGAGTAGGTATGTTTAATGGTTTTAAGGGAGACTGGGGACAATTGATGAAGGGGGATTGGGTGGTATCTAATTTTTCATAGTGTTTTACCGTCCAGACATTGTCCGGCAGTATACTCTATTTTGACAGTATTTTCAATTGTGGCCAGCCTCCCCTTCAAGGGCCTAACGGTAGCATGATTGATGTGCTGGGAATCAAACCAGCAATTTTTCAGACAGAGGAGTCTTAACTCTCTGAGTCACACACCGCCTTCTGATTAAACACATCAAACATTAGGTAGCTATACATGTCAGCATACAGTTAAACCTCAGATTACGACTAACTTGGTTTGCAAGTGTTTTGCAAGACGAGCAAAATTTTAAAATGAATTTTAACTCGATAAACGAGCGAGGTCTTGCAGTATGAGTATTACGCATATGCTTTGTCTTCTGAGCATCACGTAATCACAACTGAGCCAATGGTTCTTCTCTCTCTCTCACCTCGGGATTGTGGGTAATCCTTTCCCATTTTCATTCTCAGTCGGCATGCCTCACTCATATAGTAAAAATTTAGTAGAAAAACACCACCCAAATAAGGGCGTAGCAGAGCGGGCAATGAATCTGTTTAATGACAATACAATGTCACATTTCCACGAAATCGAAAAGGAGGCAAAAGAGGCTGTCATTGGACAGGTTCCTTGTTAGTCGCACAAACAAAAAAAAATCCAGTGAGCCAACAGATAGCATTGATTCCATTAGTTATACTGAAAGTCGTTCTAAAAAATAAGCCTCTTCTTCCCCCCTCTCTCTGCTCCTTCACACCAACCACGATTCTTTTCAAAGTTAAACTGCAGGTTAATTTGCGGACAGCTTGCTCTACAAAAAGAGCAAGTTGAGGGAGGCGTAAAAATAATTTCCCCACGGGGATCAATAAAGTTCAATTAAAAATCTGTTTTATGTATTTTTACTTTATATTTTGTATTAATAATTTTTATATGAATATTTTTTGGTCGTGGAACGAATCCTCTGAGTTTCCATTATTTCTAATGGGAAAATTTGCTTTGATATACGAGTGCTTTGGATTACGAGCACGTTTCCGGAACTAATTATGCTCGCAGTTCGAGGTTTTACTGTACATACATGTTAAATTAAGTTATTAGAGCATATTTTAAAATCAATGATGATACTTACTAGCTAGGTAGTTGAAAAAATGATGTGATCCCATCGCCATGACACACCACTGTGCACGCTTAAGGCATTAAATGCTATAGGTACTTGCTTTTGTCACGATCCGCTCCGTCCGATCCTCCCGTGTGCCACGCCCACCTCATTACCTGGTGTTCCTGCCCGATTGTGCT
>JAODKE010000114.1:7526293-7539967 GCA_026779605.1 Mormyrus hasselquistii | reverse complement strand
CTCCTAACCCTTCAAGCTTGCTTCTTCACCACAGCAAATACAAAAAATATGAAAGGACTAGCTAATTCCCCCCCCCCAGGTCTGAATGACATGTGGTGATGATTAATGTCATACATTTGACCATATATACTGCTTGAGGACAGAACTGTGTAAGATGCCAAATTTAGCATTGAATTCAACTGTTCTTGGTCATTTCATGGTTTCAAAATGAATGCAGACATATGTACAGTTTTTTTCTCTTTTGTTGGGCTTTAACACAAAGTGGACACTCAATAAGAATGTAACGGGGCTCATGCATAAAATAAATTAATTGATAAAGCAGTTCTTGCTGCAAAGCAAGCTTGTAATAGCACAATTATTGTTAAGAAAATGTGGCCAGGAAAGGGCAGGCAGTGTGAGTAGCATTGCCAGGTCATAAAAGATCCCAGTGCTGCATATCAGAGCAGGGAGATGCACCAAGAGTAAATTAAGGCAAAAAGAAATTAGAATTGAATCCTGTTCATGGGGCAATATTTGAAAGAGAGACCTTGGACTGTCTGAAAAGCTAACTTTGCTGAATATCTGATAGAAATGATGCGTTCACTCTTCCTGACATATACCAAACGTTGTTTCTTATGGGTTTTCTTTATTAGCCTGGTCAATGGATAACATCAGTTCTGGAATTCAACTAACAGAATGTGAATTACTATTAATTCCCACCTACTGAAAGCTATTGGGTTCAATATAATCTCAGGGGCACCTCACAGGAATATCTGAACACTAGAGGGATGATAAAGATCTAGATAGCAAAGTGTTTTCCAAAGCCTTTCAAGTGACTGTCTCCATCCCTGAAGATGAAATAGACAATAGGACCAGGTCTGTAGCTACTGAGAGCTGATGCTGATAGACAAAGTAGAATGTAATGGTGCGTTCCATTTAAACCGAGAAGTCAGAAGATTTCCTAGTTGAATATTTGGTAACGTTTTACATTAACTGCACCTTCATAATGCTTTTATATTACATTCATAAAACGTTCAGTGCACCTTCACAACGTATCCATTAAGTATTCATAAAACATTCATAAACATCATGTATGTGCACTTTAACATCCTAAGATCCCTTAACAGCTGTAATATACATTAATAACAAACATTATATAATAGCAAGTTGGAATTCCGACTCAGAAAGTCGGAGGAACCTCTACAGCTCTGACCCCAGAATTTGAGATGGCTGGACCCTTTCGTGACAGAAGAGAAAGCTGTGGATATATACTGTTTTATTAGCACATAGTCTTATTTGTGTCTCAATAAATGGGTCAGTACTGTTCAACTTCTCTCTGTGGACATTGTTACTAGTGTTTGTATGCGCAAAATACCGCATAATGCATTGTTATCAACTGGTATCGCTAACAATGAACCTGGCTAGAACTAGTCTTGGTAAATGGCTTTCAGACTTCTTGTACTGTTAACTTGTTGACTGGGGTGTGAGGTCATTCTCAGCTCTGACTATGGTGTCGAATAAAACACCGTAAAGCCACACTTCTCTGTCTCGTGGCCTGTCTCGCTGCATAAAGCTTCCCCTGATCAGTAACATTCAATCTTATCAACAACATTTGACACTTGAGTCTCTGTGTATGGAAGCATTGTGAATACATGCCTGCAAGTACCAACTCTATCTTCCATTGTCGCTCGCTATTCTCATCAGCTTGTCTCTCTCTTCTCGTAGTCTGCTGTTATCTCCTCCTGCAATCCACCTTCTTTCTGTGCAGCCAGCCCACATGAAGTCAAGAAGCAAGATGGAAATGGTGCACGGGAGGTGGGGTGCTAACAAACGACGTTTCCTGGTGAATCCACGCTATTACATAAAGTCATTCCGCAAGCACGTGCGTTGTCACTCTTTGACAGGAGGAGTTGTTATTCTCCATCATTAAATACTTCTAAAAAACAATGAAATATATACTGGTTACCCAGAAGCATCACATCTGTCAGCAAGGCAGGATCAGTCGCGCAACCGTATCGAGGAGCGGTCGCTCTTCTATTGTCACAAAATTTGATGTGTGAGTTTATGAGAAAAAGCTTGGTGAGATGATGATGACTTGTTTTGCTAATAATGAGGGTTGTTCAGGGTTATTAAAGGCTGGTCTGCCAGGTGAGCGAGGGCTGTTGGATTGGCTCACACTGTGGAAACGTGGTTTCATAATGAGGGAGCCATTTAAAAGCTGCAAGGATAACATCAAGGAATTGCACCCTGCTCTGCACTGAATTATACATTTCAAAATAATGAGGTGCTATTAAATATAGAGGCAGATTTTGCAAGAGATAATGCATGAAAAAAAGGAACCTTTAATATGATACATTCATACACAATCTATACGTTAATTGTGCTTGAGAAATGTTCATTTGATTTTTTTTCTGCAGTATTGGCAGCAGCTTTTCCAGTTTGGCCATGAATTTTTTGACTCAATCACTAGTTTGGTTAATCGATACCTAACTGAGTCATTTAACTAAATTGATTGATTGATTGATTGATTGAATGGGTTGGTGGTGAAATTTCATAAATACATGGAATGTCTGGGGTGCCCTTGAAGTGGGGGGGGGAGTCTGATTTCTTTTAGCCAGATGAGATATCAATAACTTTTAGGAGAACACAAGAAATCATTTTAGTTGATATTGTGTTACTGTTCATTTGCATATGCTCATTTTAATTTCTGTTATTTTCTGAAACTTTTGTACAGTACTGCACAACAAGCAAAATTGTCTCATTTAAAGCAATTTAGTCAATAGAACGGACTAATATGTACTGCCACATTCACAGAATAGATATATAGTCTATGGGTAATGTCAATTTTTTTCATAGCACATTGCTTTGCATCTTTGATTACATCTAAATCTCCTTCATTCAGGTTTTTCCACAGGAAAACCTACTGGGACAAGAAAATTATGCTTTATATATAGAGTTGCTTGCTTATTTAGCTGTTTTCTGATTTGGTGATATATACATTCATAATAACTTGAACTGTACTCCTCAGTTTAACTACATTGTGAAATTCTGCTGATCATGAAAGCTGTTTTGCTTTGTGAAGCAAAAAAAAGGCATATTGATTTTTTTTTTACCCACTTCCTTTTGAAATTCCTTCCCCAACTGTATTTTATCGCCTACCAGATTTTTCCTTGTAACATAATTTGGATAAACCAGACAACAACATCATCGTAGTTGTTCAAGATTTCAAATGTGAGGAATGAGGAAAAAGTGAGCTTTTAATCTTTGATATTTATGACATTATGTTTATGACATGAAATGCCTTCATGACGGCCTCAAGGGTGTATATGGAAATGATGCTGTTTCTTTTGCTATTGCTTTTGGAACGCTATCTCCAAATCCTGAGAGAAACCTTAACAGGATAAGCCCCTGTGTGGCCCAGCCTGCACCATGCCAGTGTGTGTGTGAAAGCAGATCACGAAATCCTTACCAAGGTGGTGTTAGAGCAGGTGAGCCAGCCTATATTGGGAGACCACAGACAGCTGAGGCGACTTACCTATGCAGATGTAAAAAAAATCCTTCACCTCCTCGCAGCAGGATCTCAGACTCCTGCGGGTAGCGGCTGCCGCCAGATGCACGGCAGCCCTGAGGGGCTTGTGGAGCAGGAAGAGCTCTACCGGTCCCCTTCGCCTTCACAAGGTGACCTCGGGTTTGCCTCGGTGTCACCTGGCCTGCTCCATGGCTGGCACAGTGCAGCTGTCAGAGAATCACCTGGCCATCTGCCCTAACATATCAGCACCCCAGAAACCTTAACCTGGCTCCTGTCTCCTGCTCCCCTCAACCACCCAAGAGACGCTCCACCAGCCTTCACACTGTTGCCCCCGTCTCCTGGCCCCGCCCTCATTCTAACCTTAAGGAGACCCCTGTCCATCCTACATTTCCACATTCCTCAGCCACTCACACTCCCACTCAGAGCTAAAGAGGCACTGGGGCAGCAGTGCTGGCAGTGTTAGGCTTCAAGAAGGAACATCCTCTTAGGCGTATGGATGTGGAACAGAACTCTCACTGCAGAGGTCCCTCCCTCGTTCTTTAACAACATTCCAGAGGTTGGCAAAATTACAAAGGCTCATGGGTACAGCCTGCTCAGAATTCCAAAAAAAAAACAAAGCCAGATTCCAAAACCATATGTACTGTAGGTATACAAGGAAATCAAATCAAGGATGTGCAAATATGCATATCGATTACTGAAGTACAGTGATTCCCCACCTATCCAGCCGATAGATAGAAAGACCATATAAATAAACATTTTTTTATATAGTTTAAAGCCTTAAAATACCCCCCACACATACATACATATATATATATATATATATATATACACACATCGCAGACAACTGTGATGCATCGGGGAAAAATCCGCAATATACTGCAGCAGGGGCACGATAGCTGAACCGTGATATTGCGGAGGATCACTGTATATTTATTATTATAATCTATTGATCACATGGAGAAGACACAGTGTGACGGCTACATGTTTCTTCCACATTGTAGCAAAGACTTACCCGCTTTTTAAAAGTCCTTAGAATTATTAGCATAAGAACAAGGTCTGATCCCAGCTGCCCAGTCCTCAGGTCATTCCCATATCTCGCATGTCCTTGGAAGACCTAGACAAACTACTCCTGCTTAATCTAGTAGATTTCCCTTCTGAGCAGTCAGAGGATGATACTTTTCATCACATGACCATAATAAATAAATGGCCAGCTGTTATTTTCAGACAGAGCAGTAATGTATACCTACTTTGCAGTAATTAAGGGTACATTACATCCTGTAAGCCAGGACGCGTTTATCAGCGATGAAACCGCACAGTTGCTGGCAACAAAAAGCTATCAGAATTGTTTCAAGTTGCTCATCATGATCCAATAGCTGGAAGGTACCATAAAACTCTTCAGTGATTAATGGGTATTGTTTACACTTTCACACATTTATGCACACATATGTAGGTGTTGTGAGCCGCAAAGAATCCAAGTTAAGTTAATCTGCCGATTATTTCAATAATGTGATCTCACTGGACCTTCAGCCTACAGTGTAAATGGGAATTCTTACAAGTTTTTGTAGACATTGCAATGTGACACCTAGTCAGAGAATTCCACTCTGTATTTCAGCCGTGATTATGATTAACACATTGTTTTTTTTTCCATGTCACAATCCTCAAAGCAGCTCTGATATATTGAAGCAGATATTTTATGTCAGGGTACATTGAAGGAACATCATCGACCTTAGAGCAATAAGTCATTTACTCCATGTGAGGAGCATTTTCTCCAGTCCCAGGACAGAACAAAAAATACCATCACGAGGCTAAATTACATATCTTTAAGTGTCCGTGTTACTCCCTACATGGGCATCCATATTACTTCCTGAGTGGCAAGGAGCCTTTGAGGACATGTAGTTTATCAGGGATACAGAGCATCAGGTCCAGCGAAGCGAGCAGGGCGATGCACTCGAGATCCATCATGTCAAGAGCCGAGGCTGCAGCTGCTGTTAATAGCTGTGCTGGAAAACATCCGTGAAGAGCTGTGGCTGCATGGGCCGACCCTGTTCTGCGGAGGCTCCCTGTTCTCCGGAGGCTCCCTGTTCTCCTGAGGTTTGGCAAGGACCTACAGTAGTTTGTGCTGACTTCCATTCCCAGGAAACGCAGTAGTGGCCTGCTCAGGATGAACATACAAGTGTTCGGGCTTCTTTATATTAATTCATTCCACCCGTTGGACTAAGTGTACCCATTGGTATAAAGCAATACCAGTGTTTCTCAATCCGGTCCTTGGGGACACCAGACGGTCCACATTTTGCTCCCTCCCAGACTGTTCACATTTTTGCTCCTTCCCAGTTCTTGGGTGTCCCTGAGAACCAGTTTGAAAGACACTGGTACAAACCCAGCTATGCCCTGAGTCTAGTTAATTTTCAATTCATTTTATTCCATTTCATATGCCTGACCTTTTTCTTTGGTTTTGCCTGAACAGCTCTGTTTCAAGTCCTTTACCTGAGCAAATCCCCTCACTGCCCATCCCCCGAAGACTCTGAAACGTGAAAGCCAGTGTCTTATAAACATATTATCCATTCATAATGTCATTGTATTATATTACACTATTCCTAAAATGCCAGCATTATGTGTCTTATTTAATGTATAATGGCTTATCATTTCCTATCTATGATGCCATGCTTTAGGAAAGCGGTTATTCCAGGAGTTATCTGTATTGTAATATATTTTATGGCAGCCCAGACAGAAAGGTTGTGCAGCGGCAAACAGGCTAAATTTGGTTGCATCTGTAAGAGGAAAAAACAGCTGCAAATAATCAGATTTTCTAAAGCTTCTGTCTGATAAAAGAGTAGCTAAACCTGCAAACACTTAATTTAAACTTAATCCAGGCAGATCAAACTTAAGCAAACATCCATTCCACCAGGTTCCCACTACTCATAAATAAGCTGATACCAATCAGACTAATTTCTTTGGCATCTATGAAAAATCTCAGTCTCTCTTTCTTATTAGATATTGAAGTGCGATTTCAGGCTTTCCAGACACCATCCACTACGTCCTCAATCAGGGTCAATGCACTTTCCCCCGCCAGGGGACTGTCACGTCTGTCTGCATTCAAATACATAATGTGTGCTGTCGGCCTTCCATGAAAGAAAAGTTTATCAGATACAAATGTGCACAGCTAGGCGCAAAATTATGAAAATAGAGTCATGCTTAATCACCGTGGACTGAGGATACAATTCAATTAAATTTAATCTGCTGAACACATGCAATAAACACTCATTTTCTATTTTGATTCAATTAAAATGTCAAGAGTGATGAATCACAATGAAAATGACTTCATATCTCTTGCTTTGGTTTAAAACTTTAATATAACTTCGTTTTGTCCCCCCCAGGCATGAATTTAATGATATAGTTACCTAATGTGAAATAAAAGTTGAAATGTTGCATGCAGATTTCAAAGTGAAATTCAGATTCACAGCTTAGAACATCATGTAACCTCATCATCTAAACTTTTAATCATTTAATAATGGCTTGCACAGATACCATTTACCTACTGAATTATGCATAACTAAATATACACGGCAGAAAAGTCATCACAATCAATATTTTTACATCTCGGGAGAGATGTGTACATACATTTGGAGATTTAATTTGTGGTAAGTCAAAATGAATCATTTAGTCTTAGAACGACAGTGCACTGAACAGTCACACACCCAGCATGCTACAGTTTATACTTGGAGATCACTTTTGCAAATTAAATTGTGTGCACAGGAGTGGAAGGTTGAGAAGAAAAGGCATGTCCATCTTCACTGTTAACAGTGTGCTGACAAACAGTGATTAAGGACATACAAGCCACAACCATAAACACTCTGGTTCAAGTTCCAGACGAGGGCAACTTCACTGATTTAAGCATGATACTCAATCTGAATCTTACTACAGATATAGATAAATATACTGATAAAAAAATGCTATGCATAATTGTGTTAGTTAACTAATCAAATCATTCCATCTATCCACCCATTCATTTACAGTCCACTCGTCCTGGTGAAGATCGCAATGGCTTCAAGCTGAGCAAGATAGCCAGGATCTCCATTTGACCAGTAAGGGCACTGCCA
This sequence comes from Mormyrus hasselquistii, assembly GCA_026779605.1. NCBI lineage: Eukaryota > Metazoa > Chordata > Actinopteri > Osteoglossiformes > Mormyridae > Mormyrus > Mormyrus hasselquistii. Next base: position 7,532,362 of record JAODKE010000114.1, on the reverse strand, counting down.
GGCCAGCTGAGCTTTGAAGTCCCTCCAGCATGTTCTGGGTCTTCTCTGCACTTCTTGCCCAGCAGGACATTCCGAGGAGAGCTCTAATGGTACCTGGCTAGAGGGCATCATGATAAGAAGACAGAATCATTTCTCAGTTCTCAGTCCTCGCGATATCATGGAGAGCCAACACAGCAATCCTAAGGAGAAAATGAATTTCAGGAACTGAAATTTGGGACATTGTCCTTTCAGGAGCCACTCAAAGCCACGAGTGAGGATGGGCCCATGTGCTGCTGTAGAACAGAGTGTCCCCCAAATGCTACTGGAAGTGAGCAACTCCTCTAATCAACCACACGCCTTCATTCCATCACTTTAGATCAAGAGCCTAAGATACTGAAGCTCCTGCATTGTGTCTAGTGCATGAGGTGTGGATCTAAAAAGAAAAAAACTGCTTTTTGAGAAAGAAGGATTTTGCTCTTTTTGGCAAAACCACAAATTGTCCTTCCTTATCTGTACCTTGATATCTTGTCCATGAAAACCACAAGTGGGAGTTCTGACAGACAAAGCCCTGACCCACACCCACATTTACATGGGATGAATTGCAGTTATTGCTGAAAATATAGATCCAGTAGCACACGACAATAGCTGATATCCCAGATTCCTTCAGTTCATCTATCAGCACCTACTGGCACATGAGATTATATTCCTTCTCCAAGTCCAAAAACAGTATACATTGACTTAGCATTCTGTCACGTACCATCCTACTTCTGTGCTGCCCTCCTACTTCTGGAAAAGTAAATTTGGACTTGTAAATACTGTAGAGTAAGCTTTACCAACATCCATTTGTCATAAAATCACTGGATATCATTTAACACAAATTAGACAAAGTTACAAATACCAAATAAACATTCATTCATCACCCAAAGTCTTTCTACAAGGTTTTGTAAATGTGTCCCATGTTTAAATTTTCAATTCACCAGCTGCTCTTGTCACAGTCTTCTCTGTTTGGTGAAATCTTTCAGCTGAATCAGAAGATCCCTCCAAAAACATTGCTTGCAATTCATTGCTTGCAAACCTTCCTCACCATCGCAGAGTGCCCTCACTAGTGGACCCCACCAGAAATTCCCAGGTTTGCTGCTGTCACATATCTCGACTGCCCTCTGCTTTTTAGCAGTCCCCATAGTGACGAAGAGTCCCCAGTCTTTCCCTGCAAATGAGAGAAGCTCCATTATTCCTGCCAAAAAAATCCTCACTATTCATTAGGCCTGTCCAGCTGTCAACCAGCTTGTCAGCTCTGCCCTTCTCTTCTGTGGAGAATAAATGGTCTCAGAGATTTGACATAAGCATCAGGTTAATGTCAGGTTTGCTTCAGAGCTTTTTTGTTTGAGCACAGTGTTCATTATAGATAATCCATGAGTAGCGCAGAATCACAATAAAAACACATTTCTCTGGTTCAAATCAGACAAGCTTTCTTGTAATCACATGCTTTCAGGTCTTTCCTTTGTTCCCAGTGAGAGCACTGAATTCTGCCACTAAAAAATGACCCTCTCCAGTACGTAACTCACCTTCTATGAGAAGACCACATGCTCTGGACAGGTTTTCGGTTTAGATCAGGGGTGTCAAACTCCAGTCCTGGGGGGCCGGAGCCCTGTGTAGCTTAGTTCTTTCCTATTCTACCACAAATGATTCAGCTCAAGAGCTGTGCTGTAATTAGCACAAGGAGGTAAATCCGGTGTGTTAAATGAGGGGAAACCCAAAACTGTGCAGAGCTCCGGCCCCCCAGGACTGAAGTTTGACACCCCCGGTTTAGATGCACACAAAATGATCAGTGTTCCCCTCGGCACCTCACAGCTACCTTGTAGCAACCTTTCTGTCTACCGAAGACATCACTAACCACATGTTGGGAGTTTATAAGTATCTGCAGCCACGTCTGTGATAGGACACAAGGACTTTAAAGTAGAAGGCAGATCAGCCCAATGTATGGATATGATGCATTGATTTAGCTGCTTAAATTACATTTTCATCCAAAACAATATTTAGCTGGCTATTGATTAATGGTGCAATGGTTCTTAAACCAAGACCAGACCTGCACCACAAACAGTCACAATTAGTGTCACAGTTCTGGAAGGAGGGATTGTGATATTCATCCCGCAACCCAGCCCGACCTGCTTCAGGTTCAATCTCTTCAGCTCTCCTTATGTTACTGTTTCAAAACTCATTTTTCATTTCACAATTAGCACTATGCCAAATATAATTCACAATATTATCATTCTATTCAAAGTTAGGGCAAGCTGTAAATATGACACAACCTACGGCCAGGATCCTGGCCATCACTTAAATGGCTTCACTGTCCTCATATCTATCATGTATGATTTATCTTTTGGTACAGGGAGAACAAGCAGTTCTGCATCAGCAAGGTAACGGAGTTGGTGATGGATGCCAGTCACCATCCATGGGAAGGAAGTGGAGGTGATTTAGTGTAGTCTAGGCGGGGCGGGGCGGGGCGGGGCAACACAGCAGCATTTACAAGAAAGGCCAGAGTAGACTCTACATTCTGAGGAAACTCAGGTCTTTAGATGTGTGCAGCAGACTGTTGAGGATGTTTTGCCACACCATTGTGGCTGGCCTGCTCTTCCATGCCATTGTCTGCTGAGAAAGCAGCAAGAGTTCAGGCGATGCCAAACGCCTCAGCAAACTCATCAGGTGGGCCAGCTCCACCACAGCTCTGACCCTGAGCCCTCTGGAGGGAGGAGGGAAGAGGGAAGAGGATGGTGGCAAACTTTGACAACATCATAATCAGTTCTGCCCATCCGCTCCAGGGGGCGCTGTCTCAGAGCAGCCTTGGTCAGCGGCTCATTCCGCCACTGTGTGCTGAAAGGCTGTCGCCATTAGTTACTATGACGCCTTCTTCAAACGTGCCAAGTCGCACCCCCAGCTTCTTCAAACGTGCCAAGTCCCACCCCCAGTCCCAACACTTCAGGAAGCGTTCCATCTTTGATGTAGTTAAAGTCTGATTCTGTCTGTCTGTTTTACTTATATATCGCACGTATATAAATAACCATCCATTAATTTATTTTTAGGCTCACAAGCACCAAAACCACAAGGTAATGATTCTTTCAGGGGGAAATTAATAGTAAAACGCAAACATTAGCCATACTGTTGGGGGTAGTGGCAGGCTCTTCCCAATACCTGTGTCCATACAGCCTACAGTTAGTGTGGGGAGAGCAGCTATACTGTACAGCTTGATCAGTCTGACTCGCCATCACTTTGCAACATGCTGAAACACTGCCTTCTACTGTATGCTGTTAAGTAACACCTGTATCCAAGTAGCATACTCAACTCAAATGAATTCAACAATGTGTTGAGGCAGGGCTAGTGAAAGGACACTTAAATGGTGGCGAAAGTGACTGTGGGACTTGAGAGGAACACAAGCCACTGAATGTAAATAATTAAATCAACGGATGTTGCTGGTGTGTCACATACACTGGTGAAGCTGAAGTCACCTGATGCTGATGGGAAAACTGATTAAAGCGATTAATAAATGATGCTTTAGTAATAGTCCTGCAATCATATTACCTGTTTCTGGACAGGTTTCATCAATCTCTCTTTCCTTGATGGATTGAAAAATAAATGCCATTTCTAAGGCTGCCACTTGTCATGAGTGTGTTTCACACCACTATAGTTCAGCACTCTCTCTCATATCATTATTAGCAGCGTTTACAAGGCAAGTAGCTTCTCAGGTAAAATCTCAGCTGCATGCTGTCATAATTTGCACTCTCTGTCTGTCTTTAATGGGTCGTATCTTATATCAAACACAGAAATTGTCTATGTCAAGGTGTAAAACCCATACAAAAAATATACAAAGATGTAAAAGACACAAATTTGCTAATCCATTTACATTTTGTGAACATAAAAATATCTGATTTTATAAAAATGACAGCTGGCTGTTTGTTTATTTGTCCATTTTCGACCAATCTGAACGCATAACAGCCATAGGTAAGGAGGAAGTCAGACGTCATGTGCTTATACTGTACATCATTGGTGCATACTGCCAAGGGGGTGTGGCCTCACCTGAACGCCTTCGTGTACCTGACAGCATCTCGTGTGTGATTGTTCTGAGCATTCCCCCAGGAGCAATTCAATGCGGACACTTTAATACTGGGATGTGTGACCTCGCACTCAAAATGGGAGGGGCCATTTAGAGCCATAAAATAAAGCCCTAAGGAAGGAGATTGATTGCTAGGCTTGGCTAGCAATAGCCTGTTGCCGGAGAAGCCATTTGAAATGACAGCTAAACCCCCATAAACCTTTGCTTTCATGCAGTGTCAAACAAAGGGAAAATATATATTAACTATAACTTTCTAAACATAGATTTATAGACCCTGCCAGCTTGGATGTAAAGATTTATGGCCATCCTTCTGACAGCAATTATTCCAAAACTGTTTGATAGATCTGATTATTAATTCAGGTACACAGGCTGGCTACCACAAAAGGCTCCTGTAAAGGTTAGATTTATCATGTTGACATTTTGCTTGCATTATGCACAAGACTTCCTTCACTGTTGTGGGACTATTTCATCCCCTCTGCACCCCACCCCCCCGGCTCTGTTGTTGCCCTTCAGGGTTTTCCCTTGTACAGACAGAAGGCAAGGAAACATGCACACTATGAGGGCTGTTTGCTCAGAATATACGTGCCACTTGCACACAAGACAGGGCTTGTGTCAGTACACAGGGCGACTGAGGATTCACACTAAATGGCAGTGTCAGGTATGGGAAATGCTAGGCAGGGGACTGGGAGACATTTGTTTTGTTTTTCTTTGACTTTTATTTTTCTTTGTTTTTGTAATTCGCGTGCTGTGGGGTGCTGGCTGTGTGTTTTCGTTTTTATCTTTTTTTTCATTTTTTGTTTTGTTTTCTTTATCTCTTTGATTTTTTTCTTCCATTTTCCCACAGGCCACATCTCATACTTCTGCCTTCTGAAACACTCCTAGTGGCCAGTTTGGGGAGCAGCACCAAGATAGTGCGAAGAATAAATTCTTGTGCTGTGAAGAGGACACCACACACAGGACAGGATACTAATATATATCATAACACTTACATTCAGTTGAAGTTGTGATGTTTTAATTGCCTAAAATGGACCTCGATCGATGACTGCGTGTGGCTGTGATGTAATTTTCCTCAGGAAAGTATAATATAATTCTTTTGTTACTTTGCTGATTACAAAGTGGTGACACTAATAGTACAGAAGAAGCAGCTGTGCTCTATAACTTTGGGAGTCCCTATAATAATGTATCACAATCTGGTGAGAGCGTGTAAAAAGTGATGTCTGTGACGCAGCGCCCCTTCTAATGTGGACTGCCAACTCATCACCGTGGTCCATTCAGGACACACAGGAATAAAAGATTAAAGGCTGCCACAAGCAGTACACGACAAGGAGAATGAGCGACCGTATTCATCAAAGCGGTCTTTACAAAGCATAATTGGGAAAAAGTGTCTAGAGGAAAGGTGACTATTATCTGTGTGTGTGCACCAAACGGTTGTGTTTCGTGTTTGTAATGTATGCCCTCTCCTGCTTAATTCAGAAATGTGTGCACTAAGCACACATCTCCAATGCAACTCTCTGTAGACATTTCCTGTGCTGCTTTAGAAGACAAAGGGAGTACTCCTTCACAGTTAGTGATGAAGCTTCACTTAATGAGCATTCTTGATGCTTAGCTGTTTAGCTTAGACCCTCCTGGTGTTATTATGATGATGTCTTAAAAATGCCTTTTAATTCCAGCTGCAAAATTTGATTTACACATAAATCATGTTTTCCAGCTGATTTATGAATTTCTATTTCACCAGTCTGGCAACAAAAATGCTATATTTTTATGTTTTTTTTTAGACTCTATTGTGATTGTGATCCATTTCACATGCAGATTCTTGTCAGTAAGCAACATCATGAATCATAGACGAAGAATTAATAAATCTGATCGGGAAATAAATCCACTAAACATCTGCTAAATGTCTATGCTGATGAGACAGTTGGGCTGTGCCATAAATTTCCGAAATAGGAAGTGCTACCTAATGCAGCCAGTCAGGAGACCTCAAA
>JAODKE010000114.1:7507275-7520668 GCA_026779605.1 Mormyrus hasselquistii | reverse complement strand
TATGGACAGGATTTCTAAGCGCAGCCAGGGTGTCGAGGGTGTCCAGTTTGGTGGCCTCAGGATTGCCTCGCTGCTTTTTGCAAACGATGTTGTCCTGTTGGCTTCATCTGCTGGAGATCTCCAGTGTGCTCTGGGGCGGTTCACAGCTGAGTGCGAAGCCGTGGGGATGACGATTAGCACCTCCAAGTCTGAGACCATGGTTCTCAGCCGGAAACGGGTGGATTGCCCTCTTCAGGTCAGGGAAGACGTATTGCCTCAAGTGGAGGAGTTCAAGTATCTCGGGGTCTTGTTCACAAGTGAGGGTAGGCGAGATCGGGAGCTAGATAGACGAATCGGAGTGGCGTCTACAGTTTTGTAGGCGCTTAACCGGTTCGTCGTGGCTAAGAAAGAACTGAGCCAAAAAGCAAAGCTCTCGATCTATTGGTCCAACTTCGTTCCTACCCTCACCTATGGTCATGAGCTATGGGTAATGACCGAAAGAATGAGATCGTGAATACAGGTGGCCGAAATGAGGTTTTTCCGCTGGGTGTCTGGGCTCTCCCTTAGGGATAGGGTGAGAAGTTCGGATATCCGGGAGGGCCTCAGAGTAGAACCGCTGCTTCTTCACATCGAAAGGAGCCAGTTGAGGTGGTTTGGACATCTGGTGCAGATGCCTGCTGGGCGGCTACCCGGAAAGGCATGTCCTACAGGGAGGAGGCCCCGGGGCAGACCTAGGACTCGCTGGAGGAATTATATCTCTCGGCTGGCCTGGGAACGCCTCGGTGTCCCCCCTGAGGAGCTGGTAGAGGTAGCTGGGGAGAGGGAGGTCTGGGTATCTTTCCTGAAGCTGCTACCTCCGCGACCCGAACCCCGGACAAGTGGAAGATGATGGATGAATGGATGGATGGATTTGACAGCTGGCTATTGGCAGATACCTCTTGACCCCAGTCATAAGGAAAAAACTGCTTTTTCGACTGGTTTATTCCAACTTAGTGTTATGCTTATGGGGATTTTGAACGCTTTCCCAAGCTTCCAGAGGCTTATGGAGTTAGCGCTGCATTTTTTCGCACTGGAGAATTTGCTTGATGTATTTGGATGATATAATCGTCTACAGTGTCAGTCTTGATGAACATCTCAAGCACCTCTCCACCAGTCTTTGAACGTTCCCGCACTGTGGGTCTGAAGCTTAAGCTATCTAAGTGCTGTCTGGTGCACTCATCCGTCACATTTTTGGGACATTGCATGTCCAGTGCCAGAGTGTGGCCAGTTCCTCACTCTGCCACCCACATACATTAAAGATTACGCTCACATCGCAGAACCCTTACATCACTTAACCCAAAAAGGGGTACCATTCGTATGGTGTGGACAGAGCTGATGAGGCTTTTAGGTCCCTGAAAGGGACCCTGATTTCCCCACCTGTCATGGCCTTCCCTGATCTCTCCATACCATTTATTCTACACACCAAGCTTCCCATCATGCGATAAGACTAGGCTTGGTCTATGCCAGGTCATCGGTAGCACAGAACGTGTCATCTCTCATGCCAGCCATGTACTCTCAGCCTTGCAGTATAAATGGTCCACATTCGATAGGGAGCTCTATGCAGTTGTGTTGTCCATCTGGCACTTCTGTCACTATTTGGCATATCATCCTTTTACGATCATAAGCTGCTAGCTGGGTTCAAAAAGCTTCCTCTGGAACACGACCCCACAGGAAGGCATTTGTACTGGGCTGTGGAACTTAACCTCTATGATTGGACCATCGTCCATCAAGCTGGTGCGAAACACCTTAACGCCGAAGCTATGTACAGCGGCCTTGCTGAAGTCCCATCGGACATACCTTGTCCCCCAGATGCTTCTTACCCGACTCCTGTTACAGTCGCCACTCAGACCTCTGCAGATTTTTCTACACTGCAGCCGTAGGCTACACTAGTCAAGCCCATTGTCACCACAACGCCTACTTTTCTAGGTCGCACCTTGCCTTACACCACTGCGAGCTTAGTGCAGATACACAGTAATCAGTAATCTTGGTTGAAAATCGGCATAAGACCCCTCCCCGTGGCGTCTGCGTGCTACTTCCCCACCATTGAGGAAGCTGTGGTCACAGTTTCAGTGTCTCTATCTGCATGATGGAATTTTATGTAGGCATCTTTATTGTCCAGTTAGACATGCTGTCTGCCACCAGGGGGTTGTACCAAGATCCCTTGTTCCCAAGGTCCTGCATGTGGTGCACAGTTGGCCCTACATGTCATCTTAGGTGGCCCGTCATTGCCAGTGCGACTTGTCAGTCCTGGCATTCCCCAGTTCCTCACTTACAGGCCCCTCTTTTCCCCATTTCTCTGACCCACCCATTTACAGAGGGTACTTTATGTATCTCTACGCTCAACCTGGATGCCCTGAAAGACCAAATGGCAATCTCCATGGCTCGTTGTATATTCGACCACTACCTCCCTCAGCATGGGGTCCCAGAAGCTTTACATTCAGACCAGGGTCATCAGTTCGAATTGGACCTCATGAAGCTCCTCTGTAGCTTAATGTCCACCTATTGAGGGACCTGGGCTCAAGTTTCCTCATGTTCTCCTGTGTTGCTGTAGCTTTGTTTTGTATGGGTTCTCTGATCTCCCCCCCACAGTCCCAAAACATGCTAAGGTGAATTGAAGTTGGCAAGTTGACTGTGAGTGTGTGCCCTGCGATGGGTGGGTGCCCCATCTTAGGTTGTTCTCTACTTTGCACCTGTTGCTTTTGGGATAGACTTTGCATCTGCAGAACCCTGTGGATGCAGCCATAGATGATGGATGGACTTTCCATACTGTGGAGCACCTCTAACATTTACCCACTACAGTCCAGCACAACACAATATTAATATAACTTTGCCCCTTACTACCATGGCAAAGCTTATAGGGTGAGTATTGTTAAAATGGGATACCTGGCAAAATGGGGCAGTTAAACCTTGCAGTTTAATTTAATAAATGTGTTTTGTAATATTTTATGTTCTCTTCTATGTTCAAGGGGCATTAATGTATTTAGAATAAAAAGCTGCCAGGTTGGGATTCAAGACATTGAGATGATTCTACAAATTTTTCCAGAAAGCCAGTTTTCAGTAAGTGTCCCATTTTTACAATATGTCAGACAGAAAAAGGTAACAAATGCAAAAATTTGAGGCCACAGAAAATCACACTCTTTGCTGTATTGTTTAAAGCAGAGATTGTATGGGATAGTAGTTAAATTTGCTGAATCTGTCAAAAAACATCCAGGAAGTCAAGAAGAAACAAAATAATAACATCAAAGGATCTACAGGCCTGTCTTACCTCAGGTGGGGTAAGTGCTCTTGAGTACAAAAAGGGGAAGCATCACTGAGAGGCAAAATGAAAATCACTACTCACCAAAAATGATGAACACAAATTAGCCAGAATTAGCTTCTATGAAGTGAAGTGTTATGGTGCAAGGTTCCCGGACCAAAAGAATCAAAGCGTATTTGATATATAACAAACTCTGCATTCCATGGTAAGATGGCAATGGTGGTGTTATTTGGGGATATTTTGTTGCATAAAGACATGGATGTCATTGTTCATATAATATTATACAGGATCCACGAATTCTGCCAAAAATGTATATACTGTAGGTATATTAGGCTGCCTGGAAAATGGATCACAACCCTGTTTTCTGTCCAAAAACCTACCATACTGCTAAGGTCTTACCTTAAAACATCTATGTCAGAATAACTGAAGACCAAGAAAATGTACGTTTTGGAATGACCCAATCAAACTACAAACTTAAACACCATGACAAAAAATGACAAAGAAAGAGAGACAGGGAGAGTGAATGACTTTAAAATAACAGAAACTATCTGGTTGTTGCTAAACAGGATGAGTTATCGAAATTAATGACTAATAGATTCTTAAAACTTTGTCACTAGATGCTGCATCACTATGTGTTCAAGAACAAATGTTTTCGAGACCTAGTCTTTCTCAAGTGTATGGATGGAAGCCTTTTTATAGATGGAACATCTGTTTCAGCTTCCATTGATATAATATTAGATAAAAACAATTATATTATTATATTGTATATTTCAACCTTTTACACAATTATTGGCAGGAGAAAGGATGATTTAAATATTACTGTTTGCTTTCTCTGGTCATTATGATGACAGTATCAGATACTGTGACTGTAATAATGAAGTAATAATCAAAGCACTTGCTCCACTCATTTTGCTTTTATGTTCCAATCCAAGGAAGTTTGTTTTCTAGCTAATAAATCAAGAATCCTCTGAACCCTCTATCTCCCTCCTGTCTTGCTTTGCTCAATTAATCTACACCGATTTAATGACCCTTGGAAAGTAACTGTAGATAAGTGCAATTATGCTCAACGGAAGGTACTGCCAATTAGTGTTTGACAGAGCTTGATTTTTTTCCACTCCCAGACTCGTTGGGCATCTTCATAGGTCAGGCTGTTCATAATTTAATTAGCTGTTTTTGAAACTGCAAATTAAAAGCTGGGCACATCTTTATCAAGAGACCATAAAAACGACAGATGATGGCTTTATAAATGAATGTTTGGGTCAGACTCCAGAATAATTACAGAATGAACACTGATTGATGGCTGTTATTATGGCTATTTTTAAGTAATCTTGCCCCAGAAATATATCTTGTGTCAAATGTTTTCTTTCTCTAAATAGCAAGTTTGTGATAATAAATGATTTTAAATATTTTTGATTTCAATTTATTGTATTATGTCATCAATTTTCTAATGTCAATAATTATTACAAATATGTTAGATCATATTATCCTGCAGTGGTGCAGCTTAAAAACATAAACAACAAATAATTGAATAAATAGCACATTATACTATGTTAGTTGACACAGTCTGCATGTACATGCTGACATTGTCAGATGTTGAGCCATCATATCAGACCCCATTTAAAGATTTGGAGTGTAAGGTGGCACGTAGACAGTCACCAAATATGGCCGCATAAGGGTGCTGGCTTATTCAAAATTAGATTGATAGCATGTATTAAAGGCTGCATTCGGTGTAATGGACTGTTTTATAATATTTCATTTTCACCCCTGTAGAAAGTGTAAAAATGTCAAAAGTATTCACAGTCGAGAACAAGTGTAATTTATTATTATTTTGAAAAGATGGTTACTTGTTTGACTTCTCCCCCTGTTTATCTGTCTTTCTCCTATATATCTGTGTCTTCCCCTTTTTCAAAAACAAAAAAGGCAAAGCCAGTCTTCCATGGAAATATCTGTGATGTGTGTTTGCTTCAGTGAAGTAGCAGTACAATAATGAGCTTGAGAAATAGAAGGTGGCATTTCAGATCTAAGATAGACGAACCATCTGTCCTCAGTCCTGCTGGGCAGAACAGCCTTTGTGTGTATGTGTGTGTGTGCACGTGTGTGTCTGTATGTGTGTGTGTGTGTGCGTGTGTGTGCGCGTGTGCATGTGTGTGTCTGTATGTGTGTGTGTGTGTGTGTGTGTGTGTGTGCGTGCTTGTCTTTGCGAGCGAGTATACCTTGCCTTATGGGGACACAATGTCCCCACAATGTGATGAATACCCATTTTTTTCCTTTATATGGATCAGTTTTAAAAAAAAAAAAAATCTGTGACTGAAATGAAAAAATCAAAAATGCAAAAATTTGTATTTTACTTGGTTACTTATGGTCATGGTTAGGGCTGGGTAGGGGTTACAGTTGTCATAGTTAGCATTAGCATTTTTCCCATAAAATCGAATGAGCGGTCCCCATAAAGATATTTTTACCAACATGTACATGTGTGTTTGTGTTTGTGCATGTATTTGCATGTGTGTGTGTGTGTGTGTGTGTGTGTGTGTATGCTTTATATGTTTTTGCCTCCAAAAAACAGACAAAATAAAAACAAGAGGTTGAAATAGACAGAGGCAAAAGTTGAAGTTGAAAGAAAATACTATTACAAGCAAAATTTGATTATTCCTGGATGAATAAAACATCCTGAATTGGTCTGTATTAGTCACCAATAGGGCGAGAATTAAACTGTCGGTTTTATTCAGTGTAAAGGTGTCTTAGACTACTAACATTGTTTCAGGAGATAAAAACCTCATTACATTTCCCAGAACATCATCTTGAAACACTAAGATAAAAACAAAGCCAAGGCCTTCAAAAATGTAATAAAAAATAATGCTAATCTTTATGTTTGAGACTTTTTCATTTCAAGAGGATACTGCCAGCCCATTATTTGCAAATTTTATGACGATTGTTATTGCAAAATAACATTTCCGAATACTCATTTTCCAACAGCGCCAAAGATTCCTTTAGGCAACAAAAACAGAAAAAAATCTAGCTTACTTGAAATGATGATTATTAATTATGTATAAAAATTATAAGAAAAACATAAATTGTTGCTTAGACACCCATAGGCTCCTGCAGTTCACAAATAATGCATTACTATCAGAAATTTCGCAAAGGAAATCATTTAACCCTTTATAGTCTTTCTGAATGAATTCCACATGGTTCTAAGGTACCATAATATTCCTGGATATTTTCCATCCACACACTATCCCGTTCTATTTCATGCGAAAAAGTGTATAATTAGCACCATGATTTTAATTTAGTTCAATTCCTATTGAAGCATATTTGCCAAAAAAGGCAGGTTCATTGGTTCAGGAGGGAGCACTATGGCTTGAGACTTTTAAGGTTGTGAGAGTTCAATTCACACCCTCTGCTGTATTTGCGGAGTACTCTCCATGTTTGCCTGGGCAAATGGGCATCTCTAAATTATATTCCGTGGAATTTGTTCTTATCATACACCAGTATTAGATTATGAATTAAGTTTTTGGGGAAAATTGGTTCATAGAAATTAAAATGGTTGAAGCACCTAGATAATTCCTCACACTGCAGTTGACGCAAACAGAAAAATCATATCATAAAACAGCATGTTATTTTTAATTAATCCAGAATACAAATGTAATGCTTATATAGCTAGTTGAAAAAGAACTGTTCATTACCTCTGCTTACTTCAGCAGAATTCTATGGCATAATTTTCTTTCAATCCAGCTTGACACAGACCATAGACTGATCAGTTACAAAGACACATACACGTAAAAGCTGAACGGTATGTCACATTTCCTCTAGGTCAAATCAGATCAAGAACAAGATTTTAATGTCTAAATTGAACAAGTAACCTTATATATGCATTCATATGGTTCATCTCAACATGGTATTAGCATATTATGTATAATTTATTAATATACCGAGAGGAGTGTTTCCAAACACTCAACCAAAAGCTGAATTAATGTTGACATCATCTGCATGGTCTGTTTCCTACGCCATGCTTTATTTGATATGGACATTACTCAAAGCATGTTTGCCTCATATTGACATTTGCAGAATTCTCATTTTGCCATTTAGAAATGTATAAACCATCAGACCAACTGGAAGAAGAGTCCAATGTGAACTGACAAAAGATATTCAATTACTTGGATACAGTATAATCCTTTTTTCTTTCTTATTTTATGCCTAATAAGAGAACCCAGCATCAACGTTTTTAATCTGCCTGCAGAAGCACTTCAGGGGTAGATCAGCTGTATGTTCAGAAAATCCATTATGCACATTACGGATGTACTGAGCTTTTACTTTTGCATATGTGGCTGTTCTGTTAACTTTACCGGGTCATTCTTCTAGGACCTGTTTCATCAACAGGTTGCTTGCAGCTACAGAAAGGCCATTGACTAGATGTTTCTTGTTCATTACAGGGTGGCTGTTTCTGAGATCCTGATAAAATAGCCACAGAGTGTATGTGCTGCAGAAGCTGCTCTTGGTAAATTCACGCTTTATATCTTCAATCTGGTAAGATTTTCTGGGAAGCCATATCTACAAGAATCTATGAACACATTCATAGCACATTATAATGTCTTTATAAAGCATTATAAACATGGTTATAAATTTGTATAAAAATCCATATACTGTATTATGGCCATGTTTATTATGCCTTATGAATGCTTTATGAAGCCTCATCTACAGTGTAATGCACTATGACAGATACCTTCATAATGCAGTATAAAGCACCCTTGATTCTTTTACCAACAATTATAATGCATTATAAAGGTATCTGTAGTGAATTATAGGCGAGAACATATCATTGGGGTTTATGACGTATTATAATTAACACTATAATGTCATTTGAAGATGCTGCAACGCTTCATTACTTTGTATACCATTGAGACAGCGGTATATTTCCACGGCTGCCTCTACAGGCAGTGTGGATATGACTGCAAACCGCTGATGGTAGGCCTCAGGTAAGACACCAGCAGTGCTTCTCTCATACCCTTCTCATCCATGCCAGTGTAAGCTTCCAGTGTTCTCCTGGAAGGAAATCCAGCAGTCTTGCTTTCTCCTGCAGCCGGTTCTATGCTCTGGCCATTTGACCAAACCTGAGATGAAAGTTCTCAATGCCCATACTGTACCATGAGTGGCTGGTCATGGAAACGGCCAAAGTGGTTCTGTAGAAAAGTGGCTGCCCAGCTAGCATGGTACAAGTTACATTACAAACTGCAGGGGTTATACATTTGGAAAGCAAATTAATTTTTGTCTGATAATGGGGATATATAAGTATAGTTTGTTTATGACATACTATTTCCGCCCGCAGAGTCTCCTTGCCTTGTGTCCTATGCTGTCTGAGACAGGCTTGAGATTAGTGCTGTGACCCTATGTGGGACAAGGGCTTATGGATGATGGATGGTAGCCTGCAGGAGAGAATCCAGACCTCTGTGACCATGCATAGTACAAGCAGGTACAGAAAATGGATGGATGGATGGATGGATGGATGGATGGATGGATGGATGGATTGACAGACGTCATTTTCTTCCATGCTAACTGTAGATCAAAATGAATGCTAAGTAATAATTCCTATGCTGATGAATGCTATGTGTCCAAATAATAAAAAGTATACCCATCCATCCATCCATCCATCCATTTTGTGTACCTGCTTGTACTACACATGGTTGTGGTGATCTGTTGCCTCTCCTGGAAGCTTTGGGCACATGGCAGGGGGTAACCCAGAATGGGGAACAAACCATCGCAGATGAAAATTACATTTCATTTTAAAATACCTGAAACAACTTCCTCTCTAATGCTTCAGCTCACTTTGGTATTTACGTCACAATAGTAACTGCAGTCATATTTTTTTTCAAAGCTATAATTGAAAGAAATTTTGCTCCCAAAATAAATCCAATGACCATAATTAGTCATGACAATCTGACAAACCAAAATTTTGTTTAATTTCATCTTTGATGTCACGTATTTACAGAAATAAAGTGACGATGCAATTAAACAGCAGTGACTTTGTTACGCAGTAGTCTTCAGTTTATTTAAACATTTATGTTAAATGACAGAAAAGGATTTTCTTTTTATTGTATGATTATTTTGAATAGGAATTGTGAATAGCTATGTATCTTTGACTGAGGCTCTCAGCTAGGCATAGACACCAAGATTTACACATACATATAGTTTTCCTGTGTCCCTGTGTTGCTTTCTGTGATTTTGAAGAAATTATTTGAATGATCAGGTCTTATGTATTTGAATATCGGTTTAAGTGTCTGAGTGAAACAGAGTAACGCAAAAATTTTAAAATGTCATCAAAATGAAGGAAAACTTGTAAAAAGTGTATCCATCTATTCAACCATCCATCCATTTTCTGTACCTGCTTGTACTACTGTATGCATGGTTGTGGTGTTGTAGTCTTGTATTGTATTTTCTTATTTTCTGCATTATTTAATCAATGGCATGAAAAAGAAAGAAATGAATTGAAGAAAACATAAAAAGTGTCACCTGATCAATCATTAGCATACTTTTCTGTTTTGTTTTCTAAAATCGTCTAAAAGGCATTTACGTGATGCACATCCTTTATCATGTTACATTGATGATTATGTGACAAAAGCTTCAAAATGACATCATCATCACAAGGCATGGTAACTGGAGAATGAAAAGCGGAATTTAATGGGCTCCATCAGGATCCAAATGTATAACGAGGAAGAACAGTTGTATTTGCATTCACTCACATAACAAAGATTTACCTAATACCTTTAGCAACTGATCTCAAGTCAGTGGACTGACTAGTCCCCTCTTTCCCTCCTTCCTTAAAATATCTTTACCCTCTCTACATCTCAAAGGCTTCTTTACTGTAGCTATAGGCATATAACCTCAAAGTCCAGATCTCATTAATAAAAAGAATGATATCACTTTAATGTTTTCTGAAAGCATATGGACAGGATATTTGATGTCACATTAAATGTATGTCACATTTTGGTTCCTATTGAAATACAATAAGAGAGTCAGGGCTATTGTAGAATACCCAAGCACAAGAGGGCTGCCATTACTGTTAATGTATTCAGTTTCATTGTTCATTTGCAGTAGTTAACATAATGCTACAATATATTGTTTTACCCCAGTCATAACTCCCATGTGCACATTTAACATCAAGATTAACGTGGAAAAAAAATACCGGTTTTGATTTTCCATCTTGTGCTCCATGTTTTTATATAGAACTCTGTATGGTAGCACATGGTGCTATGGGACTGAGCACCGCCCCCCCGTCCCACCATCCAACACCAATGGTTCTCAAACGGGGGGGACGTGGTGTGGCCTGCTACAGGGCCTCAGCGGGAATCAAGGGGGCAGCACACGATTTTTTTGAAAAGCCCCAAAAAATTATAACATTGCTAGGGTTGGGTGGCAGCAATTGTGTGTTAAAATTAGAGCTTTATTAGAGATTTTAAATAGACAGCAGTATTATTCCTGCCTTGTTGTAACAGCAGAAATGCGTCAATTGTGACATTACACAGAATCCCAGCAAAATTCAAACCATTCCTCAGTCAGGGGAGGAATACTAGTTACTTGGGTAATTTCATTTTAAAACATTGTTAAAAACATCATAATTCACAATATTTGTTTTAATTTCTGATGTTTAAAAACCTTAAAATGAGGTCTTTTGGGTTATTAAGCACACTTTTAATGGTTTTCAGGCTTCTGATTTTAGTGCTATTTGGCAAATAGGTTTATATTCATATATATATATATATTGTTCCTAAACATTCAGCTTCTGTTTCGAGAGCAATGTCAACAAACAGAAGAAAAGAGTGTTGGTGTAGTGGAGTGAAACTTTGTTTGAGTCAAGCTGTTAAGAAATTACATTATTTGGCAGTGTAACCAAATTAAAATAATGTTTATATTAATAAAAATTGGCAATTTGTTGTCATCGTTGCAAAACACATACAAGAGAAAGAGAAAATATGGGGTCCTTGGATAAAACAGGCTGAGATCCACTGTCCATGTGGTGACCATCCATCAGATAAATGCCCAACTGGGAGCCGACTGGGATGTGTGAAAGGTGTGAGGGTAGAGGCGTGGGCAGCCAATCCTCTTTTCATAGGCAGTGAAAGAGCATTACTTCCATCCACATTATGATTCTGCCTCTGTTTTTTCCACCACCCGCCTCTCCCACTCACCTGTGACGCTATAGTATTTTTACCTTTTGAAGAGGTTTTATAACTTCTATGATTACCTTTAAAACGATGCTGTGGGTTTCTTTCTTATTCCATTATTACTGACTCTCTCAGAAAATATTCTGCAGGACTCGCATGCCGTGGAGGAACAAGTGTAATATTCAGTGTAATGTAATTATAGAAGTAACTTAATGCAGCTGCAACCTTCTAAAGTGTCTAACATTGGGAGCATCTCACGCAGGCACCCTTCATATGAAATCAGTATAAATATGCAAACTGCTATGCAGTGTTATCTACAATATACTACATTATCTTTGTAGCCTTCATTTCTTGGTGTTGATGGTGTTACTGTGGGATGTCTAGCATAAGTCCCCCTCAGTTGATTTTGCAAAGTATGCATGTTCCCAAGTCATCGACGAAAGGCTCCTTATATATTCTTAGCACACATCACTACGTAGACATATTCCAAGATGACTGATCATCAGTTTGATTTGACATTCAGTTACACCTCAGCCCAGCAAAAAGTGCAGCATGACAAAGCGAGCCCCCTGTCACATGCAGCCCCGCCCTGCTTGTCTGCTCCCTGCGACTCCCTCAGGTGCGGCTTCTAATCAGCCGTGCCTAAAGCTTGTTAATCTTACCTCTTGTTCCCGCCCTCTTGTTAACCAGCCACAGCTGCCTTGTGTTTACTCCTTTGTTAGTCAAGTATATTAACGTCTCTTGGGGCTGTGCTTCTTGTTTAGTCATTGTTCTCTGTCTGTGTTGCTTCCCTGCCTGCCTCCCCACAATAAACACCCCTGTGAGAGGTTACCCTACAGTACTGACAGCCTACGTTTGAGTCATCCTTCTCCTGCTGCTATGTGACACCTCAGTCATGTGACCATGCCATGAACCGCTGCATCTACAGTAGAAGAACGGTTTTTCCTATAATGTTCTAACTAATATGCCTTGGTTTCTGGGTTTTTTCTTTAAGATGTAAAAAGTTAAGGTCATCACATATTCTGGTCTTACAAAAAAGCAAGGGATTTTTGAGTGAGGTTGCTATTTGTGTTTTGATTCAAGAATTAATCATTGTAAAAATTATACTACTCAACTTAAAAAACATAGTCATGAATACTCCTGTTTTTAGCATTTTCACAAGGAAACCCTTTCTTCACCATTCTGGTGTTTGATGTATGTGTCTGATTTCATACATTGTGCCGCTGACATATGATTCGCTCATTATTTAATTCCACAAACAGTTGAACAGGTGTACCTAATAAAGTGGCAAGTGAGTGCATGCATAAATGGTGGGAAAAGTATTCCCAATACATTAACATTTACAATTTTTACAATTACACTGCCTGCAGCTCTGAGAGTCATTTGCATAAAACTGCTTTATGCTTTACAGAAAATAGGTTTGTGTAAATATACAGAATACTGCAGTTCCACAGATCTAATGGGTAGAAATGTATTTCCCCATCCTCAGCACTGTAACAGATCCCTGCTCATAATCGATGTGTCCCACCCCCTCATGTTTTCTTGTTTAACTTCAAGTGATTCTGTTACCTAGTGCAGAAAATGTAGAATGGAATTAAGAGTTGTTTTTAAGAAGTTAAAGAAAAGCTGTTTGGAATTCACAGCCAAATCATAATTGGACATCTGTAGTAGATGTAGATTCATTGTACTGTCCTAATTTCTTCTACACATACGGTACACAGAGGTCTACATCTGGACAGTGTCTGCCTGACTTATACACATTATGTGAAAACAGGTTAGAATGGAGCTGCTCATTTTGAGTACTGTAACATGGTTTATTAAATTCATACACATATGAAATTAGTTTGAATGTGGCATGGTTGTTGGTGCCAGATGGGCTGGTATGAGTATTCAGAAACTGCTGATCTACTGGGATTTTCTTGTACAGCCATCTCTGGGGTTTACAGAGAATGGACTGAAAAAGAAA
>JAODKE010000114.1:7474799-7505689 GCA_026779605.1 Mormyrus hasselquistii | reverse complement strand
CACGCCATTCACTCACACACCATTCACTCACACGCCATTCACTCACACACCATTCACTCACACACCATTCACTCACAAATCATTCACTCACACACCATTCACTCACAAATCATTCATTCACACACCATTCACTCACACACCATTCACTCACACACCATTCACTCACACTCTATTCACTCACACATGCACACCTATGGTCAATTTGGTAACTCCAATTAACCACAGGATGTTTTTGGACTGCGGGGGTTAAACCAGAGTACCTGGGGGAAACTCCACGATGACACGGGGGCGTAACTTGAAGCTTAGGTCCCACCAGTGTGATGCAACAGTGCTAACCAACGCACCACCATGATGCAACAGTGCTAACCAACGCACCACCATGCTGCCCCAAACGAAATATCGGCAATTGAAAAAGTAAATGAACGAATTCAAGTGTATTCGAAAAACACCATGTGACACATCGCCAAACACTGCATGAGATGTTCATGCTCACAATTGCTGCAAAGATCGGAAGTGTGGCTGTTTGGATGCTGCCATCGCACGGCATGAGTGGAGAGTATCCTCCAGCATATTGCTGTCCCAGGAACTGATCATTCAAAGTGCGCCACTGAATGTGCATGATTATCACACCATGATCAACCTGAAATACCTTCAGTCAAACCATGATAAAGCGAGCAGTATCTGTACTTGCCATACTGACTCGCTCAGATATTCACACATTACTGCACACATGGGCAGCAAAACAGAGTCTATGACCTCAGGGGACACGATGAACGAAGCAGTGCAGTTACCGTGACGATTTTGTTCACTTAAAAGATTCGTCCAAATATAACAAATCGTTCCTGAGCGACACGAGTCCACACAACACTGTGAAAAATCTGCCTGCTGTTCAGGGCTGTCGAACGACAGGCGTTACAGAGACCTTTATGACTAATGCAGGAAAGGGGATTGACGCAGATGCAGCACAAGACAAGCGAGTTTCAGGGAGTGATCAAGCACATACCTCTCACACCAAGGTGACGTAACGACATCCTGGGCAGAAAAAAAAATCTACGCTATAAAAGACTGGATGAATGATGCCACATATACTGTATATTTTAGCAAATGATGCCTAGCCTGACATCAGAACAGGACATACTCTGCTTTATGTCATTTAAAAATATCACGAGAGCAACCTAATAGTAATGATTTCATTTTCTTGTATATTTGTGGTTAAATTTGAAAAAGTTTCACTGAGCAATGAAATAATGACAGGTACTAATGAAGATGGTGTGAGAACTGCTCTCGTTTTAACTTTACATAGAAAGTCATCATGCTTAATGCCATAAAATGCATGATTTGTGCAAACCAAAGAAACACTACCAAGCTTCATGCTTTGGGATGAAACCATAAAACATATTTCCTCCCTCTGTTTCGATTGTTGGGGTCTTTCACAAACACGGCGCAATAACGAAATACAGCCTGTCTCCATCGGCACCTGGCTATGTAAACACAAACATGGTCTTCTCAAACAGAAAGGCAATCCCTCTACCTGATGGTGAAAGAGGCCAACTATGCCTGCTCTGGCTTAGGAAAAGGCACAGCTGACTCACAGTACAGAAGATCCAAAGTTCTACCACTTACATCTTCATCACGCCATCTTTTGAAGGGTGCCGGCATATAAATCAACATATGAATTAATTCCTCAACGTTTGCTTGTCACATCACGTCACATTATGTGGACTGGCTGACATGTTAGTCCATTTTCCATCTCTGCCACATCCTCAGAGGGGCTTGACAGTTCCTTGAGCAGCAAACTTCGAAATAACATCATGAACAGTGGAGATGTGTCCATTTGAATTCTTAAGTTTGCTGAATGTTTTTATCTTGCTTTGAGACAACCCCTTTTGTCTTTGCCATTGCCAAAAAGGAAGTCGGAAAGAACTGTTATTCAAAATATACTGCTATTCAAAATTACTCTTATTTAAAATCATTCCTGTCATATAATTACCAGAAAGATATTTGTCACATCTTGGACAAAGAACAATCAGGTAAAAAAACATGTGTAGGCTCCCACATACAAAGCATGACAGCAAGCAGCCCAAACTGGGCTATTCATTTGTAATTCCAGGCCTTCTGCTCCTTGCCCAACTCCTGAGACCTTAAAAAGGCTCACTGCAGGAAACAGACAACCAATGGGACTTGTCTGCTGACTGGACGGAAGGCTCCCAGATGAGGTGCACAAAAGGCGGACTCAAGCACAATAGACTGGAAAACTGGGGAAGAGGAAGCAGGTTGACAAGAACCATAGACCCAGAACCCAAATCCACTACGCCAGTGATCGATGCTGGCAATGTTAAAAGAAACACTAATAAATTAACACAGGCCCCAAAAACTAGAGTCTGAATCAACTACAGCTCTGAGTCCTACACTATATGAGCAATGATGATGGTGTAAGGCTCATGACTTATGATGAGACTGAAAGCTAATTGCCATTGGTTCACAGTAACATCACAGACCAGGCTCAGTTACCTAATTACCAGTCAGGAACAGGTATGACAACATCACAGTTGAGTCTAATCGCACTGCAAATGAGAATGTAGCTCTTCTAATCAAACTGGTTTGATTTGTTCAAAAGGTAGCCCATAATCGTCTCATGGCAGTTTCCACACATTACCTGTTTTAATTCCTATTGTTTGATGCTGTACTATACTACTATGGAGAGCAAATCTGTTTCACTATCCATTTTCATTCAGAAGACATTGCACCTCATATGCAAAAAGCTTGGGCTGTTGACAGTACCGTAAATAAGCATGGAAATACATGGCAGGTAACATCGTGGTTGAGGGTGCAAACTGCTGACCCCCCAGGAAGGGCGCATCTCCCGTACTGCTGAGCTTCGTGCTTCGACTGAGTTCTCCTGGAATATACAGCTGTATGAATGGGCATTTATAATGTTTAATCATTTGTATTGTTTGTAGGCGAAGTGTTGGCTAAGCAATAAACAGCGATGAAGAACATGGCAGTGTGGCATGTATTTTCTATTGTAAATGTTAAGGCGGCTTTAATTATGTGCGACGCATATTTTAATTAGATCATTTGTATTGTATAGTGCCAATTATTTCTCAAAATAAATTCACAGTACAATCAAATTAGAAACAGTTCACAACATTATATGGAAGTATAGTAAATCATTTAAAAAGTACATTTCTTAAAGGAAGATTTGGAAAATGCAAAAAAAAAAGTGAAATTTCCTCTGTTGACTTCACTTGGAGTTACCATCAGTATAACAGTGTCTGGGGTGTACTTCAGTTCACAACTGGCTGCTTTTCTCCGTGGTCCTCTCACCTCCTCTGAAACAATTAAAGCAGCTGGACGCTTTCCAGACCCCCGTACTCATAAAAGCTACCGGCTGCCGACTCCATTATGAGACTAAATGAAAGCGACTGAGAAAACGAACTCAATCAGTCTTCATCCACGTGGCTTCTGTTGACTGTGGACATATTACAGGCCAGCTGTCTGTAAATTCTTACATCAGTGACCCCTTCACAGTAAGGAACAAGGCTTGTGGATGATGTTAGCTGTCAGTGTATTTTTTTTTTGCATTATTTAATTGGCTGATAACATCTCATCAGCAATTCTCAAGCAAGATAATGTATTCCTGACTATAAACAGATGTCATGCAATGAAATCAAAATATATCTGTGCTCAGTCATTTTTCTGAGTTTGTTTACCCACAGCTGCTCTCTGCCCTGGTTGCAGTGAAGTAACATAATATTAATAAATCTTATCTCTGGCGCCATCTGCAGGTAATCAAAAATCTTATCTATTTAATCAGTTGGCAGTACGGCTCTCCAGTCCATATTTAAATCTTTTAAAGCTTGTTTAAATATATCTCGTGAAAATAAATGTTGGTGGTCTGTTTTGAAAAGACAACAGATTTCTTGCTTACAGCCTGCCAGTTTTTATTTTGTTTTTCCAGACAACCCAGACATTAGCTGCTTGTACAACAGCTAATTAACTCTGTATTTACAGTATCGTCCATCATTGTAAAACTTTACCCCCTTCCTTAGGCCAGGTTTCCGGTTTGAAAACAAAAGACTATATATTGTTCATAACCTTTATCAGAATTCCAGATCCGCTGCATTCTCGCCTTGCGAAACATAACCCCATTCTACTACAGGGAGAGGCTGTACGTACCTTGTAGTGGTATTATTAGCAGCTTGCGAGCATACCATAGGCTTGCATAGATGTGCGCTCATGGGAGATTTACATACACAAAAATGTTCTGAGGGCAGAACAAAAAATGATTGGTTCAGAGAGATAACCAATTAGATTGTAGAAGAGGTTGGTCCAAGCAATTAGAGGAGGAGGGATCATGACATCTGATTGATTGGTCCCTCCTCCTCTAGTTGCTTGGATCCACCTCCTCTGCAATCTGATTGGTAATCTCTCTGAACCAGTCATTTTTCATTCTGCCCTCAGAACATTTTGGTGCAAGTAAAATTCCCATGAGCTAGATGTGCTGCCTGAGTAACAATGCAGCTGTGACCCCGCCCTATAATAATGATTTGCACATAATCATAGCTTAAGGCAGCAGTGTGACACAGTGACTGTGGTTCTGCAATCAGGGCTTCAGGTCACGGCATCAGTCCCAGGTGGGACACTGTTGGACAGGATATTTCACTGTGATGCTGTGTTTCTTTAGCTAGCAGAACAACATTAAAAGCAGGCAGACACCAGCCCATACAATTTTAATATGAATAGTGGAGCTTAGTTATAGTGATATAACATGATGTTCTACTGCTCATTGGTGGCACTGATAGGTGCCCACGACTGCAATCACCACCTCTACTGAAACGGCAGTGGCCACAAACCGGACGGCACCGGATTTATGTCTTTTCCCAGGGCTCCGTTTTTGTTGGTGTTTCACAATGGAAACATCTGCAGGAACAAAGACTGCAAAAAATGTAAGTGCTGGGTAAGCAAATGTAATATGTAATGAAATATTGGTAAAAACTGAGGGTCTGTCTGTCAGAGAAAAGGGATTATCATGTTTAAGGACTTGCTGTGTGAAATTGATTGGGGAAATTACATTCAGGTTCACTCCAGAAAAAGAAGTTCAAAGAGGATAAATAAATAGCTATGCAAACACACACATACACACACAAACATGCTGTGGTTGAGAATAAAAATTTAATTCACTTATACACACTAAGGTCTTCTTATTATCTTAGCCATGCTGGTGAATAAGGCAGTTTAACTCCCCTGAAGACAACCCACAAAAAGTAAAGAAACTGCGGCATCCTGGGTAAGATTGAATTTTGTTTTTTGATGTCTGTATGGTTCCAGGAAGATAGTACTGTAAACTGCTAGACAAAGCGGAGTATTTACACACAGTAGGAATCTCTCATTCTATTTGTGAGAGGCAGCGTGAGTATGAGGAATCCTTAGTAACATTATTTGTCAGCGAATGCGTTCCCAACAGGAGGCCTGCTGTCCTTAAACCTTAATTGGGCCCGGCCTTCTGGATCTCATACAGCGAGGATTCTCTCTGTCGTTAGCAGCACTAGAGTGGAAGGGAGTAATTTACAATCATTTAGAAGCAGAAAGTAATTTGTCGTGCTTTGGAAGTATTTTTTAATCATGGTCTTGCTACCACATTAAAATGAGCTTGATAAAAACATGTTATCTGGTCAGTACTGTGATTGTTGTGGCAGCCAGAGGTTGGATTTCTGGGGGATGCCTCAGATGGGGGTGCGGTTGTTGAGTGATGTGGGGGAGGGAGGACATGGGGAGGAGGTAGGCGTCTCCTCTCTGGGCCTGTGGTTCTAGGCAGTTGCTGGTGCTGTACACTCAACTCGTTTGGGCAGCTGTCATCAGGGATGTCTGTCATGGGTGGAATAAACACAAGCCATTCGGTCATGACTCCCCTTTTCTGTTGGGTTGAGAGGAAGGGGGTCGCACTGCCTGCAGCCTGTATCAATCAGCAGCCACCTGCCGCGATGTCTGCATTTCTGTCCAACGGCATTCCCGGCTACTCCTGCAGGGATGGTGGCTGCTGCTCATCAGCATGGTGCTGATCACGCCCCCTTAAGGTCTTGGGGGATCACTGCAGTCCCAGGGTGTCACTCTACAACACAGCAAAATCTATAAAATCTGTTTTTTCCTCTCCAGATTTAGTCCAAAGTGGCCGTGTTTTGAAATGCAGCTCTTTGTGGGTATGCTGAGGCATGGAGGAATGGAGGGTTAATGACTATTCTGACCTTTCCAAAAGCATAAAGCAGCCCTCTGTGCACCTTGGTGATCGCCTTGTGCACATATCACATCGTTACGCATTTATAATGTAATCCATAACTATCTTTACAACGGACCCTTATTTACCTCGGCATAATTAACATTCCAATAAACTGATGATAATCTAATACCACAAGAGCCACAGATTGTTTTGTGAATTTTGATAAAGCATCTATGCAAGCTGTTATTCTGATTATAACACCTAAAAGATTTTTGCGGATGGTCCTGCCCACAGATTTACCCAGGGCCGGCCCGTGGCATAAGCAATACAGGCAAATGCTAAGGGCACCATCCATCCAGGGGGCGCCACAAACGGAGGAAGGCTAAAAGTGTCACATTCCACTATTCTTACAACTAGTTGGTATTAATGTGTCTTTATATGAAAAGAACAAGCCCACATGAATTTACCTGCTTAGCAAAACCTATTAAATAGTAGTAGTAACAATAATAATGATACAGATCTTTCCTATGAGGTCACCGCGGCAAACACCCCCCTCCTCCATCTAATTAGCCTTTACCTGCCATTTGGGGGGGGGGGGTCATTTTTTGATGTGTCAACAAGCTCAACATGTCAAAACGTCTTAAATTATCTGGTGCCCAAGGGAGAAAAAAAGAAAAGAAGTGGAAAGTACAACAAAGACAGAGGTAACATAGCATTACGGTAAAGATGATGTCATGACAGGGCCGGTCCAACTTATAGGTGACACAGGGGGCCGCCATGACAGGGCCGGTCCATCTTATAGGTGACACAGGGGGCCGCCATGACAGGGCCGGTCCATCTTATAGGTGACACAGGGGGCCGCCCAGGGCGCCAGCTTCTTAGGGGTTGCCGACTTGCCAAACATTTTCCCTATGCCTGGGACGGAGGGCGCTGGCGCTAATTCTCGCCTAGGGTGCCTCATCGGCTAGAACCGTTACTAGATCTACCAGAGAGATCTTTCAGTCAGGGGAGACTGATCCATCTTTCCAAAAGAATTTCTTCTAAGATGTTTTTTTCCAACAATACCTCAGCCCAGGTTAGCTATGCCGCTATTTTTGTGTACTCTTTTAGCTTAAGTCTAGTCTCATTCATCTCATGACATGTGAATAGCTGGACACCAAGAACACTGTAATTAATGTCACTTCATGTTAAGTCCTGGTAAACAAACGGCTGTCTGATACACAATGACACACATAACAACACAGTGCATCACTCCAATTAGGTGTCTGTTCAAGTAGAACAAAACGCAAAGTGCCCATTTAGTGCAATGTAGTCTGTAGACGCAACTAAGTGGAAACTCAAACATTCCTAATGTCCTCTTAGGTCATCACAGACCGTACACTGTTGGTATATTGATAAAGAACGATGTATGGGTTGACTGAATGGAACTCTGGCTCTGTGCCAGCAACTGGAAACTTGTTAGTTCAAATCCAGTGAATGCCCAGAGTGATTCTACTCTGTTGGACCCTCGAGCAAGGCCCGTAACCTGCAATTGCTTTTTCCTGGGTGTGACCTTAATCTACACCCAGCCTTATAAGGAGGTCCTCCAACTTACAGGGAGAAACTTGATTGCAGTATTGGCACTACAGCTTCCAGGAAAAACTCACACTGGTTCTTTTGGACTAGTGTGGTGCTGACCTATCACCCGCCACATGGCTGCACTCTGGTTCTCATCCCTGAGGTGGCTTGGTCTGGTGGGTGTGGCAATGTGCTGTAACAGTGCATGCTCCTTACCTGGTCCTCTTGTTTGTGCATTAAAGTAATGGTTCATGCAAGGCTAGACCTTCGAGCCAGTTTCTTTCTCGGTTGCTGGTTTTAAGGCGTATCTAAAAGTGATGACCATATGAAGCTTCATGAATGATTTTCTGTACTTTTGACCCCACTAGGTGGGGAGCTCTTGGTTTACTTTGGTGCATGAATTGAGCCATTTTTAAAATAGAGACCGCCATCTAGTGGTATTAGAAAATACAGCAAATGGTTCATGAAGCTTTATTTGGCCATCACTAGTATCTAACATAAAATGTGCAAGACTATTCCACATGAAATGGAACCAAACATATGGGATTCTAGTATACTGAGGTCTGTATTCAGATGGCTATCTGAACTGGACTGAATGTTTAAACAAAATGACTCAAGGTCTGCAGATTTCCGGGCCCTTGGTCCAATACCAAATTTTTGAGGAAATTAGCATGGCTTAAATTTCAGTGATACCTCTTATCATTGCAGTTTAAGCCATGCTAATTTTCTCCAAAACTGAGTATTGGACCGGGGCCGGAAATCTGCAGTGAAGACCAATCCATCCCGGCAAGGAGTGTGTCC
The DNA here is from genome assembly GCA_026779605.1 of Mormyrus hasselquistii. NCBI lineage: Eukaryota > Metazoa > Chordata > Actinopteri > Osteoglossiformes > Mormyridae > Mormyrus > Mormyrus hasselquistii. The sequence goes on along the minus strand of JAODKE010000114.1, from coordinate 7,497,114 downwards.
CCATACCCCGTTAATAATCAGTCATCACTTTTCTCCACCTGTTGCGAGGAGGCTGGATGTACGTGATGGCGATCGATCACATCAGCTCTGAAACTCCGCTGCTTTTGCCAGTGCTGCCGCCGCTCTAATGTAATAATAAGTGTTCGATTTTGTGCATCAGTCTCAATTAACATGGGCCTGAGCCCCTGTGTTTCTTAGAAGCTGGGTTCTTGGTAAATATAATCATATGTCAGGCTGCTGTATTTTTAGAAGCAGAGGCTAAGATAAGAAGCCATGCACGGCGACGGGCATCACCTCTCCGGTCTTTGCATGCGGGGGCTGCACATGTTAAGATGTGTGAGAGGCGGCTGAGATGTGCCAAACTTGAGGCGAGGGGTCCCTAGGGTGTCCAGGCTGCACTGCTCACGCCCGCAGTGGGGAACGGCTTTTAGCGGCTGTGTGCCATCTGCCGCCCCCTGACACTTAGTGCAGAGGGTCTGTTGACACCGTGCCACACCCCTCAGGCCTCATCACCTGCTCCCATTTGCTTACCCCCCCGTCTTGGCCACTCCTTAGTTACACACGCAGGAACATACAGCCCTGTACAGATGTGGTCCTTCATGTAATATGACAATAATCTGTCCCTTTTGTTCTGTTAATTAATTGAGCTGGCAGTGAAATTTAACTAATACATTTTTTACCAAGGATTGGTTTGGGAACCAAAGTGGTGTTCTATTAGCCATCAGTAACTTTTCAAAGAACAGAAGAAAATCATATTGTTCTATTGTGTAACTGTTCATATGCACATATTCTAATGTTCAATTGTTTTTCTTCCGAGAAAATATACACCCACTACCCAAATAAATAGCTTTAAACATTTTCTTTGACAGCCTGCAACATTTGGATAGGATAATTTATTAAATGTGGAATTTAATTTTCTAGGTTTGATTTTTCAGGTTTGAAAATCTCTGTGGGGATATTTTTCAGAAAAAATCATGCATACCAAGAACTGCATCCTTGAAGCAAATGTTCCAGTACTTTTGTGCAATAAAATGTTCTAAACATATAATAAAGTTGACAGCTACCGATCTTTAAGCCAAATGCCAGGATCTCTACCCACTGACAAGCACACGGAGTCCTATGTCAGGCTCTCATAATGTCCCACAATGTGGAATTTAAAATCCCAGTTTTGCACTGTCGGAATATTAGCATGCTCTTGGCGAAAGGCACGAGCCCCTGTGAGGGGCGATGGTAGCCATTTCCATTACCGTGTATCGCCCCTCCAGACAAACCTGCTCCCAGTGATAACGTGATTGCTGGGCCATATTGAAATGCTCTATCTTCTCTCCTCCTCCTGTATTTTTTTAAGTATATCATGATGCAGGAGGCCTGAGGCAATTCCTTCACACGCCGATACGCTCTCTCGGCGCAGCATCTACATTTTTCAGACAGGCAGGAGAGTCCAAGCTGCTGAGATAACAGGAATGGGTAACCTGTTTCGTTCCACGGGCCCCCGGCAAGAGCTCCCAGTGTCAGAGCAAAATAAATAACATCCACGGCTCTATATACGGGAGGGCTTCATCTGAGGCTGCTATGTGATTGATGCCAAAGTAAGGTTGTCTACATAGACACAGTTCCAACCCCCATGTTTGACTAAATGCAGCCCCCCACACACATACAAACACACACACACACACACCCATATGACTAGAGACTTCAAAATAAAGGTGACAGGTAAGGGATCAACTCATCTTCAATTGCCAAGGGTGGAAGGCATCAAAACAAAGAAGGGATGAGGGTTTTCCCAAGCGCTCACTGGCAGGATGAGGAGCTGAGTGTCACTGGGTCAATCAATAGTCTAACTCAAAGCACAGGTCCAAACATTGCCCTTTAATGTTTTTTTTGTTTTTCCAGGAATGGCACAGGGGTGAATTCTGGGGTCTCACAGCTCAGGTGACATATCACTCCTGTCATGGACTCATGTAATGGTATCCCAGGAAACGAATGACACTCACACTCAAGCCAGCTAATAGTCATTGGGAGATGGCCAGCTATCTCTACAGAATATCTTAGTCAATGAGGACCACTTTCCAAAAATCCAGTGTCCCTATCCCCCAGATCAGTATTAGACAGGCATGCAGAACATTCTTCCACCCGGCCAAGGCCAAGATGGCGGAATACGCTGAACAGCCATAACTTTAACGCTACTGATTGGTGCAGTGAATGACATTAATTATCTTGTTACAATGGCATCTGTCAAAGGTGTCATATATCATATATTAGGTAAGTTCTTGAAGTTGATGTGTTTAAAGTAGGATAAATAGCAAATTTGGTCATGTGAGCATCAGAACTGGACCATGGAGCTAAGGTAGCCTGGTCTGAGTCACGTACTTTGTTACACCATGTGGACAGCCTTGTCCAGGTGTGTCCTTTACCTGGGAAAGAGATGCACTATGGGAAAGGGGCAGGCCGGTGGAGGCAGTGTGATGCTCTGGGCAGTGTTCTGCTGGGAAACCTTAAATCCTGGCATTCATGTTACTTTGACATGTACGAAATGATTGTTGCAGACCAAGTAACCCTTTCATGGCAAGGGTATTCCTCCTGTCACACTGCAGGAAATGCTCAGGAATTGTTTGAGTAACATGATAAATAGTTCATAGTGTTGACTTGGCCTCCAAATACCCCACATCTTAATCAGATTGAGCATCTGTGGGATGTTCAAGGCAAGCAAGTCTGTTCCGTGGAGGCCCCACCTTGCAACTTACTGAACTTAAAGAATCTGGCGTCTTGGTGCCAAATACCACAGGAGACCTTCAGAGGGCTTGTGGAGTCCAGGCCTCGACGAGTCAGAGCTGTTTTGCCAGCACGAGGGGGACCTACACAGTATTAGGCAGGTGGTTTTAATGTTATGGTTGACTGGTGCATACATTTAATTAGGGTCGGGTTCTCTTTTGGGGAAAAATTGCTTTTCATTTCTAACCGTAGATTAACAGAAGCCTCTGATTTTTACCATAGATTAATGGAAGGCACTAGTGGGGTTTTTTTGTCCTTTCCAGTGGTGTGTTGCTGCAGTCCTCCGCTTGCGTGCTGTGAGGCTTTTCACACGTCAGCCAGCGGAGGGACCTGTGCAGTCCCATCTCCATCAGCCCCCTGGGCTGCGAAATCAGCCGCGAACCCAGGGTTAACAGTTTAAACTGTGTGGTGAGAAAAGGAGGCTAGAGACTGCTTCAGGCTGTGCGGACTGCGCGAGTCCTGCAGCAAGGCTGAGCATTTTCAGAAAAACTGGCAGGAATTATGTACATCAGAATGAAACTAAAAAAAAAAAACAATGAAAATTAAAGAACTTGGCAGTAAAGTTGGGGCGGCACGGTGGTGCAGTGATTGGCACTGTCACCTCATACCTGTGGGTCCCGGGTTTGAGTCTTTGCCTGGGTTCCATGTGTGTGGAGTTTGCTTGTTCTTCCGTGTTGAGGGGTTTCCTTCAGGTACTCCAGTTGCCCCCCCATAGACCAAAAACATGCTGAGGCTCATTAAAGTTACCCAGATTGTCCATAGGTGTGCCCTGCGATGGGTTGGTAACCCATCCTGGGTTGTTCCCTGCCTTGTGCCCATCCATAGGATCTGGAACCCCCCCCCCAACCCTGAATTGGACAAGTGGTTAAAGAAGATAGATGAATAGCAATCTTCTATTGTGTTTAATTCAGGATATTATCAAGTCTGGGTGGTCTCTATCAGAGCTTGTATGTTCTCCCCAAGTCTTTGTGAGGCTTCCTCGTTGTTCTCCAGTTTTCCCCCATAGTCTAAAAACATGCTGAGGTGGAGTTACCAGATTGTATGTGTGTGAGTGTGCCCTGCGATGGGTTGGCGCCCCACCCTGGGTTATTTCCAGAATAGGCTCTGGACCCCCTGTGACCCTGAATAGGATGAGTAGTTGTAGAAAATGGATGTCGTATCAGGCCGCACTTTCAGCCAAAGAGATCAATCGTCAGACAGATAGATATTATTGTTTTATTGGGGATCGGCATGGTGGCTCAGTGGCTGAAGGACTCTGGGTTCAGCTGCTGCCCCTATCTCTCAGCAAGTGGAGCTCCCCACGCCCCCAAGGGCTCCTCCTAGAGCCCAAACACATGCTGTTTAACTGAATCGCTGACTGCTATCCCATCCAGGGTCTTCCCCGCCTTGTCTATGCATCACTGTACTGGATGAGCAGTATTGCAAGATGGATGAAGTTTTCATGTGTGTCATTCATCAGGTTTTCTTACCTTATAACAAAATAAGCGATTACGTAATACCGTTATTGCCTGCAAATCCTGTGTTTTGTAGTTATATTATTGCATGTTGATAGTTTAATAAAAACCTGGCGACAGAAAGCGGACAAGCAGAGACGCAGTACTTCCTGTATCGTTTCAGAAATGAAACACTGTTGCATTAATGCGAAGAAACTGAGAGTCAGACACGGTGGATGGATTTAAAGCCGAATGTGAGTACAAGACCAGCTTCCAGATGTACCATTTATTTCTTTGAGTGAGATGGAAAACTATATTACTTTTAAAGCCTAAAGACACAATTCAATTTGGGAATCTCAGCACTGTCCGCAGCCTACGTCTGGCAGCACGCCACTCATATTTATCAGCCGCTGTCAGGTGTGTAATTACCGCTGCATTCCCCAGGAAGATAAAGCGGGCTTGTCTGCCAAAGCCGTACCATCACACTTGTCTCCTCAAACACCTTGTCCAAGAGAGCAGCTGCCTTCCTACCATCTCAGAGGTTTCCTTTGTAGAATTATTTACCATTACCCACCAGTCGAAATGCAATTAGACCCTCCGTACTGTATGTTTCCAGAGATAATCTGAATGCTTGATAAACTCAGTGGTAACTAACTGCATACAACAGAGGCTGCTATTCCAAATTGCATATGTTTAATGTTATTGTTAACGCAGTATGATTGTTAAACATATATATATATTTACAGTAAAGTACTTTGTGGTTCTGTGTTATGCAATCTGCTTTGATTATGTGTACTCATCCGTCTTCCATAATTGAGTACCCAGTGTAGGAGCAGGGTGGGCATGCACCCTATGCCAGGGAAGGCGGGCAGGGGACACCCTAGGCAGGGTGCCAGGCCTTTGGGGTGCGTTCGCAAACTTTGGGCTGCACAGTTCTCTAAACTGTGTGCTTTTATACAGCATAAGGAAACAGGAGAACCCAGAGGAAACCTTCACAAACATGGAATGAAGCAGGAAGCATCATCATAATGCAGAGCTGTGGGTGGGAATCAATCCCACAACCCAGGAGGGGCTAGACTGTAGCGCAGCCCACTGAGCTAATACAGAACATATGATCATACATATTGCCTGTCAGTCCCCCAACTGCATATCAAGTATATTGGGAGCCTGGCAGCACAGGGAAGGAAGGGGACAAGATGGCAGTCCATAGGAAGGCACACACACACACACACTCACACACACGCATACACACACACATGTAGGGTAAACATATCCTTATGGGGACCGCTCATTCATTTCAATGGGAAAAATGCTAACGCTAACTATGACAACCTTAACCCCTACCCTGCCCTGACCATAACATTAAGTAACCAAACAAAATACAAAAGTTTTTTCATACCAGTCATTTTTATAAAATAGAGTTTTCCCTTATGGGGACCAGGAAACCATTCCCCATAAGGGAAAAAAAAAAGATATTTATCACGTTATGGGGACATCGTGTCCCCATAAGGAGAGATAAACCCGCTAGCAGACACACACACACGTGCACACACACACAAACACACACTCACGCACACGCACACACACACACACATACGCACACACACAATCTATGCCAGGTCACCTTACTGAGAAGACCACATTTCCCAGAGGAATCCTGCCCAGCAGGGAGAGCATGCAAATTCCCCACACGTCTGGAGGAGAAGGATTCAACCCCACATCCCAGTGGAGGTGAGGCCACAGGGTAAGCCACTGAACAAATATGCCTGATATATAATAATACAATTTGTTTGCGTAGTGTAAGATAATAGATTCCACTCCATTTCACGCTGCATATGTCTATGTGTGTTAAGGGGTTCGGTCTCCTGATCACGTTGGTTATCCATTACGATGGGTTTGGTACCTGACGCACTTTTCTGCTTTTACACCTTAGTACAGGCCATCCTTTGGTTAAAAACAAACGACTCATGGACAACCTGTGCTTCTGAGCAGACTGCCGTAATCCTATTACGTTAAAAACTCAAATTAAATACAATGGTTCACACTAACACACATACAGTATGCACTACTTTATGACGCTTGTGGAAACATGCCATGCCTTCAGATGCTCGTCAGCTCGAGGTGCAGCATAGCATCGTACATAGTTACTTTTATTATTATATAATAATAGTAATAATAACAAATTATTATTATGTGCGTTTAGCACAGTGTTAATTGCAGTGTTATTTTAAATAAAGGGTACCCATACTGACTGCTCTTAAGAGTATGAATTTGTATGAGTATGAGTTTGGTTCAGTCATGATTCTTCGCCCCACGCGATGTCACAGCCTCCTGGACATGCCAGTAAATGCTTTGATCATGACCATTCCCACAGAGTGTCACAAAGAACACCCTCTGTGCGCCAGCCAAACACTTCCTGCTCAGCAGAGGACACTTTGCATTGTGCATGTAGACATTTCAAACAACCTTGAAAGAGTTTTGAAGAACCGCTATAAATAGATGCACAGATGATTCTTAATTGTGCAGGGAGTTAATTGATGAGAATAGCAGTAAAGTCCAAACAAGTGGCGGTTATCTGCTTATTCAGCTTCAGAACATGTTCTGTAATGAGCAGGGACTTTTCATAAAAGGAACATAAGCATGACGTATCTCAGCGGGTGGGTCTGTAACCTCCACCCCCCAGAGCTGGGCGTCTGCATCCTCCTTGACTGTATGGAGTCTGCATGTTATCCTCGCGGTCAAAAGAAGATTTTGTTAACTGGCATCTCTAAATTATGAATGCTGTGTTTTGTTGCATGCATGTGTCCTGCAATAGATCAGCTCATGCCAGGTCCACCGCCTGCCCTGTGCCCTGCGTCCCCTGAGCTCCAGGGCTCCCTTGGATCCCGACACAGAAAAGCTGTTGGATAGCTACTGTATTCGAATGTGCAGATTAGTCTCTGTATCATGTATATGTGTGCAGAAAAACATGCAGCCAGTTTGACACTGATGACTATAGGATTACCTTTTCCACAAATTGGTTTTAATTATATATGCAATTATTTCAGGCACGAATGGATTTAATTAGAATATATTTTTGGTTCTGAAAGCAGTGTCCCACTAATCATGGGTAACGGCACTTTTCACACAAATAAATGGAGTTGCAAAAACCGTACCGTATCACGACACAGAAGATGAAGAGAGCAGGATTTAAGCAATCCCTCCACCGGGGCGCAGCTGAGCCAAATTGATGAGAAGGTGGCATCAGAAGGTGAAGAGATACTGCAGCCGCTCAAATGGCCCTCGGCTGTTTCTTTGCTTAGTCTTTCATTATCTTTGTTTTAGGCCGAGTTGGGAGACATGCAGTGTTGTGGGAACATGGGGTTTTGGAGAGCCAGGCCCAGTTGGTCATGTAACTACCCCCATGCTGCTCATCTGTACATCCTTCTGGCTCCCAGCGGTGCTCCCTCTTTCTCTGCCCTCATGCCGATGCGCTGCCCACTCCGCCTGCTGTTCTCCAGCTCTTCGCTCAGCCCGGTGCCCGGTGCCCGGTGGCCAGTCTGTGGCTCGTTTCAGGCTGCTCTCATCTCGGCAGAGACGGAAATGTCAATACCACCTTCGTTCCCTTTGTTATTCTTGCTGTTTTTTAAGGTAAGAACCTGACCAAGGTTTTTTCTTCTTAACTGAAACCAGCTGAAGTTTAACGCTGGCCAACAATTTGCGCGTAGCAACACCAAGAGCAGTGCGCTAATTGCCTATCAGTGATGGAATATGGACCAAAAAAAAACATTCTATTCATTCCGTACCTGTATTCTCAACAAGCAGAGCGGCACCGTAGTGATTAGTCACAACATGACATGATGTATCCCATGCAACACAATTAATAACAGTAAATAGTAAACAACAGACAAATCAAATGAATCAAATGTTTTAAAGATAATAAAGAAATTATTCTGGTAAATAATTATTAATGTGCTAAAGGCAAAGTATCATCAGTTTTTTTTATATGTTGGAATCATTTAATTGATTATGTTTGTGTGTGGCTCATTTTGTGTTCTGATAAAATGATAAGATAAATACTTTAATTTATATATTTTAAAAGCCTGTGACCCATCCATCCATCCAGTGCCGTATTTACCATTGAGGACACTGAGGTCATGTCCCCGGGATTTTTTCCCAAAATTTCAAATTAGTCAAAGCTGAAATCCAGCAGTGATGATCAATGGCAAACACAGAACCCGGTCCGTGTCCGAATCCATACGTCGTCTGTATTTTCTCCCAATTAAATTCACGTTCTCCGTCTAATCTCAAGTGAAATCTCCGCCTCTTTCTGTCTTTGCAGGCAGCGGCACTTGACGTCACGTTACGCTACAGATTCAGAGAGTCGCTGCCCTCAATGGTAGATTTGAAAAAATGACCTTGGTATTTGAAAAATCCTGGCTATGGCCCTGCATCCATCCATCCATTTTTCAACCCGCTTAATCCTATTGGGTCGCGGGGGGTCCGGAGCCTATCCCGGAAGCAACGGGCACGAGGTAGGGAACAACCCTGGACAGGGGGCCAGCCCATCGCAGGGCACACTCACACACCATTCACACACACATGCACTCCTACAGGCAATTTATCAACACCAATTAGCCTCAGCATGTCTTTGGACTGTGGGGGGAAACCGGAGCACCTGGAGGAAACCCCACGACGACACAGGGAGAACATGCAAACTCCACACACATGTAACCCAGGCGGAGAGTCAAACCCGGGCCCCAGAGGTGTAAGGCAACAGTGCTAACCACGTCACCACTATGTCACCCAGCCTGTGACCCTGCTTAGCAAAACACAGTTGGAAGATGGGTGCATTTTTTTCTAAGTGCAAACATGTAGTCTTACTGTAATGGTACAGCATAGGTCATTTAACTTTTTCTGGAAATTTTCCAGGACTCATAATTTAAGGCTATAGTGCCAAAGTGTCGGATCTCATATATGAAAATGAATAAGGATGTAACACATGGCAGCAGTCAGGAATCCACCAGCAGCACCTACCAGCCAAAGCAGACGTCTCACACCTGAATGTTACAGACACCTGTCACCTCTCTCTGAATCAGCTAAAGGTCACTGACCTATTCAGTCTGCTCTTCGAACTGGACTTACTGTCTCTCATTTGACTTCCTGTTTCCGGATTCATGCCCATTTTCAGACCACGATCTGGATTTGGCTTCTGTCCTGCTCTCAACTGTTTTGAACTTGGCTTGTGTTTTGACCCCAACTCTCAGATCCTGTTTTGATGCTGTCCTCATAGTGAAGCATTAAATCCTGCTTTTTATACTCATGTAAACAGCAGTTTATATATACTGTATATTCTAAGTATATTCTATAAAAGAGAGTGTATGCATTTCAATATTCTGAATTACTTTTTCAAATAAGGACTAGAATTACAGTCAGCATAATAGACAAACACATAGAAGTATACTCTTCTTAAAGCAGAAAAAGTACTGGGATATGCATCTAAATAAGTTACAAATGCTAACCCCGCTTCCCTATTCCTTACTGCCTTTAATAAAAATACTTAAACATGGAATATGTTTAGTATATAAATCATGACCATTCCTCAGTCGTAACTTATTTATTGCTATCACAAAAATTTAATACCATGATATGATTCCACCCTAGTGGCTAAAGATGCAAAGATCATTTATCTTTTATAATCTGATCAGGCGCTAATGGCTCAAAACATAGCACTTTTTTGCATGTAGCTTGAGTGATTAAAAACTGAGCCTGAAGCAACATACTTGAAACTCCCTGAATAAATTACAGCAGTGTCTGACACCAACAAAGTTGTTAACAACTGTCTATTTGTAGTTTGTCAATGTAAATTAAATGCAAACCTTGTTCACAACATGCATCAGTTTCACTCTCTGGACCAGCCTGGCTACAGAGAGGGCAAACGGAGGCCTGTTAAGACCATGGTTCAAAGTAGCAAAATGGATAATGAGATAAACTCACTAAAGTCCATTTTTTATTGTAATAGGGGTAAAATATTAGCCAGGACTGTTGTACAACTCATCTTACACATGCGTGCGCCACATACACACACACTCACACATACACACACACACATACACACTCACACATACACACTCACACATACACACACACACACATACATACACACACACTCACACACACAAACAAACACATGTTTGTAATTATATCTTTGTGGGGATACTCAATTCATTTCTATGGGGAAAACTCCCAATCCCAACATGACAACCCTAAACCCCATCCAGCTCTAACCTTAAGCATAAGTAATAGAACAAAATATGAGATTTGTGGCAGCAAATATGGCATTTTTAATTTTTTATTGCATTCACAAATCTTTGTGAGAACCTGAAAAATGGTACTGATAACGTCAAAATAGCAAGTTTTTAATAACATTTTGTGGGACATTTAGTCCCCACAATGCAATACAAACACACATGCACACGCACACACACACACACACACACACCCACACAGTCACACACCCACACACACACATCCACACACACCCCCCCAACCACCCCCACACACACACACATGCACACACACACGCACACACACACACACATGCACACACACACACACACACACAAATATAGTTCCAGCACAAGACACATGAGCGAGGTAATGCGGTTCATTAGAGCAAAAAGGCAACAATGACTAACAACCTGAATTAGCATTACTTAGCGATAAAAATAAATGCATAAATATAATACTCGGGAAAAAATGAAGAGACCACTCTATCAAAAATAATCTGCATTTTTAAATCCTGGTTTAATCCTGGTTCTGCTGGCAGAAGCTACACTGTGAGGCAGAGGCTGCTTCCTGGTTCAATGTTTCACACAAGAACAAAGTGAAGCAGGAGACACTGGGAACGAGCAGCCGGGTAAAAGGGCGGAAGCATCATTCTAATGGCAGAGGTGAACGGTAACTTACCCGCAGCTTCTTATGAATGGCGGACAGCATCAAGTGACTTTCAAAAGCAATGAGAAACATAAAGTGCCGATATGAAGTGACCTGCTAGGACAGCATCGTATCAGGCCCCTAGAATCAGGACTGAAGTCCCATAAAGGAAGGAAGAAGCCCTTCATTCATGATGAGAAACCAAGAATAACCACTCTGCACTTTGCATATATTTTTATGTATATATATATATATATATATATATATATATATATGTTATTCCAAAACTGCTTCTGCTGTTCAGGGTTGTGGGGGCCTATCCTGGAGGTTACAGGCTCAAGGCAGGGATCAACCCAGGATGGGGCGCCAACCCCATCGCAGGGCACACTTACACACCATTCACTCACCCATGCACACCTACAGGCAATTTGGCAACTCCAATTAATCTCAGCATGTTTTTGGACTGTGGGGGGACACCAGAGTACTGGGAGGAAACCCCATGACGACACGGGGAGAACATGCAAACGCCACACACATGGAGCCAGACTAGAGACTCGAACCCAGGTCCCATTGGGGTTTTATATATATGTGTGTGTGTGTGCGTGTGTGTGTGTTTGTGTGTGTACAGTATATATATATATAAGAATACAAGAAGTGGTTGTTTATCATGTTCTGTGCCCATTTTGTTCCACAGTTCCTTTAATCAATCCATTTAATTCCAAGTTCAGTGTTCCCTACCCAGAAAATGGTGATGTTCCATACAACCAAGATGCTCGATTCTGTACAACACAAGGGTTCCACCACTTTCCCACTTAGTGTCTCATTTGGCATGTTACACCCAGCTCAGGTAAGGTCTGAGTTTTAATCATCACTGCCGGTGAGGCCACTTTTCACACGAACAGCGAAGCACAGAGTCCCACAAACTGAGCAACAGCAAAGTGCTATAGGAGAGAAAATCAATGCTTGCTAAACGCAAATATCGATGCAGAGAGCAAAATGGGGGCAAAGCACAAAATCACTCCTCATAATAAGTTTTTCTTAATCCGTTGAGCCCTGGCCTCAGAGATGGAGGTCAGCTGATTTAGCGCTAAAGCTTATTTTGTTAATAAAAAAAAAACTCTACAAGGTAGCAAGTTCATTACTACCTCCTGCTCAAAGCCAATTAATTAATGCCGAGCTTCTTTCCTGTTACCAAGGGAAATCACTGCAGTGAGAGCCGTAAGGAACTGTTTAGAAGTTGCTCCCTTGAAGGAGTAATGGATTAGTGCCCTTATTAGGGAATCGGAGTACTTCTCCGCCATAAGAAAGTGTGTCAGGACCTCTCTCCACTGGGAAGTAGGTGCACATTAGAAAACATTATTGCTGAACCATCTCTCTCCTTCCTGAATAGAAAGATTCTGCATCCATGACATTTCTTTGACTGTCATCGGGCTGTATTCCTGGTCACATTGTGTTCCAAGCCTTTTCAGACCTGTGTAGCTTTATCTGAGATAGGCAAGGACTCTGGGTAATAATCAAATAGAGGCAATTTGAGTACAAGATATTCCCCAGTTTTAAAAAGTGTCTTCTTGATATGTGAATGTTCACATTTATCTAATTGCATTTCTGGCAGCAGCAAAGCAGCTCAGATATCTGTCACATGCCAACTTTGGCTGTAATTAATAAGACAGACCAGCTATAGGCTACACATTCAAACATGGTTGTTCTTTCTCACCATCACACTTTACTACATTTACATAAAATTACAACTGATGAAGAATATTCCTGCTACCATTCCTTGCAGCTACCTCAAAACCAGATGGACTGAATAATTGACCCGCCACCACACAGACAGCTGCTAGCTATATAAAATACAGAAGTTTTCATCCACACCTCAGATAAGTTTTTTATTCTACACCATGAGCAAAGGTCCTCTTTCGTGAGTCCTGCTCTATAAACTGTCTAGTAGATTTTCTACCTAGTTTTGAAAGATGGTGAACATCCAAAAGCATGTGACCTTAGTTGTCTCCGCCCCTCCCTCGGAGGATCATTAGTATAACGACATAACTGCTAAAAATCGCCTGTCCAGCTGCTTCAAGCACCACTCAATCAGCATCCCTGTGATCTTCAATTTCAGTCTGAATGATTTTTCTTGCCTTTAACTCATTTCCTGTTGGATTTCGTTAGGGTCTCGGTGAATCAAATAAATTACAACATCATTCAAAATCAAGTCAAAATCAAGTAAATATCAAAGTGTGATAGTTTGACCAAAATTATAATTCAGATGCTCCACTAGGGGTCCCCATGTTAACTTCCTCACGAAAATAAAACTAAACGCAAAGACACCTTTTGATATAAAATGCACGCTGTGTAGGAAGAGAAGCCGTCCTGGTCCATGGTGCGGGACTTGGCACCAACTCTTGCCACTTACTTTCCACAGAAGCATGGCGTAGAGCCACAGATAACGTATAATTAGTCAAAGCTTCACCTAATGGAGGTTTTTTTTACATTCTAGTCCAACATTCAGAGCAGACATGGAAACCCACTGAGGTAGAAAGGCAAACCCTACATGATCTGCTCTAGTTCACTTTCCCATGTTTCATGTATCTGCTCAGCTGAACTTGAGGGCTACAAACAAACCTGTACTGCTTGAATACTTTGACATACATGATGATACTGAGCCTGACACACCTAGTATATTCCTAGGGAAAATATCTTTATAATAGCTTTATAAATGAAAGCAATAAAAAGTTTTGTATCGACATGATTCATGCATTAATGTCAATTAATCTCAGTTATTCTGAGATTATAGTAACTAACTCCAGCTTCCTTTGCAGAACCGCAGCATGCCAAATGATATTAGCAGGAATAACTTCCTGCACTGTCATCGTAAAATTCATGGCATCAGACTGCAGGTTTAGCCAACAGCTATTAATTCAACCAGAATCTTGGATCAAAGACTGTTAGTACTGTTTTGATCATTTACATCTAATTAATTTAACTGAAAAAAACTCCAAAGACCTTTACACTACATCTCATTCCAATCTACATATACGCCCTCTCCTCAGGTTACGATTCACAACGTATCACAAGGAGAAAATATCGTAAAGTAAAAATGCATTTTAATACAGTACATCTAACTTATGAAACATCATAGTCTGGCCTGGCCTACCTTAAACATGCTTAAAACACTTACGTTAGCCTACAGTTGGGCAAAATCATTAACACAAAGCCTATTTCATAATAAAATATTGAATATCTCATGAAATTTATTGAATAATGTACTGAAAGGGAAAGACATTTACCCATCGTGATACAAAAAATCGTAACACAGACTATCATAAACACATCCTTTTTCCTAGCCTACTCAAGGATGAATTTCACTTCAGCTTTTACATTTTCCTTCAAAAATGACAAACAGCTTCCTCCCAACTTGAGACACAGGCCTACCTTTCATTCTCGCTTCGATCCAGGCCACCACAAAGGGCCTGTTTTAAATGGGCTCCTAAACGCTTGGGCCCAGCAGATCCAAAAATACTTCTTCATTACATACAGTTGAATTGTTCCTTTCCCTGTGTGGACCTGTCCTTAAATGGTTATGCTCTTAATTAAATAACTACCATTGCATTCTGGAATCTATTAACTGTACTGTGTCGCCATTGTAATAAGTTAAATATGGAGCGTCCCACAGGGATCAGTGCTGGGACTGTTGCTATCCTCCCTCCATATGCGGCAGCTTGGGAAGATCATGCGAAAGCATAAAATTAATTCCTAGTCATATGCTGGTGACACGGCACTGTAACTTTCAAACAGACCAAACAATACTCTCTTCATAGTCTCATTAGCAAACTGTTTTAATGAAGTACAGAAATGGAAGAGTGAAACGGATCTGCGTCTGCAGCATAAAAATGAATGGTTATGTCACCTGGATGATATCGGTTCCTTGTCAGCTTGTCGGCTTAAACTTTTGTTTTGCCAAGTTGGCCTCAAACAGAGGCGTACATAGTCAGAGAGACGGCCTTCCCTGCACATGCCACTCTCACCTGCGCCTACTCAGTTCTCCCAGCAGCCAGACCAGCCTAACATGTCTGAGTGCCAGACACACCTGTAGAATATTCCATTATTGAGGCAAAGGTGGCATGTCTCTAAAGGATATTTCTAAATTAGAACCCTTGTCAGGCATTGAACTTGCCCCTTGTTGAACTGTGTTGACCTATTAGCAAGCTTTTAATTTGGTATACAGTAAGTGTCGCTTTGGATAGTTCTGACTTTTTCTTCTTTGACCTGCAGATTCCGAATTACAATTTGCGCCTGTTCTCTTGGAGTATGATTAATTAAACCCGCTAACGCTGCACCTGGATCACAGACCTCTCTCATTAGGTTGCCAACTACCTCTCCAAGTCAGGCCCCCCTGCAGCTCAGGAACCTGACAGCAAATCTAAGGTGAGATCTTACTGTATCGTACAGGAATACAGATACTTGCATTTGTTTGTAGAGCATTAACATACTGTAATGCCTTATTCACGGAACATGAACTCTACAGACATTTCAAAATACTGTAACAAGAACTGCAAGTCAAAGTAGAAGTCATGACATCTTTGCATCTATTTGTGTGGCTCTTCACACTCCATAGGGCTCCTCTTAAGTTAACGATGGACTTGAAAATTCGCGTCACTTTTAAGGCACAGCAAGGTCAGGTTCCTGCTGTTCTCAGCTGATTAATATGTATCCAGAAGGCAGGGCATCTTGTAATTCCTGAAATAAATAATAAAAAATGCTTCACCTACAGGGCTTTTAGTTTCTGGAGCAGCCAATGTCAGGGATGTCAGTCTCAGTATTTACATGTAACCGTAGCACTGATGTAACTTGCTATACCTTAATGTTTAATATGGCTCGCTATAAATAATGTTACTGCTGCAGCTATACATGCAGCCGTGCGTCTCGCACCTCATTCACAAGCTCATGTCTCCTGCCTGTTTTCTCTCTCCTGTGCAGGGGCCCTTTAAGAACCTGGAACTCTGGCTAAAACCACGGATGGAGTGACAGCCCCAGATTAACCTTCAGGTGTTGATCAGCCAGACAGAGGGCAGAAGATCAGTTTAACAGAAAAGTTTTAACAGAAGAATTCATACCCCAGTTACAGAAATTCATATAATATGAGTTTGTCTGTGCATAGAGGGCTGGGCGGCCGGTTGATTTTGGAGCGGCCCCTGGAGGTTTCATTTGCAAGATAATGACAGAAAGTATTCTCTATTATTTTGTTCATTTGGTGGTGGTGATGATGATTGTTTTGATCTAATGATCTGTCTGTTTTTATTATAAACTGTCTAAGCCCCTTGGCTGTGAACCCTCAAGCAAAGGTGTTTCCTAAATGCTTTGCTGAAACTCACTTTGCACGTATTTCATTTTCAAATGGTCCAGAAGGACAGAACAATACGGTGACCGGCCCAGCACGATGAAACACCACAAGTCTCATCTCACTGCTTCATGTGGAATTAAGGCGGACTGACAAGGCCCCCATAAAGGGCAGCCCTTCTGTCTCTTTCTGCAGTCATGTAGTCTGTTTTTCTGGCTGTACATCACCTGGAGCTCACAGCACGGTCACAGTGCTGCTCAACATGGGACACCCTTCCTTAGCCAAGGCTTCTTCTAGTTCTGCCTCTGTACGTTTCCTCTGGCAAATCGATGTGGGTAAATAAAGACAGAGAAGCCTTCGGTATAATTGAATCCAGCGGTTAATAAGTACATAAACAAGCATGGCACACACTGTGCGTTTACACTGTTCGCGTTTAGAGAAAAGTAAGGGTATTTGTTACCGCTGCTGGACTTTTGCCTTTTAAATTTACAAGCTTTCAATTGACATTTCGTACAGCCTGATGTATGTGCTGCACCCCCACCCTGAGCCGTCTTCACTACTGGAGGAAGTTAAAACCCAGACTTCATTGCAGCCCGACCGCGAGTCGGAGCTTCCTGTCACCCGCAGAAAAACAGGCCCTGGAATCTCCTTGGGCATCACTGAGCATTATGGGGTCCTGCTAATGAGACAATTTCCTATTCTGTGCACATAAATGTTCTCCTACAGACAGGAAAAACGAAAAAACTTCCCAAAATGTAAAGACAATGGAATCGTAATGTTTTCACTACGGCACATCCAGAAGATGCTGAAGATTTAAGGCAGTTGACCATCGTAGGACATTCACATACATGCATACATGTACATATCCATTGATAGTGCATATTTAATTACTATTTTAGCTAATAAGCAGGCATTGGAGGAACATCCATACAAGCTCTGCACAGGAAGAACTGGGGCAAAATTCAGCCACACAGCCCTGAAGCTATAAGACGACAGTGAGACCCACTGAGACGCTCTGCCACTCAGTAACTATGTAATCGTTTAATATTTATATGTCCAAAAGAATTTGACATCTGCACTGATGCAAATTAAAAGAGAGACTGCACTAAAAATTTAAATGCAGTGAAGCTGACTTTGAATAAATGCAACTTTCTCATTATTGATTTAACTGTAAAAATGTCAGCTACATATTGTCTTAGTATCTAGCTGCTAACGCGCAATATGAAGCGCAAAGTGATCTGGCTTTAATGGGCAGAATGCAAGCTGTTCAGCATAACTGGAGCCTTGAAGGGTTCCTGCAGCTCTCAGTGCTGGGGGAGGCTGAGCTCGTGCCGTGCCGTGAGACTCACACTGAAAAAAAAGGACGACATCACACCTCTGGGGAAGAGGGCAGTCACACTAGATATGCATTGCTAATACCACATCGCTTCTATTTAAAAAGTGAAATTTTCAGCTGTATTAAAAAAGTTTGCACCAAAAAAAAAAACTGGAAATGTTTTAAGAACTGAAATTTTTGTAAACATGTAACTAAAAAAAATATCTGGGACATCTCCTTGTCACTTTTACCTAACATAACTGGCCTCATGTAAGCCACATTTCAATATGTCTAGATTATCGAGTGAAAATGTTGAAAAAACAAATCATCTGCTGACTAAACAAGTAAGTGGCTTGGACAGCTGGTTAACTGTTTGATCAGTGACTCTTCCTGATGATCACAGGACTCGGTGCAGCAGACAGTTTTTTTGATCAATGTTGCTTTTAAGTGCTGGGGGTTGGTCTAAATGCAAATGAGGGCGAGGGGGAGATGGGCTCCGGGTGGCAACGGTGCCAGTGGCAAGTAATTCAGAAGGTAACAGTGCCAAGCGTCAACCTCGTGGAGTGATAAATGAAAACCTTACCCTGAAGGGGAAGAACAGCGGCCTTATTTACTCTGACAATTCTGAGTTCATTTATCAAACAGAGTCACGTCGCAGCAGCACAACAATTTATTCTCATTTCTGTTTTGCAGTTAGAGCAAGACTGTTTAAGGGTGCATGTGAAAAATAAAATTAGTGAAATAATTATTATCCCCATGTACTGTATGATCTCCCCATCTCTGAGGCTTGACTAGTTAGTCAGTCTTTGAAAAACAGGCATCAATCTTCACCTCCCTGTGGCTGTTTTCTTGGAAAGTGAATTTCGTCATAAAACAAAGGGGGCTGCATGTGACATGGCAGCCAGGCGAAAGCCCTAATTACCGTCCAGAAAGAGAATGGCGGAGATGCAAGCCTCACCCTCGGTGGATATGACACATTATATGCAGTCGCTACCATAATATAAGATATAAGGATTATTCCATTGTTCTAATTCAATGTCTAAATGCGATTTTTGAATAGGTTTCAAATTAAATGTGTTTCCTTAATGAGTTCATTTTGACAAAAAAACATCTTTTTTATTTTTGGAAACTTCTAACAAATGCAATCCATTCACGTTAGTAAATGATGGTCAGTGTGAAAGTGTGAAATCACAATTTAATTATTGAGAATCATTGTGTTTTTTTCTTTCATTTTTAACACTACAATCCTGGTGGTTTTTAAGTTTGCACTTAAAGGTTTATAGACATTTTAAAGTATTTCTGGAAAAAAATGACTTGACCCACTTGTCACTGTCTTTAATAAACCTGCTCAGCTCTGCGTTCGCCTGTTGGCCTGTTGGCCTGTGACTGAGCTGCTCATGATTACATGCACATTGCACTGCCTCGCTACGCTAAAGGCGGCTCTCAGTCATCATCGCACTCATTAGCTCGGATCTGCACAAATGCACGGCGAAGACATGGGCCACGCTATCGGTGCTCGTCTGCCATGCCCACATCCTGCGGGGGGTTCCCTCGTGCTCAGCCGTCTGCCGTTGTGCGTTGCCGCGAAGGTGCGACGTTGTACTCTAATTAAAAGTGTTGTGTGAAACCCCTCATTTTCCCATTTCCCTGCGTGACGCTCTCACATCCCCCGGCCCTCAGAATAAAACACGTTTCAGGAAAGTGGCACCTTGTGAGGAGCCTTTCAGAGCAGCATCCTGGTAATTAGTCACCCTGGGGATTGCCAAGTTTAGGAAAGCAGATTAGACAGTCTATATATTCTAATCAGCAAATTTGCCTGTAGCGATCTCTATCTGTCATGGGGGGTGGCGCCGTGTCGCCCGCGTAAGTGATCCCGCGCCACAGCGGCTTTCCCCGACCGTTATTTATGTGTTTGTTCTGCAGTCGCTGCAGATATGAAGACATGCGCTGATACTTGTAAAGGGGACGGGAACATCTGCTTCTCAGGTCGTCCCAGTGAAGGAGCCGCACGATCTCTGTCAGGCATGCTCTCCCGTTCCAGGCCTCTGCTGTGCCACTGAGCAAAAAGAAGAAACTCATGGCCGATCACACCGTCTCAGTCTATGGCGACATCAACACGAGGGCAGAGATGTTCAAGTAGGCTAATGCAGAATTACAGCACTGTGTCCATTCCATTCAAGGAAAACTGTAAGCGTTCAAAATAATCATTTTTACAGGAGGACAACATAGGGATCGTTTAGAGGAACCTGAAGATTAAAGCTGTTAAGAATCGTGTGAATGTTGCTAATGCATGGTGGGCTGTAAACTGCCTCTTACTGCATGTCATCTATTTACATACCGCATGCCAGATGCTAAATTGTTCATATGCAGCAAGCCAGATGCTAAACTGTGAGGATCCAGTATCTTTAACTATTCATGAAATCTGGTTTGTTAGCTAATGTGTGGGTAGTGGCCCATTTGTGTTTGAATTACTCATAATTATCGAATATATCCAGAATATCAATGCATATTGTCTGACCTGGAAGGAATGGCTTAAATTTCACTAGTGCTAAGTTCAGCTCTGCGCAATGTGGACTCTGAAACTGACACCAGTGCTGGGCACCAAGGGTCTCAGAGCGGTAACAGGAATGACATCAAGTCATCACAATAAGCATAGCCCTTAGAGACAGCTGTCAATGAAGTCATTCGGCTTTCTGACAACATTGTGTCAAAACACCCCTGCTTATTCCCTCAATCAGAACCCATCTTTTGGAGAATAAGGGGCAAATCCTTTTCTCTTCTTTTTCTATATAATTTTGAAGATGCCTCCATAAATTATGGAATTCAGTGTAGCAGAATTTCTTTATGATATTAATTTAGCAGACGTGCTCAATGTTTTAGTGCTTGTAATACAGTACATCTAATTTGTTCAATGGTGAATTTTTTTAAATAGATTATAGATTATAGATTTTTTGTAACCAGCCAATCGTTTCTGTATCTCTAAGGAAGGAGAACAGTCCTGAGTCGTCTTGGTGTTAAATTAGTTAAATTCCTCGGGGTGGGGTCATCATTGTCCCAAAATTTCATTGTGCAAGAAATCTCTATAAGGGAATTTTTTTTTCAAGCAATATTGAAATTGGCACAGATTAATCTACATATTTTTGACCTCTGTTTTAGTATTGTCCATCAAATATTTTTCTTTTTTTCTCTTACTTTGTGGCAAAAAGGAGCACGCTTGAGAAGCAGTGAGGTCCTCGTTCAGGATGCTGTGTCGCTGCACCTGCGTTGTGCCTTTTAAACCCATCTTATTTTGCCATTTCACCACAGCCCCCCAAACCGCTGTAGTGAGATACAGCTACCGAAGTGGCTATACTGTGCCAGCCAGCTGCTAAATGAAAGAGCATGGCTATTACATCCAGTGCTAATCCCACTTCACTGCATACCTGCCTCAGTCATGGTCACGGCAATACCCAGATGGGTCCAGATGGTATCAGTCAATAATCATTTAAACGTGCATTTCAATCTAGCATTCCATTAACCTACTGTATTTAAGCTCCTTCCTTGACTGGTGATGTCTTTGGTCACAATGACCTGCTCAGTCTCGCGATTCTTGACTTCTTGGTCTCTTCACTTCCTGGTTCCATTTAGCCTACAGATTTTGACTGGTTCTATCTGTTCCACTTGTAATGTGAGCACTCTGCTCTTTCTTGCCTAGCTTAGCATCCTGGATACCACTTGCCTGACCCTATGTTACATTTCGAATCTCGTCCTTGGTGGCTCCCGTTTGGCTCGACACTTGAGTCCAACAGCCGCCGTCTTGCCTGCCTACCTTGCAGTCAGCAGTCCCAGTCCTGTCATAGAGTTTTTGTAGACCAACTTGTCATAGAAGCCAACTGGCCGGACAGGAGAGTTGAATATTGTGTGTGGGTGCAGCATGGGGTGGGTTCATTTGTCAGTGTCTTGTTCTTAACTTTGTTAGACTCACATCCTGCGTTTGATTGCACTGGTATACAGAAATTTTGTTGCCAACGATGTCTGAATGGTTTTATATCAAGTTTATGCTGTTGATTAAGAATATGACTTCAGTTTTGCCAGATTGCCTCTAGTTTCTGAGATATTTAATAGTTAATTAATCAATTAACACAACATGTTTGAAAAGCATTCAGAATTGCAAGAATACTTCTATTTTAGTTACAACCAGTAAGTAAACAGTCTAACATCATACAAAAAAGAAATGTAAAATATCTAACATGAAGTTATGTATGATTTGATTAAATAATACAGTATTAATTGATTATTAATTGTTATTGATGTCAATGCTTCAAAAAAACGTATTGTGGCTGGTTGAAACAGACGACTAATGTCTATGAAGCGCGATGCGACCTTTGTAGAAAAGTCATCAAACTAACAATGGGCTCTAAAGTCATCAACTCACATATCAGGGGAGAGAAGCACAAGTGTTTTGTCAAAAGTCGGACAACAACCGTCACCATTCAGTTGTTTGCCAGTCCTGCAAGTACAACCTCTACAGACAGGCCTACACCCGCTTTGGTGGTGTCTCCAGAT
>JAODKE010000114.1:7458892-7472668 GCA_026779605.1 Mormyrus hasselquistii | reverse complement strand
ACCACCCCTGCCGTCTCCCCCCCCCCCAAGCCGGTTCCCGGCCCCCCCTGGCGGGGGGCTTTCTTATTCTTGACCCTAACGAGTTACGACAGGCCCGCTCCCCCCCCCCCCCCCCCGCCCCCCCACCATGCATCGCCTCACTATCAACCCGCAGCTGCTCATGAGATCTGCCTGCATCCTTGTGCTCAAATGTAGATGTAAAATGCTCCTCTGTTCTCAGATAAATATTTGAGCATGATAGTGAATTTCCCTGCCAATCATGAAGCAGCAGATCCTGAGTGATCTTTGAAGACACTCCCCAAGCTTGTGTACCCACCCACCCGTCCTTTAAGGAGCACATGAAAAACTTCTGGCTGTGGGGACTGCCGGGGTCGACACTCTACCTGTCCAGCAGAACAGAGAAGGTCATTTTCAGTGGCTCTGCTGTGAGGTCAGAGGTGCTGTCAGAAGGTTGAAGGATGCCCGGCGTTCCTTTTCAAAAATGCTCCATGCCTGGTGTAGCTCCTGGACCGTGCTACAACGTCACATAACCACACGGAACCAAAAGCTGTCGTCGGCTGACACTCATGTCACATTTTCTCTTTATTTCTAAAATGCAAAAAAAAAGAGAAAGAAAATTTTGAAAATACAAAAACCTGTAATTAGTAGAATCGCATTTATTCACAATGTCTGTTTTGTTCACTGTAAATATCACTGGGACATTTATATGAGTCATTTTTAATTATTTCAACCCCAGTGTCATGTAAAAATAAACATAAAATTTTGAAAAAAAAATCAGTTGGCTGAAGTTTCAGCCAATGAATGGGGTCAGCATTTTAATGAGCCTTCCTGAATACCATCCGTGTCACGGTGGCTCACTGATTAGCACTGTAGCCTCAAATCTCCAGGGTTCTAAGATCCGTTTTCACCCACAGCTCTGTGTGTGTTTGCAAGTTTCCCCCTGCAGTCTAAAAACATGTGGTTAGGCAACCAGGCGTCTCTAAATTGCCGCTACAGCGTTATCGTCTGTGTGCCTTTGCAACCTCTGATGGGTTAGCATTCCATCCGGGGTGTCTTGTGAGGTTAGACTGCAGGCTCACTGTAACTCTGTACAGGAAAAGCATTTAGAAGATAGATGGATGGAGTTCTGACTGCCCAAATCAGCTCTGCATGGTTATTGGTGTAATAAATCAGATGTAAAAATGAAAACATGGGAATATGGCAAATCTTCCCCAACACTCCCACAAAATCACACTATCTTCAGCTCAAGCATGTGGCCCCATCACTCATATGCGGACCTCTGACCACTGACAGAGACGCTTGAGCATAGTAAGCTGGTGCAGGCAATATCAGAGGGAGATGTTCTGAAATAATCCTTCTTATTTAATAGTTCCCTCAATCTACCTCTGTCACTTTCACATGGCCTTGTAAATCCACTCACAAGCTTCTCTCCATCTCATTTTCAGGGAAACACAGGGACACTGAATCTTTCCATCAGTCTACCCGCTCCACCCAACACGAGGGCCATCTATCATCTCCAATCACCCTGGTCCACATCTGTAGAAAATGTGCTCCAGTTGTTCATCTTGCTAACAAAACACGGATAGCTTTCAGCATGCAGGCCACATGAGCTTTCATCTCTGTCAGCGCAGCGTCCTAATCTCCGCCAGAGCCCACTCGAGCTTTACAAAGACATAACTCTCCTTAAGAACTCTCAGGAAGTTAGTTAAGTGTCTCTAAGCAATGGCTTTCACCGTTGACAAAGTGGGGACGTGTCTATTTATCACGAGGGTGTGCATATCGCTGGCTTCCCAGTAAGGCGATGTTTACAGCGGGGTAACTTAAAGCGAGTCCCTCATGGCATGCCCCCATTTCTCTTTGGTGATGAATCCTCCTCCTCCTCCTTGTATCCCCTTGCTCTTGGGCTGTTCCCCACACAGACGGATTACAGCGACTGTCACATCGCCTAGCATCTGAGCCGCAGCTCTTCCAGCACCTCTGTGCCCCTACTCAGCAGCTAACAGATGACCGACCTGCGATCTCCGGTTGGCTGCCTGAACTGACTCATCCGAGGAGTCGAGCTATCGAGCCGACGATCCGCCGGCGGGCCATGGTATGACCGGTCTCTGAATCACCACTAACCAGGCAACGTGACCTTCAGACCAGATCAATAAGCACCATATCACTTCATCTTCAGAGTCTAGATGAAGGGACTTTCACAGGAGGCAGAGCCCGTTAACATCAAAATCGGCCTCGTCGTACCAACGGGCCGAGGTCAGCGTCTGCACATACGGTATTCCCTTAATGCCACCTTCCGCTCTCCAAAATGATTATCTGCTATCCTTAAGTCTCATTTGCTACCATTAACAAGACACTACAACTTTAATTGAGTTTGCATTTAACTTAAAAAAATACCAAAAGCTTTTAATGCCAAGGTCACTTATGAATCATATTGTCTGCTGGGGGGACAATTTCACTTCTGCTCAGTCAAATAATAAAGCATTTTCCTGGAAAATGTATATCATACTGTGATTTTTAAAAGATACATTTTTTTCCACATATTTGATGTCAACATAAAAATGAACTTTAAGGAAGAACATGATGCCGATGTAGAGTCGTACATTTGAGGAGATGCTTGAGTAAATTACTTTTTTGTACTCGTCATGCTCAAAACAGAAATACAAGAAGGAAAAAAACAACCCATAATTTGCAAAAAGCCGTCATTTTCTGTCAGCCAGGATACCATTTTATTTTCATAGTGAAGCATTATCGTAGAAAAAAAAATAAAGATGATTTCTTAGTTCAGACTTCATTCAGTTAAATGCAATCTGTGTTTATCCATTGCAAAGTCATATTATTAATTGTAGTTCTGGCCCCAAAAATATTAATCTCTAAATGATGAGATATTTTTAAAGGTTTTTAAAACTCTTCATAACAA
This sequence comes from Mormyrus hasselquistii, assembly GCA_026779605.1. Classification (NCBI taxonomy): domain Eukaryota; kingdom Metazoa; phylum Chordata; class Actinopteri; order Osteoglossiformes; family Mormyridae; genus Mormyrus; species Mormyrus hasselquistii. The sequence continues at coordinate 7,469,751 of JAODKE010000114.1, read as the reverse complement.
CAAAATAAAAGAAAATACAGATCAAAATCAGAGGCAAATTTGTCATTAAAAAATCATTACACACTGTGACATAAGAACATAAGAAATTTACAAACGAGAGGAGGCCATTTGGCCCATTAAACTCGTTTGGGGAGAACTTCACTAATAGCTCAGAGTTGTTAAAATCTTATCTAGCTCTCATTTAAAGGAACCCAGTGTTTTAGCTTGCAATACATAAAGAGGAAGACTATTCCATACTCTAACTACATGCTGTGCAAAGAAGTGTCTTCTGAAATTCAGCACAAAATGTTCTCCTGCTAATTTAGACCTATGGCCTCGAGTTCTAGTATTTAAAGTAATATTGAAGTACCGGTAGCCATTTGGCTGAACAGCATCCAGACCTGTTAGAATCTTATATACCTGGATCATGTCTCCCCTTAGTCTCCTTTGCTCGAGGCTAAACAGATTCAGCCTAGCTAATCTCTCCTCATAAGACATTCCTCTAAGTCCAGGAATCACAATATGCGTGGAACCCAAATGTAGCATCAATGGGTGTTTAATGGGAAAAGCTAAACACTGTCCAAATTCAGGCAGGGGGATCAAATGAAGGTCAATCTGCCAAGTGCCAGAGGGTAAAACACAATGAAATCAGGTAACCGAAACAAGTCTAAGAAACCACACGGACTCTGGCGAAGAAGACATACAAGAACCTCTTCAAGAAGATGACGGAAAGACATACCGCATGTGGGAATCAGATGATTTCAATATTCAGAGGAGGCTGAGCAGTGGAGAACAGACAATTTTCAGAGCAGGTTGGAACTGGACTTGGTCAACCTGACAGACTCATACTACGCAGATTTCTAGGAAGCGCTTCTTTTATTTGCTTCACTTGATTCATTTGATTCACTTCAGGGTGGGGGAGTCGGGCCAATTTAGCACCCAGTTTCTTGTGTTGTGCTAAGAAGAATATTGGAAATCCAGTCACTGCATTCACCCATTTATTGTCCACTTCAGTGCAAAAAGCCCTTTTGATTCTTGCTAAAAAACAGGCAAAAGTATGAACTATGAAGTATGTACAACAAACTGTTTCATATAAATACGAAAAAACAGCACTGTTCTAAATTTTTAATCAAGCGGCGGAATTAATAGTGAAAACTATGCTTGAGAGTAAGCTATCATCAAGAAGGATTTGTTGTTAATGTGTTCTCACTGTCTTGTAAAATGTTAATTCACAAATTAGTTGAGATTAGCATGAGTAATTTGCTTTAATTAATATGTTTAAACTTGCCTTTGTGGTTTTGTGGATGGAAACTATTGGGTTTACAGTAATTAACACCAGAGCTGCTCAGTTTCAATGTTTTATAAACCTGGGTCCCACTTGTGTGACAGCTGTCTGCTTACTGTCTATGGTGGCATAGAAACTCATTGAATTTCATGTCTCCAAATGCAACATTATTTCATAAATATAAATAAAGTTTCAAGAATCAATCCGCCCATACCCATACTGCTTATCCAGGATGCACAGGGCACACGGCAGGGGAAAGCCTATATAGCAAACCACCCCAGCACTGGACATTTTGGAATTTTACAGACCATGCAAACATGCCCTGGAAGTCTGATGCGACTATAGCGCCAACCAACCGGTGAGACACTCGTCATTCAAAACTGCTTAAAAAAATGAAGAAATAATGTTTATTACATCCTCAAAGAAACAAAGCAACCATTGTGCATATATGTATAAGATGCTATATAATTTCCTGCATGAACACCCACCAAGGATAAAAAAACAAATTACTTACAAGTTTTGATCCCCGGTCCTGTGTGTTGTCTTCCCTCAGGTTGGGGGGTTATGAATATAAACCATTATTAAAATCATTTTAATGCATTTTCTACCTCAGCCACCTCACAGCCCCCCACCTACTTTAATGGTGCAGTTAATAGCCAAAAGTAAGCGGTTTATGGGCTGTTGGCGCTTCTGTCCTCTGGTCTTCAACCATCTGGGATGAAACAGTGGGCCATTCTTCATGGTGAAAACTTTCCAAGCCCCCAGAGAAAAATAATCTCTAATTGCCAATTGTCAGAACTTCATTAAGAGGATTTGAAGTTCTGTAAAATTAGAATTGTCTATTGCAGCCCCACGAACATGAAAATGTAGTCCGCATTGCACTGATTTGATTTATTTTGCACAGCTAATTATCCTAAGAAATAAATACTGATGACACTGGCATTTCTCAAAAGTTATTTTTTAATAACTTTTTTACACAAAATTAATTTGGCAAGGAGATTGTTAGGATGACAAGTGCACAGGATTACTGTGTGCCCGCATGTTAATAACAATTATAACATGGAAACGGTGTGAGCTGGAATCTGATACTGAATCTTCATCCAAATGAAAAAGTTTTATGCCAGAATTACAATGAAGCATAATAAGCTACCAGTCATTCACCTTATGGGAGGCAATCAATCTGTGATTATAAAAAAGCAAAGGTGTGATGCGTATGTAATAATAAGCCATCCATCCAGGTACGGTATAGTAAAGGCAATAATAATATATGTGTTCAGGCGTGAAGATGGTCTCGAGCCCCTCTACTGGTCAGAGTCACCCCAGTACTGACAGCAGCACCTCCTTCTAATTACTGGCAGCTGTAATAGATGAAAGAAGCTATAAAAATGGCGACTGACCAGTCTGCTGGGGGACTGTTGACTAATGTCATGTTTCTCCTGATCCCCAGCTGGATGACTGTGTCAGTGTGGGCAGTCTGCATGCTCTCCCTGCGTGTCAGTGTGGGCAGTCTGCATGCTCTCCCTGCGTGTCAGTGTGGGCAGTCTACATGCTCTCCCTGCGTGTCAGTGTGGCCAGTCTGCACGCTCTCCCTGTGTCTGTTTGATTCCTGTCCCTGGCTCTGCATGTGCAGTTTGCATGCTCTCCCTGTGTTTGTTAGGGTTTGATAACCATCGCTGACTCTGCATGTGGAATCTTCATACTCTCCCTGTGTGTGTGTTGGGGGGGGGGGTGATTATACTAACCCTATCTTAACCAGGAAAAACTACAAAATTCAGTATTAGGAGTGAGAACTCGTCTTTTTTCTGCAGGTCGTTATAGTTACTTGTAAATGAGCTTAATCATCAAAACCCCATTGTGTTCTTTGATTAATTAGTCATTCAGATCCTCCAGTCGCCAGTGGTGGGAGACTTTTATGAAACCTTCGAGCTTCTTTAATTCTCTGCGATAACAAAGAAGAAGCACTTTGGAAGTGAAGAGGGAGATGATTGGACCCTGGTGATTCTAGAGAGGTATGAGAAGGGACATTCACCTATCCAAAATTTTAATGAATAATTAATTCCTCTGCCTGAGTGATACGTTAATGGTGAGTGATAAGATTCTGCTAATTCCTCGACAGAAGTTTTGTCATGACCGATAAGATTGCTTGGTTTCCATTATTAATTGTTGAAGTATTGTGGATTATATGTAATATTCATGGAGGGAACCTGGGCAGCTGAGAACTGCATAGTGTCATACTGCCGCAGACATTTTTACTGTGGTGGGTGGGGCTGTCATGTAAAACAGATGAAGCAGATTTGCCGGCACCATATGCAGACGCTCCTCTACTTACGAATGAGATACGTCCCGAACGGCCATTCGTAACTTGAAATGTTCGTAAGTCGTTATTCATTATTGCTTTTACTTTTACTTTTTTAATACTCAAGTACAATTTTAATGCGGTACTTTTTTACTTTTACTCAAGTGTGATTCTGGCTGAATGCTTTTAATTGAGTAAAAGTTTCACTCATTACTTGTAGTAACATTTCTGAGTACTTTTTACAGCCCTGTCTATCACATTACCTCTCAGTTATCCCCTGAATGGTGCCGCCTCTGGGAATCTGTCTTATGGCTGCATGCATTGTTTTTTGTTTTTTTTTTTTGGGACATGCAGTCGCTCATGGAAATAATGGAAACATCTTGCTCATCTCCACTCATTATATCAGTCATTTTATATGAATGAGTTCCTTATTTGCACAATGGCTTTAATACTTAGGAATTATGGGTGAAAAAAACAGGAAACAATTTTAACAATACAGGCCCTATTATACTTAGTAAATGAACATGTATTTTGTAAGATGTGCATCAATCTAGCAAATTCTGAAAGACTGAAGCGCATCCAGTGTTATCTCTTGAAGATAACTGAAGAGCTATTATCTATTAGAATCATCTCTTTCCAGAAAATAACATGACACCTGAACTTAGGTCTCACTGCACTCCTATACTCTCGATACAGCAGCTTCTGCCCTGTACTAGCAATGTAATCAAGACCAACTAAGCTGAGACAAAGTCATTACCATGACCAGCAATTTTTCAAAAACGCACCTTATTGGTTGCATTTCAACTTTTAAACAGGACATTTTACACCCAATCACAGTCACACTGTTTCACTGATGATCTTTCTATGGTTTAGTAATGCTGAAGGTTTCTCATTATCATTTTTCCACCTATATACCCTATGCAGCACTGCCCCTCCCTACATGCAGAACACATGCTGTGCGTAGGGCCCCACGATCCAAGGGGGGGCCCATTTTCCGCAAGGGGACGGATACGCAAAGGATATGTGTCGCTGCCGAGAGCCGCGCGTAGAGTCAGCCCAAGGCAGGAGAGAAAAAAAAGAGATGAGTAATCTGACGCCGCACGCGCTGCCGCAATGATTGACAGCATGCTGCATCTGACCAATCAGCGGTCAAATGCGCCGGCAGGCGGTTGGATCCATGCAGGTGGAGAGATGGCCTCCAAACGGCAATATGAATCGAGAACAAGCAAGTCCAAACCAGAGGAGGCCCATTTGATTAGTTCCTACTAATAAAGGTCGTCTATCTAAATGCCATTTCAGATATAGCCATTTTGTAATGGGGGGGCTCTGCTTAGGGCCCCAGTTTGGCCAGGGGCGACCCTGACCCTATGAAATTTGAGAAGAAAACTTTAAGGTTGCCATTTTAGCCTCAAACAACAAACCAATGCTTTAGCACATCATTGTGTTTACACGAGGTGTTCAAGTTATACGTTAGGTTCTGTTTCCATGTTTTGATGGAACGTGACATCAAACATTCATATGTGAATAAATATTATGAATAGATATTGTGAAAATATTAAGTAATTGTCCTCCTATTGAATAGAAAGCTGTGTTTTGTTGTCAATTCTAGTAGAACTCCAGCCCATTTTTTAGTGTTATCTATCCCATTATTTATATGCTTATAATAAATAAATTGAAAAAATTGATATTTTTTCATAGGAGGTTAGGGTGTGGATCATCGTGGAAGCGAATATGCACTTTGTTTTCCGCAAAAGACTGCAAAAAAGTGGTCTCAAGATAAGGACCAGTCTAGAATGCTACAACACCACCCTTCACAAGTGTCTTAACCAAGCAATGTTGATACAGATATACTGGTATAATTAACCTTCTCTGCAACAAAGTGAGTGCCAAAATTATTTCAAACTTATTTGCTATATTATTTCATATATTACAGCCATATTTGCCATCTGCTTATCTTGATCATGGTGGTGATGGGTAGAGTTTATCCCAGGCAGCATACAGTATACAGCAGGGGTACAACCTGGACAGGATTCCAGTCCATTGCATAGGATGCACACAAATACTATGGGTAATTTAGGGACATCAATTAGCTTAATTGCATTTCTTTGGACTACGGGAGGAAACTGGAGTGCTTAGAGAACCTGGATGACATACAGGGAACATGCAGACTCCACTGAGTGAAGAGTAAGGGTGATATTTTAAATGGCCGACTCTGGAGGCGTGAATCAGCAGCACCACGCCACAGATCACACTCTTATCATAATAAGCTGATCATTTACAGACAAGGATAAGCAGTTTATGAAAATAAACAGAGAAAGTGCCATACTACATGTCAAAAGCTATACTGCATTGTATCTTTAGAAAATAATGGTTTATAACTTTGAACGCTGAATCTCACATTTTCGCAATCGTGCAACTGCAGACTTGTCTTAAACTGAAAATCTCACTCCAGCCAACTGGCTAAAGTTGTCAATCTTGTGATGTCACAATGTCAATATGATGTAACAGTCGTGTACACTGCATGGAAATTGCGACAAATTTGGTCATTTTTGGTAACATTGAAAACTATTAGCTTTTAGTTTTTAAGGGTTTCAGAGTCAAAACCCAAACCAAACCTAAATTCATATAATACAGGTTATTAGTTAGTAGTTATTATTAGCATCAGCTACATTTTTAAATGGTTTATTGGTTTAACATTATTGAACTGGATTGATTAGCGGTTATCAAGGCTTTTTCGGTTAGCTGTGCTTTAGCAATTCATCCATCCATCCATTATCTACACCGCTTTATCCATTTGGGCTGCGGGGAGCTGGAGCCAATCCCAGCATCTTCGGGTGAGAGGAAGGCTGCACCCTGGGCAGGTCGCCAGTCCACCACAGGCTTTAGCAGTCCTGTAAAACTTATTATCATGTCATACTTCTGTAAAACAGAAATGGTGTGATCATTGTGTACAACTCATTGTAATGTAACAAACCAGTGAAACTCATTAAAACGTCTTATCACTGAAACATGGCTGGAACATTACAGTGTGGGTCCATAAGTAAACATAAAAATGATTTAAATTAAAGTGAGTAATTTAGCTTGACCTGTTTTTGTGGATTTAGGTAACTTGCCCATCATGGCTGACAGCAGACCAGTGCCATAGCAGTACCGTTCTGGAAAGCCCAGTATAAACAGAGTAGCAAATATTTCTGCCCTTTATGTAGCTCAGCTGTGTGTCTCTGGGAGACCTGGAAAAAGCACAAGATTAAAGGCACAGAGTGACTCAGAAGCACTGAAAAGAAATGTAAAGTAACTCAGGCACAGAGTGACTCAGAAGCACTGAAAAGAAATGTAAAGTAACTCAGGCATAGAGTGACTCAGAAGCACTGAAAAGAAATGTAAAGTAACTCAGGCATAGAGTGACTCAGAAGCACTGAAAAGAAATGTAAAGTAACTCAGGCATAAAGTGACTCATTTCTCAGAGTAAATGAAATAGAAAGGAAAACAAAAAAAATAAACTTTAAAACACGAGTTAAGTTTTAAGCCACATCGAAACCCTGACTGGTATTAATTTTATCCTATTAAGAATGAATAGTCAAATAAAATACACTTGCTGAATAATAATAATAAAGCAAAGCTCCAACCACCTATTCAGTACAGAGATATTTGGCGTCTGGTGCCCAGGAAACTGGATGCAAGGCAGGCAGGGCACACCCTGGGCATACTGCCGGCACAGTGGGGAGGCACACTGACAAACACACTCACACACTACGGACAATTTATAGACACACTAGACACACATCCACTCCGGTGAAAAGCAGAAAAACAGCCGATATTGATTTGCAACACTTTGGTCTGTAAGGCTTTGCCATGTTCCTTTAGCCTGTTCAATCTGCGGTGTCATGTTAGATCTCCCAAGTGAAATACAGCTCATTGGAATGGATGTTTAAGTAAAGGGGGCCAGGAATCTGTAGCCTGCTGCATATTCATAGATTCCGCTTTAAACACTCTATCGCAGCCAAGAGAGGTGTGGATTAATATGTTTTTTTTTTCTTATAAAAGACAAAATGATGACAGAAAAGGTCTTTGGACTAAACCTCATGAACCAGTTTTTTTTTCCACATCTATTCAGTTTATTTATCAAAGGGAAGTTCCACAGCATCTGATCAATACAGATACAACAAGGACAAATGTCGCTGACATCCCACTCGCTTGCCAGAGGGCTGAGGGACGTACTTGCTACCCTGCAAGCCTCCCAGAATGCACTGCTCTGCCCCAGCAAGGGCACAGTCTCTGCGTTTCCTTCTCCAGCCGTGGACAGATCTCGGCTACACGGTGCCGGCTTCCTGAAAACGGAAAGAACCTGCAGCTTCAGGGGACAGACCCTCAGCGGCTGGATCCCACTCCGTGCTGCACTGCATCACCACAGCTGCCTGCTCTGTCGCACAGTGTGATTAACCTGACAGTACCATTTCCTCTTTGGCTTACATCAATATCTATGCACTATTCTGTCACAAACTATAATTGAGTGCAAGCTTCAGAGAGAATGTGCAATTAAAAACAGGACGTGCACAATCTGCTCATTCGCACTGGGCTGCATCGATCCAGGATCCGGTTCCAGTTGAGGAGCACGTCGTATCTCCTACGCCACAGTAACATCTAGCCAAGCAATGCATCATCCCCACAAATGGTTGCCAGTTAATGTCTGTTTTTCATCACAAGAGGCGCAATTTAAATCATCACCATACAAATGAGATTTAATGAGGGATGTCTGACGCATTAGAACACTCTCACATTGGCCGCAATTCTCTGTATTTAAATTTCTGGAAAGTTAGGACATCACATAAAATTATCCAAAAACATACATATATACCGCACGGAATGGAGGGTGTTTCTTCTGATTTATTCATCTCTCAGAAGGGTCTTATCTCCAAGCTTAAGTTATTCCTCTTTTTATATTACCAAAATAAAACAGGTCTCAAGGCTGTTATTTTTTATTTGTTAAAGTATAATCATTCACGAAAAATTTAGGCACAAAATGCATTAATGTATTTTTTGATTATTGAAAAGTGTTGGTGATAAAATTAGGTGACACATAGGTAATAAAATAGGTCTGTAGTGTTTCTAAAAGTTGCTAGATTAAAATACAATATTATTCAATCTGGTGGCACAAAAACAGATTTAATATTGCTTATGTTATTGCTCGATGAAGGAGTTTGTGTTTCATTAAGTGTTGCCAGTTTGTTTTATGCCAATCTTTCCCTTCTGAAAATAGTAAAAACTAAAAAGTAGAGACGCATAAAGTGGTAATTGCAATAAGCGTATGAGTTTCAGAAAAAGAAGTTTTGCCCCAGGGTTTTAAATGAGCTGCACATAAGTCTGCAGACGTTCGACCACCATAGCAATTTAATTAAACGCTTACTAAAAAATCGCTGAAATGGCATTATGTCATTTAGCTGTGAAACATATTCCTTCATCCACAGCAAATTACACAGCTTACAATTTTACATTCTCTTCCTTTATATAGTTCAACACTTAAAGGGAGCAATTAAAGTAAAGGGACCTTTCCAATGGTACAGCTTCACGGTCTCACATCTTATACCCTGCTCCTGCCTACATACACCACCTGTTTGCTAGTGACAGTTCTGCAGATGATATAATGAACCGAAAGTGAACAAACTGTAAATTGAGAGTGCACTTCCTAGTAATTATAAAAATGGGCTGCTCCAATAAGGTAACCTTTCTGCGAACACTGAAGATGTCAAGAACTGGTCACCCATCTCTGATCCTGAAATACATTTTTTTCCAAATACAGAAAACGTATATAATTTCAAAAGGCAATGGCATTCGGAAAGAGTTTTACAGGAGATTAAAAAATCATTACACATTATATTTACATCCTTATTGCCATATACTGGATAAACAATTGTCAGTTAGATGGATTATATTAAATTATGGGTTATATTTAGAATTAATATATTTTTATTGTTTAAAAACCTAAATATTCTGCTAATAGATAAAGAAATGAAAATGCATACAATGAATTGGCTTGTTCTGCTAACATGGACTTCAAGTTTGTCTTAAGCTCCTCATTTCTTAGGCAGGTATGTTCTACAGAACATTTGGGCCGTTTTCAATCACCTTCAATTTTTCCAGAATTGATGTTTCAGCCCTGTGCTAAATTTATTTACATTCATTTTTCCATCATTAATCTGCACTCAGTGCTCCATAACGACAAAGCAAAAATAGAATTTTAGAAGTTCTGGCAAATTTATTAGACACAAAACACAGCATTCACATAGGTATTCAGACTGTTTACTCAGTACTTAGTTGAAGCAGCCTTGAGTCTTCTTCGGTATGATGTGACAGGCTTTGCACACCTGGATTGTAGGATTTTCTGCCATTCTTCTCTGCAGATCCTCTCAAGCTCTGTCAGATTAGATGGGGACTGTTGGTGGACAGCTAGTTTCAAGTCTCACTGGAGATGTACAGTTGGGTTAAAGTCCAGGCTCTGGCTGGACCACACGAGGATATTCACAGAGGAGTCATTAAGCTACTCCTGTGTTGTCTTTGCTTTGTGCGTAGGGTCATTGTCCTGCCGTCGGAAGGCAAACCTTTACCCCAGTCTAAGGACCCGAGCGTTTCAGGGGCAGGCTTACTTTGTTATGTTCAATTTTCCCATGACCCTGACTAGTCTGCCAGTTCCTGCCACTGAAAAAGGTCCCCGCAGCATGATGCTGTCACGCCACGCTTCACCACGGGGATGGCACTGCACAGCTGATCAGCGCTGCCTGGTTTCCTTCAGACATGGCACCTCGAATTAAGGCCAAATGTTTCAATTTTGGCTTCATCAGAATCATGTTTCTCATAGTCTGAGAGTCCTTTACCTTTTTGCAAACTCCAGCTGGGCTTTTACTGAACTCAGGGCTGTGAACAGGTGCAGTGATGGCTGTCCTAACTGTAGGTCAGAGTGTCCATTGGGTTCTTGGTCACCAGACTTACCCTGCCCTGACTGCTCAGTTCAATATATATATAGGCAGGATGTTTGTTGTTCCAGTGTTCTTCCGTTTAAGTATTATGGAGGCCACTGTGCTCTTGGGTACCTTCAGTGTTGTAAAAATTGTTTTTGTACCCTTCCCTAGATCTGTCCCTCAACACAATCCTGTCTCTGGGCTGAACAGGGAACCCTATATCTGTCCCTCAACACAATCCTGTCTCTGGGCTGAACAGGGAACCCTAGATCTGTCCCTCAACACAATCCTGTCTCTGGGCTGAACAGGGAACCCTAGATCTGTCCCTCAACACAATCCTGTCTCT
>JAODKE010000114.1:7429590-7443375 GCA_026779605.1 Mormyrus hasselquistii | reverse complement strand
CCCCGCCGGCCTGCCCCACATTAACATTTCATCAAGTAATTATGGCCGGCCCTGGCGCACCACTGTTTGGGTGCTAATGACAGCGCCGCACACTCACTGCAGTGCAGAAGGCCCCCATTTCAAAACAGAATCCATCACAAACCTGAACAGGGCCAAGGCCGCCGGCCTGCAGCATGTGCATGCGCACGCGTGTGTGTGTGTGTGTGTGTGTGTGTTTGTGTGTGTGTGCTCACTCCTCCACCTCTCCCCATTCATCTTATGTTCTGTCACTCTCTCTTTCCCTTACTGCCAGGTTTCCTACATTTTGCAGTCTTGAATAATTTAAGATGTTAGTTCCCCAGTCATAAAAAATGTATGTGAAAAGGGAGCATAATTAAGCAGCCTAATCTGGAGCTTTCTGGAATGTTCTGTGTTCAGTTTCGCTTTGTGTTCATTTCTTTGAAGATAATCAGAACAGGCAGAAATGCCTCATCCAGGCAGACCCGGCGCAGTCTGAGGGTCGTTTCTGTGATGGGCGAAGGCAGTGTGTGCATGTCTGTGTGTGTTTGGACTGGGTGAGGGGGCGGAGCCTTGGATGCCTCCAAACACAGTATGCTCTGTTATGACGCCCGGCAGCATCTCTCCATACAGGATAAAGTATCGTGCTTATAAAAGGCTACCGTTTATTTTCGTCATATAAAAAATGTGTTTGTTATTAACCTATTTAATAGGTTGCCCTTTAAATTCCTACAGGGGGCATGTGCTGCAGAGTCGTGAATTCAACAGGCCAATTATTTCCAATAATTGCATACTTAATTAAATGTGTATTAAATATAACAATGCATGTTTGAAACAGGTTTTACATGTATAAGACCTTCTTAATAATGTTTGTAAATCCAGTGAATACAAAACATAAATAATAAAAACGCTTTCTCCAAAGTCCTAATTTCTTGTTTTTTACAGCATGGAAAGGCTGGCAAACAAAAAATTCATCTTACATACCAGGAAAATTAAAATTGTAATATCGATTTTTTTGCCCATATTTGGTATTCCATTTCACACAAAAGAAAATAGTGGCTAACAGGCTAAAAATAAACAAAGCTATTTATAAAGGCATCAAAATCGACCCGCAATTTCTAAAGAAAACAGGATAATTACAGGACAATACAACGGCTTTATCACACTGCTCTTGGAGGCAACTGGATGATTAGACCAGTTGTCACTATGAAGCACAATGGTGGCTTAGGTCACGTGGCTTTAACCATACTCAGAAGGGCAGTTTATTTTCTTCAGTAGCCACTGTGACACAAGAGTCCCCACATGACACCAATGCTCGGTCCATAGTGTGGTCTCTCACACGCCTGAACTTAGTTTTTCTCCATTGGCCACTGGAGTGTTTTTCATTTTTGATCATGAAGTAAATTACTCAGACCCACAACCTATAAGACAGTCCATTCAGGCTGCCCTGAGATCCAAACTCTGGGATCCAACGGCTAATTTACCCCTTGTGCTGGGTGATGAATGGAAACCATTATGTATGACCATTATCAGCTGAGACAATGTATCACACTTTAGTCCGCGCAGAGTGTGACAAAAGATAGAGAAAAAATAAAAATCGCTCCTAGTCCTGCCACTGGCTCTTGTTGTGATTATCAGCCGGCGGCGCATCGAAGCAGCCCACGCCGTTCCTGTTTGTTCCTGCTATCTCCTAACCTACTTTCTCATTTTCTCACATTAACTCTCTCAGGATGAGCAGATGTAGAGGGTGTACCGCATTGGCTGAGAGATATGATCATGTTCCTCTGAAGGGGACCTGCAAACAAGGCTGCAGACAGCTCACTTAGCCAGCCCCTATCCACCTGGCCATCACTGTTTGTTCCCAAGCATCCATGGGTCATTCAAGCATCCTCACTAAGACCTTGTAGAGACCCCACGTTGTAATTCTGGCCCAGGTGGTTTGGGGATTTATTCTCCATCACTCCTCAGAGCAGGATTCTCGACTGAGGTGTAGTTTTTGAGTGGAGCCAAGTGGTTCGAGGGCATGGGGGCTGAACACAGCTGTGAGGCAGGAGGTGGGCGCATGTGTGTGTGCGTGTGTTTGTGCAGGTCGTGCGGGACAGAGTGTCAATTCCAAACGACATTATTCCACACCATATGGACAGATTCACATGGGGTCCTAATAACCGAGACTCTTCACTTGACATGAGAAACTGAGCCTTCGAATCATAACCAGCATAGGCAGAGCACACAAACGGCCAGAGCGCATGGCTACTCAACCCGTAGCAGTCAGAAAAATAAGCTTTTAGGTCTGCGAGGAAAAAATTGCTCTGTTTTAATGCACAGTCACAAAAAATGCCCCACTAATCATATAACTGTGCAAGAATCCATAGGATTCATGTGGATCGATTCAGGGCCTATAAGGTGTATTTCCACAGGCAGTGAAACATCATAACGCAGGAGTGAATCTCAACATGGGAAAAAACCTCCTGTTGGTTCCAGAGTTTGTGTGTGACTTACATCATCCACTCTGTTTATTAGATATGACTCATCAGAGGCTATATGAAGGGGGTCACTGGCAGGTCGCAAAATGCCTTGAAAATCAGAGGCGTGTTCCAAATGTTAGCTTCTCTTCCCTATTATGAATATGGATTACCATCTTTGAAAAACAGGTGCCACCTGAAAAAATATTAACATATACATTTATGGCAGCCATAAACACTACTTGAAAGACATGTTTGTGTGTATACACTGTTTGTGGGCATTTCCAGTTTTACGATTCCGTGCTCGCATGTCCCTGGCAGAAGTAGCACTGATGTTTTCCTTCTTGTCTCATTTTCTTCTGAGCCTTGAAAAGCAGCAAATGTACAACACTCACTCTGGCAACATGTGCCCTGCAGAAGGCTGTGCTGTCTTCCTGCGGAGCTTTAATAGAGAAAGCCAGAAGAGAAGAGCAGAAAAAATACTCACTATAATTCAGGTAAATAATTCAGAGTTTTGAAAAAGTTTATTTAATTAAATAATAAATAAATAAATAAATAAATAAAGAAAGAAAGAAAGAAAGAAAGAAAGAAAGAAAGAAAGAAAGATAGAAAGAAATCTTTATGTAGCTGTAGATGATTGCCTCTGCACCTAGCTTTTAAGTGCTGCAAGCTAAAATAAACAGCACAATCTCATCCTTAATAATTCCTTTGCTGCTTTATAACTCTGAGCATTTGCCTTGGAAACTCACTTATACCATCTCTGCCCAATAGGTCAGTAAAACTAATTCCTGTGTTGCAATGAAGTGGGAATTTCGTTTGGAAACAAGAGGCCTCTTCAACAAGCCAAAAGAGGTCTCTATTGCAATTTTAATTCAAGGCACTTCGGTCAATAGCACAATATTTAACCTTGGTGCATAAGAATAACAGGATTTTGAAGTTGGGTTTCATATCAGCATTGGAGCTGGCCTATTCTGCTCACAACACGTGCCAACAGTATTCTATGAATCATTTACAGGCTGCGCTGAGTAAATATCTGTGTCACAGTGAGCGGATGCATTTGCAAGTTGAGACTGAGACAAGATTTGAGTAAAAACATTTATCCTGGTTGGAATATTACTCTAGTGTGCATTGTTTTTATTACAATTTAGTCGACGATTTAAAATATTGGACAAGCTACGTTATACTTATCTTTTCTGAATTAAAAACAGTTTCTACTTAGACACATGTAATCAAGCTATTTTTGTCACCAAAAGAAGCAACGGTGGCAGCAAACTACCAATATTGTGTTAAGTCTCATACTGTAGCTTAGCAGCTAAAAGAAACATCTTAATGCTGTCAAAAGCTAAGAGATGCAAATTAGGCGCCATTAAAAAGTAAATTAGCGAGCATTGAAAAGCGACCATACAGCGTCTTTTTGTTAAACACCGCTAGCGAACCCTGATCCGAGAAAGCGGGAGGAGCACTGAAAGGATGCAGCAAATGCAAAGTGGCCCCATCCACCAAGAACTGACAGCTGAATCCTTGACTGGATCTTTGAACTGGAATTCTATTGTGTTTTGTGCCATAAGCTAAACCTCAATTCTACCATACAGCAGGACTCGCTGAATAATATTTGGATGCGCAAGCATCTGACAGAGTGGCCTCTTTGCTACCAGTTGGAGGAGCGATCAGGAGCCTAAAGAAGGGTCTCAGATGCTTAGGCTGCAGGGAGTTGGTTACCACGATCCGCCCATAGCTCAGGGAGTGCGAAGCATCATCCATCTCCTCTAAAAGAGATTAGCGGCGAGGGAGAGAAACAGAACATCCTGACACAGATACAATTCATCAGAGCTGTGATGCTAAAAACCCAACCGGCACTAGATATCAAAGTCATCCAGGCTGCAGAACAAAGCCAGATAATGCGTGACTGATGTCCTGGAGCTGAGTTAGCATGTTGCCCAGAGGCAATTCGTTTTTCTCTTCTCTTTCAACCCAATATGTAATTTAGACTATAATTAAGGAGGTAGAGCAACATACACTAATTATCAACACACAGATACACACAAAAACAAGTGCAAAAGGCAGCTTGCTCACACATCCATGCCAGTCAGCTGGTCCCCTGAGACTTCTGAGGCCTGAGGTAAGTGGTGTCGACCCATATGGGCAGGGCTGGGGAGGGAGATTCACACAAAGATTGCAAATCCAGTTTCAGATCCGGATACTGAAAAGAGCCATTCCCCTCGACGCAGCAGCTCCTTTTTGAGGTAGGTAGGATTTGGAATTGGGGTGGCGGTTAGGTGGGGGAGGCTTGACGTTTCTGCAGTGCTCACAATAAAGAGTTCCTGTGCTAAAGTGGGTCAGTGCCTGTGCCATGGAACAGGGGCTCCGAGGATGGCTTCCGGAGTGGGATAAGACAAGTCCTAATATGGAAATGGAAAGAAGCATCATTAGAAACCTGAAGCGTTTGAGGAGGTGTGTGTTTGGGGTTTGAGCAGGCACGCTCTGCAGCTCCTTGTCCTCTGGCAATTAGCTGAGGCGCTGTGCCTCTGCGATTATAGAATACTGTGAAAATGGGGGAGATAAGAGCTGAGGCCCAAATGAGCCCCCCGCTCCCCCCACATTGGCAGACACTCGCTGCAGGCCCCTTAGATAGCAAGAGAGCCACAGCCGCACGGCTGGACATCTAGAGCAGCCAGAGGGAGAACCGGATTCACAGATAGTGAAACCTGTCAATCAAGGTCACTGATCGAGCCGCCTGAAACACCCGCTGGCTCTGTAGCTGCTTTTACAGGGACGGGCCAACTCCCTTCAAGCCACTTTCATTTACCCAGAAGGATATTAACTGAAGGAGCACAGGTTTGAGATCTGAACCTCTGACCCGGCATCCCTTCCTCACAGTGATGACACTCCAGGATAAGAGAAGGAAGAACAGCCACTAAAGGTGCAAAGGGTTCCACGCTCATATACCTCCGTAGGCCTGAACCTGCGATGACTGAAAATACTCAGAGAAAGCATCCTAAAATAGAAAGTCATTATTTACACTCCCACAGCAGTTTACTGTTATGATGCTATGCAGTTTCTGCTGCTGAATCAGAAAGACCTGCCAACTATGCCATCGCTCGCCTCCATTCCCCTCCAGAGCCACTTTCACAGGACGCCGCTGCCCTGTAGTCTGAGTGTGTCAAAGGCAGGGAACATGGGTGGAGTTCATGTGCAAGGCTTTCAGGATGCCACCAGACAGAAAGCAGACAGTGATTGGGGGGCTGGGGTTTGATGTGGAAAGAAGTGGGATGCGGAGATGGCGCATTCTGACATGAGTGAGTATCGGGGGGGGGGGGGGGGGGGGGAAGGGGGGGTGCTATATAGGGCGCCAGGGTTTTTCATGTGAATTCATTCTACCTGCCACTGGCTTTTGACTGCACATATAAATTAGTGTGTTATGTGCTTTTTTTGCTCCAATGAGTTAGAAGCCATACCTGGAGTCCAGCTGCAGTCCCCTTCAGCTTCTCACCCATTGAAATGACCACTTATCTTTGTGTCTCCTTTACCTGCCTTGTGAATCCCATTCTTGGTCCATCTCTATAAACTGTATGTAGGAACAGCACTGCCATCCAATCCCCTGCTGTCTCTTCAGTCTCTATTCTTTTCTTGTGTCATGTGTATCTCTTACCACCCCAACTTGAGCATTTTATACACACTGGTTCAAGACAAGGGTATACAGTACAATAGCTGTAAAACAATTATATCAGAGGATAAAAAATAAGAAGTGCCCAGGATTTGAGGCAAGACTTTCTCGCTATGTTATGAAAACGTATTTTCGAGGTTCATTAAAATCAAGGCTAGATCAAATCAGCAGAATGATCTGTGTGACCTCATTATATGCGGCTGTCTTTAACCTTAGAGCGATTCTCTTCATCCATTTTCATGGCTGTTGTGCACATTGTACTACAAAATGGGTTGCGTTCCCAGTCATTTCTTTGAGCAAAATGTATTTGAATTTTCAAAATGGGACAGATCACAGGCTAAGAATCACTGTCTAACTTCAAAGTTAAACTGCTCTGGTCTAAAAAGGTATGAAATGACAGTATTTCTCCTGCTTTATGTTCCCTTCGATAGCTAAGAACACAAAGTTACAGCAGTTATACAATGCTCTAATGATCTTAATGTGATATAGTGTGCATTATGAACCTCCGTTTTCCTCTATGCTGTGCGTATACTGCAGCTTGTTTGTGAATTTCACCTTGGCTAACCAGCATCAGAAACTAGAAACAACATGTTGTGAGTGGCAATAAAAATGATGTATAGAGTTGGTGACAATTAAAAATAAAGTGAGGGATGATTGTAAGCAGGGCAGAAGATGCCTGACACTCTTCTTCACCTTTGGCTCTGATTATCTTTGCGTATCCAGCCCACCTATTCGGCTATTTTAGGTTCCCGTTCTTTTTGCCAGCTTTGGTGATTTCCCCATCCCTACACTAAACTCAGTCACCCCAGAAAAGAGCAAATCCCCAATAAACCTCTGGTTTGCTGCCAGACCCTTGTGTCACAAGGTGTCACCGCTGTCCCTGTCAGACATGCTCATTAGCAACAACAGCAGGTGTTTCTTGCATTGCTACAGTACAGCAGCATGAGACTTCATGGTTGCCTATCAAGGTTCAAGCAAAGGGTAGAGCAGCTGTCCAGTAATTACAAACCAGACAGATAGCACTATGCTATTGGTAAATTAATAATAATAATCATAATAATAATGGGCACTTCTTGTTCCCCATTTCTTCTGCTTAGGCTGTTGCCTTCATTCTACATTTAACTCAAGGCTAAAAGTAAAAATACTTTTTTTAAAAGTACTATACTACACTACACTACACTATACTATACTATACAGTACTATGCTTAAGACATGTACTATATGGACAGAAGTATTGGGACACCTGACTATTACACCTACACAAACTTTTATAACACTCCATTCTAAATCCAAAGGCATCAATACGGAGTTGGTCCCCCAATTGCAGCTATAACAGCTGTCACTATTCTGGGAAGACCTTCCACAGGATTTTGGAGGGTCTGTAGGAATTGTTGCCCATTCATCCAGAAGCACACTTGTGAGGTCAGACACTGATGTTGGATGTGAAGGCCTGGCTCACAATCTCTGTTATATAGTTCATCCCAAAGGTATTTGATGGGGCTGAGGTCAGGGCTCTGTGCAGACCTTTTCTTTCACACCAAAATCACCCAATTATGTCTTTACAGACCTTGCTTTATGCACAAGGGCACAGTCATGCTGGAACAGAAAAGGGCCACCTTCCCCAAACTGTCCCGCAAAATTGGAAACATAGAATTGCCCAAAATTTCTTGGTTTGCTGAAGCATTAAACATTTCCCTTTACTGGAACTAAGTGACTTAGCCCAAGCCCTGAAAAACACCCCCATACCATTATCCCTTCTCCACTAAACAGGTGGCATAATGCAGTCAGGCAGGTAACGCTCTCCTGGCATCCATCAGACCGCCAGACAGAGAAGTGTGATTTGTCACTCCACAGAACACGTTTCCACTGCTCCAGAGTGCTTGGCATTGCACTTGGTGATGTGAGGCTTGCATGCAACTGGTTGGCCATGGAAGCCCAATCCATGCAGTTTTTATAATGGGGTTAATGCCAGAGAAAGTTTGGAACTCTGCAACAGACCTTTTGAGATTCTGTTGTTCCTAAATGTCTCCACTTTTCAATAATACCACTTACAGTACAGTTTACCAGAAAATATCTAGCAGGGAAAAAATTTCACAAACTGACTTATTGCAAAGATGGCAATGACAATACCACGCTTGAATTCACTGAGCTCTTCAGAATGACCCATTCTGTCACAAATGTCTGTAAACCTGACTGCATGGCTGGGTGCTTGATTACCTCTGGCAATGGGTCTGAACGAAACACTTGAATTCAGTAACTAAGAGGGGTGTCCCAGTACTTTTGTCTATATAATATATAACACTCTTCAAATCATCTATTTTCTGAAAGAGTCCCAAATTAAATATAGTTGACCCTTCTGCATTGCAACTTTCTCATCGCGATTTCCATATATCAGGGGGTCAGAATAAGAATTTAAATAGGAGCTTTTTTTGGGAGTTTTGTGAAACCGCAGACAACACACAAAAAGTTTATATACAGTGCTGGATTGGAGGACGCCAGCATTCGTACAGGACCCTCTGACATTATATCTCGCGGTGATCTCTCAGAGATCTCTCTGCTGACCAGCGCGACCTAAACATTTTACGTGGTCTTTCCAGATCACAGGGGGCTTGGTCCCTAACCACCGCAATGTGGAACAGCCCACTGTAATTCACTAACAATGCGTACGAAACCTTAGCTGTTCTTTCTGATAATGCGCTACTGCTCTTCCTCTTCTGTCTTTTCTCGATTTCTAAATGAGCTGCACTGAGATGTTTAGATGTGCCTGAGAAGTTCAGGATTTCCAACTAAAATTATTACTTTTTTCTCTTAGATATAGATGAGACACAGCGTTTGACTTATATGGCGTCATATAATATTTATGAATGATTATAATTATAATGTCACAATAAACCTGCAGCCTGCAGTATATTTGGAAAGTTTCTCAATATTTGTTTTTATTTCTTTGATGGAGAAAAATATTTGTCTCTGTTGCAGAATCTTCATGACGTCTTTCTCTGCACAAGAGTTTATTTTGTTTTCCTAAGAGGAAGAAATAATTTATATACTGTATAGTAATTATTACAGTAATAACGCATAATTGCAGTACAGTCATGTTGCTTAAATTTCTTTAACTAATTTAATGCTGAGAATTACAGCTCTGGGCCGGAGAGCCAAAGATTACTGAAATAATGGATACCATTTAAATATCCTGTAAAAAACTATACAAAGTTGTATAATTCATTTACTTTTGCGTGCCACAATTAATTCAGTGCCACATACTAGTCGCAAATTCATTTTGTCATTGATTCCACAAAGTTTTAACATTCTGAGACAAACAAAAACGAAACTTATTGAGTCCAGTCTTATGAACCAAGTTACCTTTGTTTGTGTTAGAACTAGGTGCAAGTGATTATTATAGAAAATTCCAAATTCAGAGCTGTTGCCCCAAAAAATTATTAATAACGACAAGGAAACATAAATAACATCTGTGAAATATATATAGTAATTTGATTAGATAACTATAGAAGACCGTACAGGTTTTTTCTATATACCTTTGCACGTTAATGTACAGCAGTCATCCAATTCTTTTCAATAATAAACCTTTTATCATTTATATCAATGTGAAAAGGTGCAATAAACAGGAAACTTTTCTTGTTTTTTGTACACAAGCAGAAAAATGAACACATCATAAACCCAATTATCAGATAAGGAATAAGGTACCATACCATTCAACCATGCTTTGGTAAGTCCTCATCGGTGTCTGTCTGCATTTTTTTTAAATGACCTGTGTACAGTTTACTGCTTTGATAAATACTATGAAATGATATAGTCATAATAGATGCAGCTCACGTCCTGGCACTGTGTTCCTGTTGTTGATGACAAACATACTCCTGGAGAAGTCCTCTATCTTATTTTATCGTTAATCTCTTTCAAGTCTATCACCATTTTCCCGACTTCAGTGTTGTAATATCACACATTAGTGTATTAGAATTTCATCTGCATTTATCCTATTATCACCATCAATCAATATTTTCAGTTTTTATTTTATGCCTCATTTAGCATAGTCATCGAGACAGAGAACTTTGTGCTGAAAATGTAATAACGGCAAAACTGAACACAGAGTAGGATTTTTAGTACTTCTGCCTTCAAATCATGACCTGAGTAAAAAGATTACTGTTTGTTCCCACTGTGATCACTGACTACTGGAGTAAATTGAGATCACCTGCAAATTTTAAGTAAATTCCCTCCTCTGAAATCCATGGGCTGTTCCTCTTACTTTTTGATCAATCTCATTAAAGCAGGCAGGTCAATGAATAAACACTGACAAGAATGTAACACTGAAGAACAGCTGAGATCTGGTCAGACAGGACTTTAGTCAGCTGGGAATTAACAGTTCCGCTAACAACTGCAATAGAGTGTGATTTTTATTTCCATAATTTACAGCTAGCAATCTGCTGTCAATGGCAATTTAAAAACAATTACACAGCAAGTTATAATGCATTCCCATGAACACAGATGAAAAGCTTGCAAGTCTAGTTTTGTGCCTTTTGTGTTGTTCAGTCAATTAATTATCTATCGCAAAGATGCAAACATGCAAGAATGGGTGATACTGGGCATGACGAGAGGGAGGGTCAGGTAACCAGGGTGTTTGCATTAATTACTTCCACCTGTTTTACTGTTCCTTGAATTATTTCTCAATGTGTTGTGTCTTGTTTTGGTCACGGACTCCAGCTGTCCTGCCCCGATCGTCCTCTCCTACCGTGTGCCACACCCCCCTCGTTAATCTCGTGTGGATTCACCATGTTTACCAGCTGTTTCTGATCGTTGTCATTAGTCCAGTGTATTTAATTCGTGTTTCAGTTTGTTTCCCTAGTCCGGTTATTAATGATGTATTGTCAGTCCGCTTTGCTTTTCATTAAAACCCCC
The DNA here is from genome assembly GCA_026779605.1 of Mormyrus hasselquistii. NCBI lineage: Eukaryota > Metazoa > Chordata > Actinopteri > Osteoglossiformes > Mormyridae > Mormyrus > Mormyrus hasselquistii. The sequence goes on along the minus strand of JAODKE010000114.1, from coordinate 7,432,344 downwards.
TGTTTCCCAGACTTCTGGTGTCCTGTGCTTCTGCGTGCTCAGGGTACCTTCTGTGTGCTCAGGGTACCTTCAGCGTGCTCAGCGTACCTTCTGTGTACTCAGGGTACCTTCTGTGTGCTCAGGGTACCTTCAGCGTGCTCAGGGTACCTTCTGTGTGCTCAGGGTACCTTCTGTGTGCTCAGGGTCCCTTACCGCACGACATCAGCTGTATATCACATGCTTTTCTTTGAACTCCCTCCCTCTGCTTATGCTTTTCTTTTTTTCAATTTTGCCAAAACTGCACTTGTTATGGTTTAACTTTTTTAAAAAAAGAAAGCTAAATTTGTCTCTTTACATAAAGACTGACAAATAGGGAACCGTGTCGCTAACTAACCTCTGTGACATTGTTTTCCATTCCCAACAAAGGTTACAAATTAGTTACATTTAGGTTAGGTCAAACATCAAAATAATATGATAGAGAATACAGAAGAGGGTCAGAAGCTATATACTGCTTGGCCAAAAAAAAGTCACTATTTGAATTTAAAACAGCAAGTACTTAAGGGCCAATGACTGGATCATTGTTACAGCTCAGCAATGGTACAGTATGCAGCAATAAAGTGAAGTCAGCTGAGTATTGAATGGCCAGGTTATCCCATCAATGGGTTGTTTTCTTTCCTAAAGGCATGGACATATTCTTGAACAGTAATCCCACGATTCTTGAATTGTCAAAGAGTGGTTTAGGGAGCATGATGAATCATTTTCACAGATGATTTGGCCACCAGAGTCTTGACCTTAACCACACTGAAAGTCTTTGGGATGTGCTGAAGATACACTATCACAATGAGAAATGGATGCAAATCTGGATGAAATAGAATGTTGAGATGTTGCATAAGCATGTGGAAACAACGCATTAGAGAATGTGCACCATGCTTAAGCTAAAAGTGGCCCAACAAAATATTAAAGTCTTTGACGTTTTTTTTGTCTAGGCAGTGTATATCACAATTGTAAAATGAGGTTTATACCTCTCACAGCTCATTCACCACATTCAGGTATTAGAAACTTCAGTATTCATTTTTTTCTTGTGATTTATACTAAATTGCAAGCACTTTCAGGCAAAAGAATAAAAAATCTAAAGTTACTGAGCTCAGTCAAAGCTCCGTTATTTTTAATTTCAGCATATCTAAAGTTTTCTACAGCAGTGAAAGCCAAATAATGTACATGGGGAAAGAACTTCTCTCGGAAGGACAAACAAATAACACTAGGATCAACATTACCAAATTTCTGCTTTCCAGTTGAAGGTAAGAGGGCCCGGATTTGACTGGGTCAGTCACACCTGAGTCCCTCTGATGTGGCTTTGAGATGATGCTTTGGGCCCTTATCCTGCTGAAGGAGGGATTTCAGTTCACATTTAGACCTTTAGTATACAGGAACAGGCGATCCTCTCGCATGAACCTTCCCTTATACCTTATTCCTTGAAGCCTATCGGCGTTTCCAGCCCCCGTTTAAGAGAAGTGTCTCTACAGTGGGGGTGTCAGAGGGGCCCGGATAAGATGACAGATTCAAGGCCCAGCACTCGGTGGAGGCGCCACAATGGCCCCTGCTGAGCGAACGGAAGTGCCAACCTACGCGGGGGGGCCAAGGTGACATTTTCTCAGGGGCCCCAGCATGTCTGGCTGCTCCCCTGCTCTGCAGCATGAATCAATGTGGTGTCTGGCTGCAGTGCGCCAAAGATAATCATTGCATTTGCATTAAAAAGCCTCCGTTTGGTCTTACCTGAGACCAAACTGTGCACTTTACTGCAGACCTCAGTCTGACTCCCGCCTGATTCGGGCTTTTGAATGGCCGCACGCTCGCTAATTGGGTGACTTATCGCTGTTCTTTAATGACCCCTGATTTTGAAATCTCTTTGCTCTCCATTGTTGAGTCTTTTCCGGGAATTCACTAGCTGTACATAGACTTTCACGAAGCCAGTTGTTCTTACAGTGAAAAGATGAGAAACTTTGCTGTTGCACTGGAGGACAAGTAATTGTCTGGCTTATTAAGGGTAATTTTGTAAATCTATATTAATTTAGGCTTTTTATGGGTTTCAATATGGTACTTTGATCATGAAGTTTTCATTTTTCTTTCATGTTTCTTAATTTCAACTATTTTTTACTTTGAATATTTGGAGCAGGTTGTGTATAACAAATATAATGGTCTACTTCAAAGTGTTATTGCAACAAAAATTGCAGAGGTCTGAATACTTTTCCTTGTCAGCTCATGTTGCAGCTGATACCTGGGTACTTTAAGACTAAATGCAGTACATACATTCGTAAGTTCATCGAAGTGGGACACTTCTACAGTACCAGCTTCACTGGTACTGTTAATAAAAGTCGCTGCTAATTATTGTCACTTGTTAGTCGCAGGATAATTATGCCTCAAATTGTGCAAGACTTTCTGAAGATGCAAAGTGTGAAATAACAGAAAAAAGCTATATCTATCTTCCAATAGCTTATTCTAAGCAAAGTCACAGGGGCCTCAAGTTCTTCCCTGGATTTTCATGGCACGAGGCAGAGGTACAGCCTGGATGGAGCAGCAGTGCCTCTGAGGGCCTGCTACAGGCACTCCGACACTCCACACACACAGAGCAAAGGCAGGCCTGGATGGAGCAGCAGTGCCTCTGAGGGCCTGCTACAGGCACTCCGGCACTCCACACACGCAGAGCAAAGGCAGGCCTGGATGGAGCAGCAGTGCCTCTGAGGGCCTGCTACAGGCACTCCGGCACTCCACACACGC
>JAODKE010000114.1:7405294-7426207 GCA_026779605.1 Mormyrus hasselquistii | reverse complement strand
TTTTTCTCCCTCCACCCTTTTTTATAATTGTTGTGTGTTGGTGGTCTCGTGTCTCTAAAAAGGGGGGGGGGGGGGGGGGGGGGGGGGGGGCGTTAGAGAGTTCATAATATTACCAAATATTCACAGTGCCCTCTAGTGGTGATAAAAGCCGCTTGTTCATAAAAGGTGAAATGCACTCCTGAGATGCAACTTCATGAATGTGGGAGCAGCTCAGAGCTCTTCTATAGATCAAGAAAAATGGTTAACGATACTTTGCTATGACATCAGAGTTCAACAATCAAGGCAGAGGTAGAGGCCCCCAACCGTCTTTTTTACAATGAAAGTTTGGAAACTGCAGACAAAGTAAAGAGGTGGATTACAGAAGGTCCTGGGGCTTCATCAATTCACTGCTCAGGAGCCTGAGATCCAGGACGAGACAATGGGTACATTTAGCTTTGAGGAAGCAATGCGCCAGGGAGGCGTACAATGGAGCAGTCCTGGGTAAGTGTGAAGCAAGTGATGCTGCCTTTGTTTCACAGAATACCTCTTGGAACTCGATTCTGGGGTCGATATTCAGGGCTTTCCTCAAAGGTAGCACAGCATGGAAAGATTAAGCACCAGGATCAGCAGAGGCGGTTCCACAGTTTGCTTTTTCCGGGATATAGATGGGCCATGCTGGCAGAGCCATGCGTGTCCAAGAATGAGGGAATGAGTGTGTGAGGATAGCGCAAGCAGCTGCACTGCTCGCTGAACCAGGCCTACCCGCACAGGCAGAATTCCATGGACAATTTTCCCAATTCCCACGAGTAATTTTCAAGTGGGGTTTGATGCGTTGGAGGCAAATATGTAACTGTTCAGAAGTATGAGCATTCATCAAATTTTCGGCAGCTCCTGAGTTGTGTAGCGCATCTAGCGTCGAGGTGTCAAAGGGCAGCTGAAGGGCATGTACCCTGGACCACTGGGGTATGGGCAGAGCCACTGTGCGATATCTGCCCTGCATGCCAGTTTCGACTTTAACAAGAAGCACAAAGAGATATATGCTGGCTATATATACAGTATATATCACTTTTATACAAAGGAAATTTTAATGCTGTGCTTGACTGGGCAAAAAATGGAGCATATTAGCTGTTAATAAGTATATAGCCTGTAGGCTTTTTATCTGTTATACTTTATGGTTAAACAGCCAACAAACTGGAAAAGTAGTTTTATCTAATTAAAAATACATTCCTAGACTAGCCCCTTGGCAGATTCATTATTATTTAAACAGTCTGGCCTTGAGAGAACATCGTCTTTTAAAAGATACATATCATATTCTAAGGAGGTTAATGATGCACAACAGAGATGCAAATTTTACAACTGGGGTATTCAATGTCTTTTGTGTTACATATACAAAAACGTGTGTACACACATATATATATATATATGCCAGTATATTGCAGGACTAAACATTTAAATATTTCCCTTTATATGCACTATATTGCCAAAAGTATTGGGACACCCCTCCAAATCATTGAATTCTGGTGTTCCAATCTCTTCCATAGCCACAGGTGTATAAAATCAAGCACCTAGACATGCGGACTGCTTCTACAAACATTTGCAAGAGAATGGGTCATTCTTAGGAGCCAAGTGAATTTAAACGTGGTACCATGATAGGATGTTACTTGTGCAAAGTCCATTCTTGAAATTTGCTCACTACTAAAAATTCCAGGGTCAACTGTTACTGGTATTATAACAAAGTGGAAGCAATTGGGAATGACAGCAACTCAGCCATAAAGTGGTGGTCATGTAAAATCAGAGTGACAATGCATGCTGAGGCACACAGTGTGCAGACGTCACCAACAGTCACCAACAGACCTCCAAACTTCATGTGGCCTTCAGATTAGCTCAAGAACAGTGTGTAGAGAACTTCACGGATTGGATTTCCATGGCCAAGCAGCTGCATCCAAGCCTTACATCACCAAGTGCAATGCAAAGCGTCAGATGCAGTGGTGTAAAGCTCACTGCCACTGGACTCTAGAGCAGTGGAGACGTGTTCTCTGGAGTGATGAGTCACGCTTCTCTGTCTGGAAATCCAATGGATGAGTCTGGGTTTGGTGGTTGCCAGGAGAATGGTACTTGCCTGACTGCATTGTGCCAAATGTAAAGTTTGGTGGAGGGGGGATTATGGTGTGGGGTTGTTTTTCAGGGGTTGGGTTTGGCCCCTTAGTTCCAGTGAAAGGAACTCTTAATGCTGCAGCATTCGAAGTCATTTTGGACAATTTCTTGATCCCAGATTTGTGGGAGCAGTTTGGGGATGGACCCTTCCTGTCCCAACATGACTGTACACCAGTGCACAAAGCAACGTCCATAAGGGCATGGATGAGTCTGGTGTGGAGGAACTTGACTGGCCCTCACAGATCCCTGACCTCAACCTGACAGAACACCTTTGGGATGAATTAGAGGGTAGACTGCAAGCCAACATCAGTGACTGACCTCACAAATGTTCAAAAATTCAAAAATTCTTCTGGGAAGCCTTCCCAGAAGACTTGAAGCTGTTATAGCTGCAAAGGGAGGGTGAACTCCATATTAAAGCTTATGTATTAAGAATGGGATGTCATTAAAGTTCATGTGTGTGTAAAGGCAGGTGTCCCAATACTTTTGGAAATAAAGTATATATCAAATTATACAAACATGGTATTTCAAGCAAAACCAGTGACCACTCAATTTCTACATCTTTGTATTCCATTCTGTTCCCAGTACTTCAACTTTGTGAATAAAAATAATTCACTGATGTTAGATTATTGAATTGTGGGTATTAGTTCATTCTTTCAGTTAAATCGGTCAGACTGTGGTGTATGTGTCTATGCTTCAATTTCTGAACGATTACAGCAGAGTGGGGAGCAGCATAGATGGTCGAAACATGTAGACCTACAAAGTAATTTGATGCTTCATCCATCCATCTGACCATCCATCAATCCTATAACCTTTCCCATGAAGTATAAGGCATAAGGCAGGGGAACATTTTGGAGTCCATGGTAGGGCAGAGTCATACATACACTCTCAAATATGTGCACATTAAACTCCCAACCCTAGGTGTATGTGATGCAACAGTACCAACCACTAAGCAATTATACCCCCTAGTGGCAGAAAATGTTCCTACATATTCTTTTCTATTCTAAGTCAATGGTTCCATTTTTTAACTATATATAGGTATTTTTAAGAACAATGTCTAGTACATTACAGTGTGTGATAAAGAAAAAAAGAATTACTCGACACTACACCAAAAGTCCACCTAAGAGAGCAATGGAAACACTAAATATATTTTAGTTGTTATGGAAACACAAAGCTATGATGTAAGAAGTGTTGTGGAACAGTAAACACTAAGCAAGTATCGATTTGGGGCTTCAGTTATCTCAAAACCATGACATCTCTAAATCAGCGGCTGTCCCTGCCGGGGCACCATGGTAATGTGGTCTCCGATACCAGGAGGATCTCCATGGGCTGAGCTAGGGGTCAGGCCTTAGCTTCATAATAAACACAACTCTGGACAGACGTCCCAGGGCACAGAGCTTCTTCAAGCCGTTCCCCAAGAAGACTGAGCAGCGCTCGCTGAAAGAGGAAGGCTGTCCTGAGCTCGGCCTTCAAGCCTCCCCGCCACGCACTCAGCCAGTAATTAGACCAATGGGAGCTCATTTGGAGCTGTTTGTTGAAATGAACAGCAGCTTTCAAATTCTGTGTTGTGAAAAGACAGAGGCCTCACATGGAAGACAAATTCCTTTGTGTTCCTACATAAGCACAGTCTGCTGGGGGGAAAAAGGTCATTCCCTTTTTTCTGAAGGCTCAATTATTGTTGACAAGGAGAATATTATCAGTAAAATCTCGCACAAAGCTGATTCTTCATGTAGTGATGCGTGTCCAAGACTCATTGTTCTCTGCAGCATGCCTGGAACCTATAGTTGCCGCGATCTCTTTCAAGCCCGTTTGAGAGTACCCACGATGCACGCCTGATACGTCATGGTATCTTTTTTCTTTGACTTACTTGGCTTTTCTCCAAATTAAGTGGGGCTGGGCTGCAGCTCAGACAAACTGAATATGCTTATTTGTGAATTTTGTCAATTGTCATGTTTATACTTACGTCTCAGAAAAAAAAAATATATAAATGTGTCGTAATTTTCCAGACAGATGCTAAAAATACAAGCATGTTCCTCCGACTTCTAAGTGACAGATGTAAGATGATTTATCACCGTTCATCAAAATGTGCAGAATTTAAATACATACACCTGTCAGCTTTACCCATTCCCTCAGGTCCACTCTAGGCCTATAATCTTCACTGACCATATCTAGGTGTTAAGCCTAGCATACAACAGAACATTTCCCTTGAATTCAAAAGGTATACATGCCCTTGAGAGAAATCAAGGAGCTATTTTATGAAAAGAAATATACTTCTTGTTGGCTCTCGGTACATTTGATGCAATCTATGTCCTTTTAGAATTTAACATCTAAAATGTTTTGCAAGTTTCAATCTCCTTTGTATAAACGCCCCCGCAAGTACACTGAGGTGCACCTTGGCTGTTCAGCACATGCTTACACACGCACACACATACATGAACACATGCCCTGCTGAAATTACTATTAGCAAAATCTTTGGCCTGTGTAATTACGTTTTCACATGCATACCCTCTTCAAAAATACATAGAAGACATCCATTAAAATCTATTTGTATTCTATTCTGCATTATTCCTTTGCAAAAACCTTGCAATAAAATGCTGCAGCAAACTTTCTTAATGATATCTGAATACCGATGCACATTTTTAAATATTAAAATTAATGAGAACACTGCTAGTTGGATTCTCTGCAGTAAACATGAAGGTAATCCAGATAAAATAAATCCAGCGTACCTGTAAAAAGCTCCATACTGAAATTGAAAAGCATGAAATTAATATTTACATTTAGGGAGGATATGACAGAATGCAGGGAAATGCCCAGCAACATAGAAGAATGGTTTCCAGGGGAAGATGGAAAATGTGCAAATGCAAGAGCAGCCATTGTTGTGAAACACCCACTATGGAAAAGGCATGATTTCACGTCAAATGTATTGACCTTAATTGGAAAGCCAAACACCTCCAGCCATTAAACGTGAAAAAATATGGATATTTGAAAGAATTGGAAGAGTCGAGAATCGATTTTTTGCCCAGATTATGGGACATCTGGGATACTGATCGGTGGTCAGTAGGTCAAAAACTGTGCAGTGGGATGCAGTCGGGCATTCATTTTTACTTCAAGTTCTTTGGTAATCAGCAAACAATTATTAAATCCCCCTTTCAAATATATTCTTCTCTTCTCCTTCATTTGGCATCCATTCCAAGTTTTACCCCTCCTGTGTTGTCAAATGCTGCCTGGGATGGGCTGCAGACCTACCCACAACCCTACCCAGAATAAACAGCTGGAAGATGGATGGATGGCTGAATAGATGTTCTCCTCCATTTTGTCTGCTACTCACACAAAACCGCAATTATTTACTAAAAGTCTGCACCTCAATCTGACAGCTACAATAAAGCTGAAACCCTTAAAAAGAAAATCAAGACCACTGAGAAAAAGATTTTTAATTGTTTGAGGGGAAAAAGGCAGAATGTGGTTCTTGAAAGTGCTTTATCTACATCACAAAGCATTATCTTCCCATGTTAGATGTTAGAAGTGAGGACATAAAAGCACAAATTAATTACGAAGCACGTCAATGAAGTTTTACTTCTAATTATGAAAATTTCAGGCTCGGCAGAGTCCGATTGCCCAATTTGGTGTGAGGTTAATGGAGTCTCATAATGGGCCTTTTTCTGCTCAAAGTGGCAGCTTTCATTAAATAATGCTTAGTACACAACAATCAGCTTCTGCTTAATGAAAACGAAACAGGAAACCATGCCCAAGTGCGATTGGTGGGGGGCTTTGAGCTGGGCTAATTCGTCAGGTACACCAACTCCTCCAAGTGATAGTTATAAAACAAAATGGTAGCTCACCGCTTATGTGCCCATTATATAAACAAAAATATGTTAATGATCTGTATATTCAATTAATTATGTACCTTTTACAATATAAAATAAGGTTATCCCCATGGCTAGCCTTTATTTTAGCATTATGATGAATCTGAGTGACTCCTCTTGACATTGCTAAACCTTATTTAGGTTAAGCAATTAGGTTACTACACCTCGTAACACACTGAGGCATTATAACAGAAATTCATTATAATACTGTTTTATATTTTTATGCCATTATTATTTTATTAACATTTTTAATATTGTATATTTCAATATTAATTTGCCAATGCTTACCTTGCCGGGGGGGTGGGGGAGTGTTTAACTAAAAATATCAATAATATATTGGTTACACTGAATATATAAAAACTGATCACCACCAAGAAAAGGGCTTTTGACACAAAAGTGGTTATGTAGAAGTATATTTCCATTCCAGCAACATCTCTCACTACTTAGCAGGCAAGCAGGCAGCAGAAGGGTTTGCATCGTGGTCACAAATCTGAGTAAATCCAAGCAGCATTAGGCGGCACCGGCAGGTATTGTGATCAGAGGACGGAAAGTTCAGCACAAGGGAGCAAGAATGACTGGAGCTTTGCTCAGTCACGCAAATGTCAGCAGTTAAGTTTCTTTTCAAAACAGTGTACAGTGCTGCATCAGGGAGCCTTGCTGTGTGAGGCGCCCCCGAATGGGAGCGTTATCCAAACAAGTAGTACATACTGTATAAATGCTGAGACTTTTAGAGAATAAAAAATTCAAAGGGTTTTCAAACAATTATCAAACAAATCAAAGATAATTACAAAGGGAATTGTAATGATCCTTAATTATAGTTACAGGGTAATTGTATTATAATAATTATTATGTAATTACAGTGAATCATTATGAAGCCAAATCTACAAAGGGCTCAGCTGCAATAGAAAATGGTCTCCGGGACCATTGGGGGCTGCGAAATGTATTTACAGGAGCTTCTGTCCAAAGCCGGCGTGCTTATCATGAAAAATGGCACAGGCGAAATTACCCAGAAGCCGCCTCTAGTTCTGCTGTGTCATCCTGTCCTTGCGGCTTCCCACACGACTCCACACATATGGTACAAAGCCTATTTCCAAGGAGCTATGGCGCTACTGCAGAGTGCTATTTACAGCTTTTTTTACTTTTTTATGTTTATGTATTTTATGGTGCAAAAAGCAATGAGACGTCATAAAAGGAGTAAAGGAGATCTCTACCAAACCACTGAATAACTGACTTTTAGTAGAACTATAGGCAATTTATTGGCCACACATGGAAAACATTTTTTTTTTACCTTCAGAGATTTGAATGCCTTATTATTTATTGACATCTGTAACCACCTTAAATGCAAATTATATTCTCCTACCCTGAGTGTTTTTTTTCATCTCCTTGAACACACCGCAACATTGTTTCATTATTTCTCCCACGTTTCAAAAAAGATCCCAATGTGTTGCATTTAAATGACAGCCAGTAAAAATGGTTTGCTGTACTTCATTCTCCTCCACAGCATATACATAACCTCGCCACAAAATTAGAAAATGTCAAAGGAGGCAGCGAAGGAGAAAGTGTGGCATGCTTTGCACTGGGAGACAAATCATTAGGAGCCTGAAGCAGGCAGAGCAGCAGCCAGCTGCCAGGAAAGGTGTACAAACAAGGGCGTTCTGCTTTTTAGGGTTCATGAGTTTCAACAAATGTTCCCATAAATACCAACATAATTGCTAGAAAAATGACTACAAACAATTTACAAGAATGGGTCCTTTTCTGAGTTATATCTTTGCTACAAACATCAGCAAAGGCAAATTCTCACCAGAAAACGGGTATTGAGAGGCAAAGTGTGAACCTGTGGTTGACCTCAAAATGCACTTGACGGTTTTGTGTCTGTTTGCCATTTTAATGATGCTTACCAGAGGATCTTATTTGAGTTTCCAGTAATTGGATTTCTCTACACTTTTTTAAAGGAAATGCTCTAATCCATCTTCGTCATAGCAAGTGAACAGAAGCTGAGGCAGTTTAGCAATCTTACGTTCTATAAAGACATTCCCTTCATTTCTTCACATTAATAAAACTGTCAAACTGACCACGAAACCGGGATATTTTGATTTCCGAAATATGCAATATAAGTAACTGCTTTATATGGGTCTTCCAAAATGAGAGGTTTTGCCATTTAAATTGCATTTACTTGATTTGGCAGACGCTTTTGTTCAAAGTGGCATACAAGTAGCCAGATGCTGCTTTTCAAGGTAAAATTATCTCCAAGTTCATATCAGGACTTTACAGATAATGCGTCATGTCAGATACATAGATGAGCAAGAATCATAAAGTACAGGAAAATTGTTCAAGATCCTTCAAAAGTATGATCTGCTTGATCTTGTCCAGACCACAAAGTCTTCTACATTCAAACCGATGTGGAATGCCTAAATTAATTTGCAATAATAAAACGCAACCAGACAGTGAACACCTTTGTTGGCACAGAATAGAATCTCTGCACTGTGAGATGTCTAGTATTGCGCCATCCTACCCGAGGAAGCATAATGCAGCCAGGCAGAGTTATATAGTATGTCTAACTTTCGGAGGCACTTCCAAGGCATTTATGCTTAAATCTGCACCCTAGTTCTGCTCACTAATGGGAGCTGGACTGTAAAATAGCCCCTGTAGAAGGTAGGAGAAGCCTTTCCTGTTTTTGGCACTTTTCTTTGCTGCAGGGCCTCTTCGGAATAACGAGAAGGAGATGGTCTTCTGCAAAGAGCATGTTCAAACCACATGCAAGTGCCGTTATCTGGATATTGTTCACTATACAATATGGAACTCAATCATTTCTTTTGAACCAAAAGTACAGCCAGAGATAGAAATATTACGTAGAACAAAATAGTGTCACTGGTAAGTGACTGGTAACCCAGATGGGGTGTTTAATTTTTTAATGCCAAAAAAGTCCCAAAAGCAAGTGTCTTGCCACATGCAAACTTTCTCCTCGTTACGTCTCTCTTCAATGATGTCTTATCTCATGCAAATCAAACCAGCGACTGTAGAGCCCAGAGCTGAACACTATCACTTTGCATTTTATTTACAGGCAGTTTTCAAATTCCCCTATTTTTGTCCAATTTAGTCCTTTCCAAATGTCATAAATTCTTCGCGGTCTGAAACGCTTCTCCGTATGAGCCAAAAGTATCAAAAGTCTCTCCTGCCAGCTGACAGAAGTAAGAAATACAGAGAGGTATAAAGAGAAACAGCAGAGCCGGTGCAGAGGTACCGGAATCAGCATCTCACAGGCATTCAGCACATGCCCGAGAGGCACTGGAGCCATGGTTCAGTGAAACACCATGACTGGGTGAAGCCCTCCCCCTTCACAGTGAAACAAAATCAAATTATGTGACTGACAGCCACATTCCACAGACAGTAAAGCTCAAAACTGCCAACCCAACCTCCTGTACACCAGTTTACACACGAGGATGAAAACTTACTCACAGCCCTGATCTCTTGGGTAATAAAGGAGGTAAAATGGGTTGGATCCAAAAGTTAAAAATTTAATCCAATCTTCATGTTACATTCAATTTAAATTTTGAGCTGAATCCAGACTTCTGATTGTTATTTGTTTTCCCAAGCTCACAAAACACAATAAACTGCCCTGTTTTAGTTCTTACTCATGATGTGTTATTGCAGAATAGTCTAAAAATCGCTATCATTTGTTCACTGACAGGCACAGTTACCTCTGAAAGCACAGCAAAAAAAAAAACACTACCTTCTTGATAGATGGATTCTAATTTGTGAGAGAGAACCAAATCTCATTTAAAGGCATGGCATATTTAAACGGACAAAACTTCAAATATTTATGCAGAGTTAAAGTTTCATTGTTTATGTTTAATATGCCGTGCACGGAGGCCGTCAGATCTGTATGTAATTCATATAGTGCACATGGGAACTCATTTAGCTTTGCTTGTTTAGCACTAACCTGCATCCGGCACACATTTCACACCGGATAGCAACTGCACTGCACTGCACTGCACTGCACTGGATCCCGCAGCCCTTTCTTCGCCACCACTCTTACGGATTTCTTAATATGCACTGATCAACTAAGGCCTTAAAACCACCTGCCTAATATCATGCAAGTTCTCATCATGCTGTCAAAACAGCTCTGGCCCACTGAGGGACTTTGAAGGTCTCCTGCGGTTTCTGGCACCAAGATGTTAGCGGAAGATGCTATAAGTCCAGTTCGCCGCAAGGTGGGGCCTCCATGGATCGGACTCGTTTCTCCAGAACATCCCACAGGTGCTTGATTGGATTAAGATCTGGGGAATTCGGAGGTTAAATCAACACCATGAACTCTTTTTCATGTTCCTAAAGCCATTCCTGAACAGTGTGGCAGGGCACATTATCCTGCTGAAGGAGGCCACTGTCATCAGGGAATACCTTTGCCATGAAGGATGTCCTTGGTCTACAACAATGTTTAGGTAGGTGGTATGTGTCAAAGTAACATCCACATGAGTGCCTGGACCTAAGGTTTCCCAGCAGAACACTGTCCGGAGCATCACACTGCCTCCACCGGCCAGCCCCTTTCCCATAGTGCATCTCTTTCCCAGGTAAATGACACACCTGCACCTGGCTGTCCACACGATGCATCACAAAATGTGACTCATCAGATCAGGTCACTTTCTTCGTAGGCGCCTTTGGTGGTGAGCAGGGGTCACCATGGGCACTCTGACCGGACTGTGACTCTGCAGCCCCACACTCATCAAGCTGAAATGCACTGTGTGTTCTGACACCTTTCTATCATAACCAGCATTAACTTTTCCAGCAATTTCTGCTACAGTAACCCTCCTGTGGGATCGGAGCAGAGCATCAATAAGTCTTGCGTACCCACGACCACGTCGCCAGTTCACCAGTTGGCCTTCCTTAGGCCACTTTTGTCAGGCATTGATCACTGCATGCTCTGACCCAGTTGTCTAGCCATCACAATTTGACCCTTGTCAAAGTTGCTCAGACCCTTATGCTTTTGCCCATTTTTCCCACTTCCAACACATCAGTTTCAAGAACTGACTGTTCAGTAGACTAATATATAACGGCACGCTTGACAAGTGCCATTCCGATTAGATAATCAATGCAATTTATTTGGTTTTAACGTCATGGCTTCATAGTGAATGCATAGTGTAGCACCGGCGGGGCGCATGTCCCAGCATGCCCTGCGTGGAATTGTAAATAGCCCTTGTTGTGTTGTTGCTAATGTTAATGGTTACATTTCCCTGTTGTTGCGCGTGTGTTGTTGCCTGTGTCTTGTGTACCCGGTCTGATCCCTGCATGTATTTAGCGTGTGTAAATCTCCCACCGTGTGCATCTTGCAGTTCAGCGTCTGACAACCTTGTGTTTCCCATCTGTGTACTAGGGTCGGTGCTCCTTGGGTGCTTGAGATAGTCCTTCTAAGGACTGAAAATAAAGGGCACGTATTTCTCAGCAAGCGAATCTCCATGTCTCTCTCTGCTCCCGCGATGCCTCGGTCCACCCCGCCGCCACAATGTTTTCCTTCCTCACCCACCAAAACTGATATAACTTAACTATATCTCTGTCAGATTGCAAATTATACAGAATGTATTACAGAGCATGGTCCTAATTTGCATAGGAAACAGCAGTTTAGTTTTTTGGGGGGTTTATGAGAGTATCAGCTGGATGTATTTCAGTTATATATATCCGTCCATCCATATATTGATACATCCATCCATCCACCCAACTTCTGTAATCACTAATTCTATTCAGGGTTGTGTGATGTCCGGGGCCAATCCTGGAGTCTGCTAGTACAAGGCAGACCCACACCCCTCATCTGGACAGCCCCCAAAGCCAACGAGAGCTCCACAGTGCAACACACTGTCACCATGTCAAAGCTGTGTTCACAGTGCTTGTGGATGCCTTTATGAAAGTGTAATTGTAATGATTTCACAGATTAGATTTTAGGACATTATCCTGGTTTAAGCAAAATCACTTGTTTTTCCTATTATCTTTTTTTTAACTATGAGGGTAAAATGCATGAGTACAATATGTCAGACAAGATACTGTGCTTCATATCCATAAATAAATTTGCGTTTCAGCGCAGCGATACAGGATAGGCAGTATATTTTTATAGTATTTAATGCAATAACTTTATGTTTGATGCACATATAAATATTTGATTACAGTTTAATTGACACCCAAGTCTTTTTTAATATATCGCTTTTCCTTCTTTTCCTTCTTAATACCTCCCATAAATAAAATGTTTTTAGTAGCATGTGTTTCCCATTATAGGCCAACTTCACGCAGGTTGGTGACTGGCAAGATCTCATTTATTTACTTTCATAAAGCATCATATCTGTTTGTCTGTGGAGTTTGGCATCCCGCTGTCTATGATCGTTTGGAATCAAGAATATAATAATACCGGCAACAGGCAACCACATTTCTGTTATTTTAAAATTAAATAAGAAAAATGTATTTTAAAGTAGGTTAGTTTGGACTCTGAACTTAAACTTTCCTCACCTCACTTTACTTAAACTATTCTAAAGTGCATTTTTTTTTCCAGGGATGCTGAAGACGGTTGAAATCAGAGGAATGTAACACTCGGTATTCAATCTGTCCTACCTCGGGACATTCCACATTTCTGGGCCATTTCTTAGAGGGTTTTTAAATTACCCATTTGAGTGATAAGTCCCGTTACTGGTGTCCCCGCTGCCAGCAGGAAACATTCCCATTAACGGGGAGGCGAAAAGGTGTGGCGTGATGCCGCAGTTTCAGCACAGCAGCTGGACACACATACAGTAGTAAACTGGGCAGATGATATTATAATGCAGGTAGAAGCAGTCTTAGAGTCTAGGGTTACTGTGGTGTTGAATTAAGAGGAGAGATGGAGGGAGGAAAACGACGAAATCCTCTGAAGTCTCTGATCTACATTCTGAATTAAATGGAAAACATGCTCTTGAAGCCCAGGGGACTGATATGACCTGTCAGCTTAAGGCATGGGGAGTTTGGTGGCATGTCTTCACCCATGACAAGGAGAGGGGTAACCCTTTCAGCTCAGTTCAACCAACTTTTTTCTTTGATTTTGACAAGAGAAGCCCAACAGATACTGGGTCTACTCACTCTTGGTCTGGTTGCCACATACTGTACCATGTCCGAGCTCAATTGCTCTGCTGGTGTGCGCTCACATCGCACATAACAAATCGGAGCTGAGCGAGCTTTCATCATCACCGTGCAAGAAAACATAAGAAAAGCCGTATCAGACAGCAGACTGGAATTCATGGTTAATGTCCTAATTTTGTGGCTTATTTGGAGTCATTTTGGATGCAGTGAAACACATAGATATATCTAGTATTCAACACAGTAATTTCTATTTATTCATACTGCAAGTTTAAGAAGACAGTCTTTGTGTGTTCCTAGATACTCACGTCAGATCAAATTTCCATCAAACACTGCACCTCTGCCATAGACCAAAGTGATCCTTTGCCACTATGTGAAATGTTTGTCGCTACCCAATCTGTACACATCATTTTTTTCTCGCAACGCAGTTTTGCGAAAAAATAAAATAAAATTACGCTGTCTGAAAAGCCTACCCAATCTGTTCTTTCTAGGTCTGGTTCACGTACGATGTACATGTGGGCATGCGTGTGTCAGTTGCATCATTGGCGCCATGTCTGTGTTCTGTTTCTGGGCACAGATAGCAATCACACTACATGCGTACTGTGCCTGAGTCTGACTAACCGTGCTCTGGCCCAGATTGAATACAGAGCAATTACACTGGTCAAATGAACTTTGGGGGTCAAAACGTGTTCAGGCATATCAGCTAGTGTGAGTACACCCTAGAAACAAAGGCAAAATAGGTGTGGACTCTGGTCAGCATGTGTTGACAAAACTTGAATAAAAAAAATTGAATCCATCGTTAATCTAAGTCAATAGTGCAGCAGCTCAAGGTGTCTTCAAGGGGGAGGTTCGATTACTGCTACTGGCTTGGTGTATGTGGAAGTTTCTTGTAGCTATGTAAGTTACCTCCAAGATCAACGGTTTACCCCTGCAGTTAAATAACTACCACTTAGATGAGTTAGTGTTTCTAAATTGCCATTAGTGTGTGCGTAACTATAGGCCCTACAGTGGACTGGCACCCTACCCAAGGTGTCCTCTACAATGGACTGGCACCCTACCCAAGGTGTCCTCTTCAATGGACTGGTACTCTACCCAAGGTGTCTTCTACAATGGACTGGCACCCTACCCAAGGTGTCTTCTACAATGGACTGGCACCCTACCTAAGGTGTCCTCTACAATGGACTGGCACCCTACCCAAGGTGTCCTCTACAACGGACTGGCACCCTACCTAAGGTGTCCTCTACAATGAACTGGAACACTACCCAAGGTGTCCTCTACCCGTTTATCCTTTTTTCTGGGATAGGATCCAAGCTCAGTGTGACCCTTTACTGCAGAAGCATTATGATAAACGGGTGGAAAGTGGGGATTATTCTACATCAAGATGCTTTTTAAAGGACATTGATTTTTTTTTGTGCAAATTTTGATCAGTTCCAAACCATTCCTATCACTGGTTTCCCAACTGCAGGAGTTTTTTCGTTTTGCATTGGTAAATGACTTTTGGCTCCTCAATTTTTTACAAATGGTATCTGTGGCCTGCTCTCTGCCATGATTAAATATTTTTAATTCCAAGACCTTTGAAAGTAAATTAAATGTGTACCCAAAGGGATTAGGCTCATTTATCAGTCCCCAAGGTCTGAGGTCATATACATCTATTTTAATCTTATGACAGTTCAATGGAGTGGAATTAGAGTATGCATTATCCCTGCTTTTGTCATGTTAAGCACACAGAGAATGTTGCAAAGGCACAGACACTAGCGTCAAATTCAAGGCAAGGTCCTAAATTTTCATGAATATAGCTGCAAACACTGAGTCACCTCATTTTAACAGTAGGAAGCTTGTGCCACTGTATTTGCATAGTCTGTGTTGATATTAACATGATAAATATTATAGCAAATAATATGGGAGAGGAGTGTTGAGTGCATTTTGTCGTCCCTTTGCGGGAGGCGAGGAGATGCAGAGTAAGGAGGGGCTGTCAGAACGCCACCTTCAGCCTTTCAACAGAAAGTTTTCTTCAGTCACACACGATCTCACAACTCATGTTTGCATGCGCTTCTGGGATTTTCCACGGCGTGCGGGAGGAATGCCATATCCGTCTCCCCATTCATTAGCGGAAAGCCGAGCGTGGTTCTCTGGGTGGGAAGGCTCTTCTGGGATCCTACTTTTTGTGCTGTGAGGGACTAGGGCTTGTTGGCAGGTCTTTGGCTTGGATTACTAAGGCTCTTGCAAAAAGTGCTGGCTTGGGGGAAACAAGTTGAAAGAGAGCCATGTTTACCACTGAGGACTTACACCTCAGCTGAGATAAGGGTAAAGATTTACCGTAGCATCCTAAACGTCTTGTGCATGCAAGTTATGTCAAACACCAATGAACCCTCTGTCTCTGCAGTGGTGGCAAGGCTATGGTGCCGTGACGAGACCCCATGAAGAGCTTCCCTGCACACGCCACATGCACAGCATTAGCTGTGCTGCTGATGCGAATGTTTCCTTCCGTGAATTCGTGGTTCATGCCATATGAATGTAAGCCGCGGCGATTGATCTGCCACCTGGAATGTGGTGAAAGTGTCTCAATGCAATACGTCAAGTGAGCCGGGCTTTTGACACATTTAACAACACAAAAGCAGTTTCTGAAAAACTGTAAAAGTATTGAAATGGAAAAGCTATACATAATTACTCTATTAGAAAGGCTAAACTTTTAATATAGTACCTGCTTGAATTGGAGAATAATATTCCTCTGTGAATATTATGCTTTAAACTACCCTATGAGATTCTTATTTTATTGAGCAAAACACCACAGCAAAATGGCTTCAGCAAGTTTTGTGAAATAAATGTCTGGATAAAGTGTTGCAAGCGTTTTAGACCCAGAACAAATAAAGTGGTATCAGAAGAATGAAGCTTTCCACCTGGGAGCTGATGAGGCCCTTGTAGCTGATGTCCTTGGAATGCACAGGCACGGAACATCAGACGCATGGCTGCAGGTTCCAAAGACATACCTTGTTTGATAGAGATGTGTTCTGCCTGAGAAAAGAGGAGAGAATGAAAAGAGAATCTCTACCCATTGGCGGCGCTTTTATTTTCGCCAGACTCTGTACATCTCTGTACAAGCTTACCGTTTGACCTTTGATTTAAGAAAGCATAAAAAAGAGACAATCTAAAGATGGCCATTGGTTCTTTTTTTTTTATTATTCTTTTTAGTCCTTCCCAGCTTTATGTCTCGGTTGCCAAGCATTTGTGATTTTTTTTTCAAGTTTAGTTGCTATGGTAACTAAATTTGCTTGAGATAAAGCCGTAATTGGTACATTATATGATAATGTCAAGCTGTGTCCATAAAATATGGTTCTTGCATTTATATATGGCAGTTAAAACAGATGGGGGGGGGAGGGAAATCGCTACTTTATAAGCGGACCCTTTCGATGATGAACATGAGGTTGGGGGGAAAACACGTTTAGCACCAAATCCGGAGGGCGCAGTGATATTCCAGGAAATGACGTTAAATGTCAGATTTTTCCCCCCTTGACAGTAGTTTAAGTCTGTATGCTTTAGGCCTGTTTCCATTCTGTTTCTTATTTTTCCAGTCTTAATATGAATTTTTTATATCAGGAAAAAAAGAGTATAGTGCCCCTTCTATCTGTGTTACAATGAAATTCAAAGGTCTGTTTATGCATGAAAGGAGCACACATTGTTATGCTTAATATCTGCACTGAGGAGTTAGAAATTGGAATAGATATACATCCTTTATCTCAATGCTAGCAATTTGCATTTCCCTTGATGTTTTTTATTTGAAGATTTGAAAAGACACACAAAATCAACCAAGATAATGTGAAGATTTGGTGTTTGAGCTTAATTTTTATAAATGATCTAAAACATACAGAGCAAAAGGCAATGACTAAATGTGAAGAAAGTAATATAGCATATTTAAAATTGCTAAGCTAATGATAGCTAATTCAGGTAATTATGCTACTCAGTGGAATTTCTTGAAATGTGTTCTACGACCTGTTAAATTAGCAATAGATTGCCAGAGTCAGTCATCTTGGAGAAACTTTGACAATTAACTTGTTTGAAGTATAACTCAATTAGAAACAAACTACATCAAAGATTTGCACAGCAGGCTGTGAAAATGATTATCCACTTCAGCATAAAAGCTTTATGAAAGCAAATAACCTGATAGATGAGCATTGCCACTTAGGAGATTTATTGCATACATGTAACAGCCATTTACAATTTACACGGACATCATATGTAACTTCAGAAGACTCAGTTCTGGAGACCATTTTCTCTCATTATTGTCAACTGAATCAATATTCAGCTTACAGCAGATATCAAATTAGACAAGTAGCTACTTAGATGCAATAGCACACTAAAGGTCCCCTTTTAAATCACAGAATGTCATTGAAGAAAAATGATTCTTCAGGACTGACAACTGTCATTTATTACTGATTTTGCGTAGACCTCACACACCATATGGTTTACTGAAGAAGCTTTTCTTCCTATGGACCACAATACATGTGGATTTTCTTCCGGCAGATATTCAGCAATCTGTAAAAAAATTATCAGCAGGCACTCAAGATACAGCAGTGCATTTATGTTGAAATGATTGCGTCTTTGTCACAGTATTACATCATTTCTCTATTTTGGTGTATCTTATTCTCATTGTGAAA
This sequence comes from Mormyrus hasselquistii, assembly GCA_026779605.1. Lineage (NCBI taxonomy): Eukaryota > Metazoa > Chordata > Actinopteri > Osteoglossiformes > Mormyridae > Mormyrus > Mormyrus hasselquistii. The sequence goes on along the minus strand of JAODKE010000114.1, from coordinate 7,408,479 downwards.
CTTGTATTCATATTTCACAACATGTAACTCCGAAAAAAACATTTCAGTGACATGAGGAAATGCAGGATTTATGATTTTCAGATATAAAGGAACATTGCTTTTTTAATACTTTATATGTCCTGGCCAAGGGCAGTTACATCAGAAAATATACTTGGAGTTTTACAGTTTTTCAATCTTCATGAATGACAGACATATTCATGTTAATTAAAGCAAACCATAATTGCCCATAATTTGTGATGATCATAGATTCACTGCATAGGACGAGCAGGTGTCTCATGTGTATCATGAAATCGGGGGTAAAACAACAGATATTACAATAAACCCTATATGCTTTCATGAATTTCAAACCATGAGAATAGCACTCATGCTGCACTCCATTTGGAAACATAAATCGCAATTTGGAAATAATTATTCTGATTGGGAAACAAGATTCATAATTTCAGAAACAAGACTGTTAATTTGGTAACAAGGACTCTGATATGGAAATGCAGGCTGCAGTCCTGGGCTATGACCCAGAACATTTTTTTTTTTGGTTTTCTTTTGTATTTGTATTGTATTTCCTCTTTATTTGGGGTTTAGTTAGAAATAACATTTATACATTTTTTTCTTTATTTTATTTTTTACATCATACCTGCTCAGTTATTGGTTTCCCAACAACTGTGAAATAAGTCAGAGGCTATAATAGATCAGCAATTTAAAAAAAAAAAAGGATTTTCCCAGTGAGCTTTGCTTTTTATAGTTGTATAACAGTAAGTTTAATTTAAGCAGGCTTTTGTTTACAGTCCAATTCAACACTAATTTTCTCATGTGGAGTGCACTTGGGGGGGGGGCTCCCAATTACACCTTCTAAAAAGTCGCTTCACTGGAAGCTTGTGACTGTTGACATAAAAAGATAAGTCAGAAAGGTACAGTATCCGAAATTATTTACAATAGAACACATTCAAAAGGGTTGACTGTTTCCCCATTTAAGTAGATTAACAGAGCAAAATGGCAGAATATCTGGGTGTCATACTTTTTATTGTTTCAAGAGAGCTGACACTATGAATAATTCCTTTTTCATATTTTCAGCCACAGCCGATTTTTTCGGTCTTTTTGCTTTGAAAAAAGGGAACGAAAGCATTTATTATCTCTGGTGTTGGATGGATGTGGTTTAATGAATTTTATCTCTTAGAGCGAGGTTTATCTCCTTCATTCAAATTCCGGCACAGCTGCAGTTTTAAAATAGGTTTTTTTAATATATGATATTGGAGCACAGTGGATAGTGTCCGACAAAGATAATTTTTTTCAAAAAAATTGTTTGATTTAAGGAAGAAAACATGGGTCTGTCTAGAGGGCAGTATTAAAGGGATGACTCTGTGAGCCACACACATCTCGTCTGTGCCAATGAAGGGAAAGATACACTCTAATATTCTTAAAAATACTTAAAAGAAATATTACTTTCTCCAAAAATCATACTGTAATATTTTCAGTAACGCTTTACTTGAGGGGGTACGAGTAACTAAAGGTACTCAGTTACTACTCAAGTACAAATCATGAACAAATACAGTATAGTAACTGTATGAAATACTTGAACCGATACGATTGATTAATGATGAACGAACTTCAAATCCATATGTAGCTAACATGTAGTTTCTTAATTAATACATAAAGTAAGTGTGGACTACTACAGTATCTGTACCCACTCAAGTAAAGTGTTACCCATTTTTTTTTTAATTTCTACATAGTGGGCAGAAATGAGGTGAGTAAATTGGATTCGCATCATTACAAATTTTCAGAAGGGGACGATTAACAGAACACAGTAGGACCACTTTTGCATGATTCTACTTTAAAAAGTAAGCAAATAAATTATGGAGTCAGCTCATCTCACCTGTTTTCAGCTGCCAACAAACTTGTCACTTGTACTGTTGTTGTTTCCACACATCGCATATCCTAACTAATATTTCTGTCCTGTTATAAAACAACTTCAAGGGCTTTCACAACTCAACAGCGGAGGAAACATGCGGTGATTACTGATGAATAGGTCTAATGGGTTTGACGCTTTAGTGCCAGGAAAAATCATGATGCTTTTCAGCCTGTTTTTCAAAATTTTTAAAGTAGCAATCTGCTAGGTATACATCATCCTCTGTAAGTACCCGTGAGCACTGTATTTAATTTTTGAAAAGCATTATGCATTTCCATGACCATGACAAAAGAAACCGGCTCATTTGGTTCTTAATTGGGCTTTTACCAGTGAAATGAACATTATTCAGTTACACAGGCAGAAACAAGAGACTTTTTAGTGCTAATATATTTCTTGTGTACTTTCTTTGTGCACACTTACCATTGTAAAGTCAATGGACATAGGCAAGATTCTATAAATGTAAAAGTAGGAAGGTGGTGAGTCGGCCCACTGACCAGCACGGCCTCCCAGTGTATGCAGAGATTTCCTGCCGCAGTCCAAATACGTGGTTATGGAATGGTGTCCCTGTGATTGTGATTGTGAGTGTGTGCCCTGAGATGGCCTGCCATCGTGTCCAGCTTGTTTGCCATGCTGCCCGTGGGGGGGTAATGGATAAGCCGCAAGATGGATGGAGTGTATTAGGGCCTTTTTAAAGAACACCTCAAGAAATGGAAGTAGGTTTGCTACAATATTATTGTTAAGTCTTCTGTCATTCAACTTTTCCAAAGTCAAACATACACAGCTGGTACCCAGTTTCAATTCGCTGATTTGTAAGTTATCTGCACCTCTCTGGATACTACAGAGATCACAAAGCATGCTGAAGTAAAAGCTATTTTTGTTATTGTCTTTTTCCAAAAGTCTGGCTGATTGAAAAGATAGAATTCTGTGCCCATATTCACAAAGTATTTTATGTTACCACTAAGAGTACTCCTAAATTGCACTAAGAGTATTCCAAAATTGCAGTTTTTCCCTAAAACCGATTCACAAAGTGGCTGAGAGCAACTTTTAGTTTAGGTTTTCGATTTAGGCCAGTATGTGCTGGTGAGAATGTACACACAGCATCCCATAAACACAAATACAGTGGAAACTGCTTATAGTGATCATGGTTATAGTGATCAACCGCTTATATGGATCAAAAAGCTTGGGATAGAATCATTCTTGTACAAATACTGTTTAAATAATTCGCTTGTAGTAATCGCTTATAGTAATTTTTGGTCTTTTTAAACATGACAGCATGGAAAAAAAT